>CM068305.1:59860925-59979937 GCA_034768735.1 Schistosoma mekongi
TATTTTAAGGTTAGCAGTGTCTGGGTAGGTGTCACAAATGTCCTGGCCACCTCAGCCAACGAAGGGTGGTAATCTTATTTAATAATTTATCGTTTCCAGCAAGTATCCAAGGTTTGGTTTTAGCAATAATCAGTCGGAAGTCAAGTCGTGAAAGAATAATGCTTCAGAAGTATGTGTAATTAAATACCATACACCTAAAGACGCAATTTTTTGCAAAGCAAAGTTGTGGATTGGCTGACATTTCCAAACGAACGATTTAGTTTACATTTTATATTACACTATTATCCAATCATACAGAATAGCCACTTATTTAGTTGCTATTATAACCTGAAGTGTTGAGTAATTATATTAATTTTGAGTAAGGTGACTTACTAAAACAATTTGTATTTTGAAATTAAAAGGAAATTACTTGACATAATAATTCATAACTTACCCAGTTAAGAACATGGCTCCACAAAGCAACCAGGCCAATAAACCAGATTCCGACCTGATTTTAGTAACAATATCATGATGACAATAAGGACAATTCATGCCGACTGGATTCCATTTGAAAATAATTATAGGTGGTTGTTCAACAATTACTGAGAAATAAAAAAGATTTCATTCAGGTACAATGAACAAGTTAGTAATTAAACTGAAGAAAGCCTTTACGACAACAAATGGTAACAACGTTTTAGGAAATTTGGATAAATCGTGATACATCTTGTATTTGAACACGTAGACACTGATTTCCTAGTCCACAGAAGTCTTCTACTCTTTAATTTCGGACAGAAAGCAGGTGGAAAGTATGAAAAAATCCCTACTTAGAAGGTTGGTTTATCTACAGGAAATGAATGTTTATAGAATGATGTGACTCTGAGATGCAAGAAATCTGGGAAGCATACGCTAAAATCAATAACATAATCAGGATTTCTTAAAACAAGATAACCAAAATGTTAAGCTATTAACACTATATTTATTTCATAATGTGATAGGTTGCATAGAAAAATAGTGTTAATAGGGTAACTCAGTTGAAAGTGCATAGAAATTTTATTAACTTTTCTGAATTCATTAGTGAGAATTTTGCATAGCACTAACTCAATCGTAGCTGCTACCAAGATGTTGTGATTGGGCTTGAACATCATGATGACCTAACTGAGCTATGTTGGTTGGGAAAAACGTTCCTTTAAGTCCTACCATGCTAAGCAGGTCAGCTGCAGCGCTAAAAAGATTAAAAGGATAAGATAAAAGTAAAATATAGTAGAAAATGCTATGGATTTTTTAGGATATTTGATAACCCTTCAATTCATTTAGTAGAACACCGTGTTTCAAAGTCTATCCAGAGAGATGGAATCAATCAGTAGATGGTGACTCAAAATCTATGCATGTAATGTTATTAAAGAATAAAAGTAATCCTACTATGAATAGATATAAATGATGACGGGAATCTGGAATTATGTAATCACAACTTGAGCGTACAGTGCCTCATTGGTACTTGTTGTGCATATCGTGAATAAAGTAGTTCACTTACAGACTGTGAATGATTAGTATGCAGTAAAAGTATTTTGTACAGTCACATAATTAGTTACACACCAAAATCAGCTTGAGGAGTTTTGACAGTGAGATAAGAAGCATTTGGACAAAACAAAGCGGAGGGTAATCTGACTAAACTAATGTGCACCATAATAACTGTTTTCTCTGACAAAGATATATATCGCCGGTATAGAGAAAATTTATTAATATCTTTTCTCCTATAAGCAATATATTGAGTCACTTCATTCACAGTTGGTGAACTGATAGAATATACAGTGGATTGCATTGGTAAGTGCATGATATTAATCGTAACCATGTTTCCAGAATAGCTGTAAGATTCTTCCGAATGCCAAAAGTCAGTAAGTAATTATAATACATCATTTGTACGGGGAGTTGTAGAGATTGATAAATATTGCAGTTGTATGCCATGGGCTGATTTTGATAAAACGACCACTGCGAACGATGAATCGTGAACAACCTTCAGACCACAGAGTAGTGTATGTTATTGATTTCTGTCAATCCGTAATGTTCTTCAATCACTATCAAGTGCCCCTAATGACATTTGTCACATACCTAAAACGGCTGAGCCTGCTTTAGTACTTCTCATCAAAAATCAGGGATATATCAATCAAATTGTATCATTAGTAGGTACGTGATAAATAGTTTAGTATAGGGGTTGTGCATATTGTTGAATCTATTAGGTTTACATAATGGATAGAAACTGATGGGGAGTTTTATAATAAGGCAAAGCAAATGTCCAGCTATTATTGGCTTTCAAAGGTTATCTGACTAGTTTCATTCTTCCATGTAAAGCTATAAAATACATCACTAGACGTCACAAAACAATGAATAATTGTTAAATGGAAGGTCAGCCTTTAAAATAATAGTATACACGAGGCTATTGACGTAAACTTAAAACACATCCAATTCAATAGAGTCCAATATAAGTAATGTATATCAAGTTTTGATAACGGCATAGTTTCAACTAGATGATATGACGTCCTGTTTTGTAAAAAAGAAACAAATATACGCCTCTTAGTTGGAATTAACAAGAGTGAGAACTTCGTGACGTTTACTCATAGTCAGCCAATCATTTTGTAAGGTTGAGTGATTATACCTCACATAGGCAAATCATGTTATTCAGTCTACAACTAGTCTGCTTAATTTGGATTAGTTTATTAGTTGACCAATTAGCTTTGATTCTGAAGTCAGGTTTATAAAAAGTAAATGATCATAGCTTAACAAGTTAGTAAATAAGCTTAGTTAATTTGGCTTTTACATATCAGTAGATAGAAGTTTACTAAATGTTTACTTAAGTAGAGAAAACAAAGGATTTTACCCTCTGGTAGTCTTTCTTCGTATTGTGGAGGTGGCACAACATATTCTAGGGGATCCTCATACGGAGGGGGAGGAGTTGGAGGTAAAGGTGAGGAGACAGGAGGAGCAGATGCAACAACTCTTGTATTTGGATCTGACAGGAATCGAAAATAAAATGAATCACATTGATAAAAAAATATGAAAAACTCAAATGAAAAACAACCATGTTATTCATAAAACGTACAATTTATCTAAAATGCAACAAAGGTACAAAAAGTGAAGTCATATATGAATCAAATTTACAACATATGTATATAGTTCAGTAACTTGCATATAGGGTAAAATAAGTGGCTAGCTACATAGTTCATAAAAAATGTGAGCAGAAAACAGACTGTTTGTTTTCTAGTCCTAATGCTAGATACTTTGTTCAACAAATATCTGAAACGAGATTACAAAAGCCTTACTTTGAAAAGCTTACGTGAAGTCGTTTGTTCTTGATCTGAACCGTGTTGGTAGGGGCAAACTACCTGGTTGGGGTTTGTGTAACAACAGAAATCAGTTGTTTCAGAAGTTGGGTGACATGGCTCACAATCCCTCACAGTGGGGCAGGTGGATTCACTCATTTACTACACCGCAGGTTTCAGTATATTTCCATATATACACTTATATTCATTTATGAACTACATTATGGCATTCATATAGTTAACTGAATCTCTTCGTGACAGTATGGTATGAAAACAAGCTGATGCTCATATGTGTCAGGCTCCACGCTGTTAGTGTCCTTAGAATTCAGATGACTGTGTTTTACATATATGCACAGATTAATTCATAGGCGATTATCTAGACAGAGAATTAGAGGTTAGAAAGCACAAAAGACAGCAAGCGTTTATTGTTTTAATTAACACACCAGGTCAATGTGGCTTTGAACCATTTCTGCAGTCATCGTGGCAGTCACTGGAGCATTTGATACAATGAAAAGTTTCAACGCGTTATATCTACGATATTTTTGAGTGCAATTTACAAGTTTTTAAAACCTTTGGTTACTTACTTCATGTATTTAATGGATAGACTATTACTAAAGAGAGGTTCAAAAATATGTTGATCTATAGCAAACCTATATGAGGCTAAAAATGAACAGGTGGCAAAGGGAATTAACTTTCAGAAAACTTCTGTAAATGTAGGGGATGAACAAAAAGATATTTTATTGCATTTGTGACAAGAATGTTAAAAGTGTTGATAAACGACGCAGAATAAAAACCTTGATAAAAAAAATTTCACAAGCAATTAAGTCAACGAAGAATTTGTGTAATCAACATAGAACCTGGCACATCGGTTCAAGTTGCCATACCTCCATGGCACCACAAGATTAACACCACCACCATTAGTAGTAGTTACTTCAATAAAATAAAATAATAATAGTAACAAGGAGTGTGAACATATAGAATATGGTTCAGGAAGCGTAGAAAGAAAGTTAAAGTTAAAGCTCATGATTCAAGGGAGGACAATGAGTAAATACATCTGCGCCATTGTGACCGATTTTGGGCCATGTCACTCAGTGTTTCTAGCCACTGGTTATGGTAATCGCAACGAAGAATTTGGTAATTTGAGTTCCAACATAACATAATTAGGAGTGTTAAACTTCTTAAGTATATAGAATACAAATGAAGACACTACAAGTAATGATGACAAATACAATTATCAATGAGGAATTAGGAGATGACAATGGTCAAAACCAGTCATATCTTACAGTTTAAAGTATTTTAACTACGAGCATATATTTTACACTGATGCATCTATCCATAAAATGGTCGCTATGATGTTAAAACTGTGGCAACAATAGAATAAACAATACGAGATAGTGCAAATAATTTAGATACCACTTATTTATACCGTTTGATGTATGGAGTTAAAAAGAAGTTAAAAGTGGCAGCAACAAAGATGTGAGGTAACTAAGTGAAATTGCTGACTGTTGATTACAAGTAAAATCCCATTAACTAACTTGATATAGGAAATTGGTGGGATAAGATTGATAGAAGTGTTATAGAAATGTCCTTTATCTTTCTTGTACTTATGTTACGATAATTTTGTTACTAAAACCTAACTCAATATCAAGATGTCAGATTTTGTAAGTGGTATGTGCACTAGTGGAACCGAAGTTATAACTGAAAAGAAGACATTTATGTTTTCCGTTACATCACTTTCAAGCAACGAAAATAAGTAAACAATGGGACGGGAGTCAAATTAATAACAGAAATATGACTTATTTCTATGTAACCTAACAAAATGGACGAAGTAGATGGATTTTCTCTAACTATAAAGAAGTAAACAATGACCAATCTACTATTGATACAAACAGAATTAACCTGAAAAAACACTTAAATTTTATTTCATACTTGCTCTCTGAACAGTATTCTCATTTTGAATACACTGTGCTCCAAATCTGAAAGCTGTAGATTTTTTGGATAGGAAAGCATCATTATGACCACATTTGCGCGCCAATTTCCCAAAACGATTACAGTAATAACAGTCAGATCTTGTATTTGTTGCAGATGGTTGGGATGAAGATGTCTGACCGAATCGAGAAAAACTATGTGGCCCATATGTTGAATTTCTATCACGATGTTTCTAAGAATAACAATTAAATAAGACAAATCTTAGAACCACTGTTTAATGGAGAGACGTGATATGTTAAATTTTTATGATAGAGAACACCAAATTAATTATGAAAATATATCATCGCACAATACTACATATAATATAACTGTAAAATTGTAGAAAAATGATTAAGAAAGTTTACGAGTGCGTGAAGGACTTAACCGATATTCAATTATGATTACTGGTACATTATTACAAAAGCTTAGAGGCGTGACATTCGTTTTTGTGTCAAAAACAGTTTTAATGTAAAATATTTATTATCATTCCTTACCAGTGTCCGAATTGAATTCACTCAACTTTTCATTCGAGCTTAAAACGTACATCTGTGTCTAACGTCTAGTTTACTCAAAATCTCCGCTAAGTATAGATAGTGAGAAAGATAGTACTTAAGATGTACTAATAAAAAGACGGTTCAGTCAGCAGCCAAATCATTTGATGAGATTCAGCTATTCCACTACTTAGGACTACACGTTTAATATTAGTCACTAGGTGGTACTATTTTCGGCAGTTATACATAACATGCAAAGCGGGATATAACCATAGTGCCCAATTTCTTTAAAAGCATGGAGAAAACTTGTATCTTTGCGGATAACTAGATATGACGTCAAATTTTAAGAGAAAACCATGTCACCCCTTTAATTAGGGCAGTATGGAAACACAATACCTTTAAAATATATCTAAAAATAGAATTAGAAGCTGTATGTGGACTATTCAAATAAAAACTAGATACATTCCAAATAGCTTTCGACGCATCATTTCCACCCGACTTAATAATATACGCATTAAATATCGGAAGCAAGACTTCTACATGAATTCTAATAGTATTTTTCACAAGGTACTGAGACTGAAACTGATCTCAGGGTTTTTAGACCTAAAAAGAAGTTTATTCCATCGTGTGAAGTGCTAACGAGCTCTTTAAATGACATTTAACAAAGCACATCAGAATCTATAAGTTCGAAACACTGAATTTAAGCTTCTGTAATAGACTTACAATCACACAGCCTTCTCTAAAGATTTATTAACTTATTATTACTTTTTTAACTTCATGAATGGTATCATAACTAACGTACATCGGCTAAATTAGCAGCACTCAGCATCTACAGAGAGGAGGAATCAAACGACTGAAAGTAATAACACCGATAATTACCAATGAGAAACGTCATAACATTAACAGCATCATAAGTACTTTGTCTTATCTTTTTGACTACGTTTCCCGCTATATTTCTACTTAGGCTTCAAGTATTTACTTCTAAAATGCCTAACATTTTCACATGAGCTAGCAGTAAAACACTTCTGCTAGAAAAATCATCGGTCCTGATTCAATGTTTTCAGGTTTGTAGAGTAGGAATCTCTCAATTTACTTCACAAATTGAGACGCAGCAGTACCTTATGAGTGGTGCAAGAAGAACATTTCCACGATTATTCTGTGGCTGATACTTGCGATTATTGACAATCAGGACGGAATTTGGTGACCCTTGGTACACGGGCTTTTTGAGTGGATGCTTAAACACTAACTATACTTAATAGTTCATCATATGTTTGAAGTCTAGCTAGTAGTGGAATCCTGAATGTGCATCCCAGCCAATCGGCAGCTGGTAAAACGGATGTATCCCGAATAAGATTAAGACATAAAGCTCCTTTGAGTACAAATACTCGGTTACCTAAGCTGAATGTCGATAGCTTTAGCCGTATTTATTAAATGAATATGTACACTAACGAATACTCAAAATGATTTCTTCAGTTTCAACTACGGTTCTGTGCCGATCGTCACGGAGTAAAGAGCTGTTGATCGCTCTTAAATATCCATTTCCTTTCCAATAAGTATGTTCGGCAACAGACACTATATTCACAGAATAATTTGGCTGATACATGCATGAGACGAATTTAGTTAGGTTGTCCTCGTTTATACAAGGTATTTCGAGTGCTATTAGTGCGTTGTCGGTTGGAACCTACCTGTCTGCATAGTGGAAGTATATTGTCCACTAAATGAGAAGAGAATAAATAACTAGTTTTATTGACTACAAGTGATCAAAGAACCTGGAATCTAATCGTTCAGTGACCGTTATATGTAGTTCTTATGAATACATACATTTCATTTGGACTACCTGAAACGTAACACACTTAATAAATTATTCCAGCAATAACTTAAAAACCAATTTTGTCACTTTCTCTTATCTAAGGAAACTTTAAACATGAAAGTAACAGACTGTATGGATGCCTCCCAGAGGCCAGTAGTATGATTAAATCTTCTCAACCATTTCGCTTAGTAAAGTACAACTTCAAAAATCGTAATTAGGATAAGCTTGTATTTTCCCGTTGATTTGTAATGAACTGAAACTGGTCAGTCTCTGTTGCTATATGTGCATCCTGAGAGGATCGCTTCGATATAGCGATATTACACAAGTTATATACTTAAGTTGGACGAAACGCGCGTCCTGGATTCCGCTTGCCAGTCACAATCCAACTTAAATATATTCAAAAAGCGTGTTTTAAGCAATATGAATAGACTGGACTAATATGACACAAGTGCACAAAAACCATATTCATGTTGTAACCATGGTTAGGGTGAGTTTGTCTGCGGTAAACATAAGCTCAAAATCTGAAATACTTACATGCTTACCTCGCTACAATATATATCACGTGACCCCATAGATGGACACCTAATACTTGATAACGTCAGTTAATAAGGTAACTGTAGATAAAATCTTGCTCATTTTTGGTGTTTTACTAAAAACATGTTAAAGGCTATCAAAAAAGTATCTTGACACCCAGTGGTCTAGGATACGCCTCAAATTAGACAGGCAAGAACTAAGATCTTTTCATGAAGCCAGATACAAGATCTTTTAATTAAATGTTGTTTAAATTGGCCGTCTCGAAAACATTTTAAACAAACTCACCATTCCGAACAGTATTTCAGAATTGACTTTACGGCGAACGACGGAAACGAGGCCTTCAACCTACTAGTTGTTGTTGGTTAGTACTTTTTGGAGCAGAAATATTCGGTTTTACAACCAGTATTAAGCAATCTACCTAATAAATCAAAAGAGATAAGGGAAAACCCAGTATATCTACACAAAACATTAAGAGCAAGATTTGTGTTTGGAAACAAATCAATAGACTTATATTTTACAAACTTATTATCTGTGAAGATTTTGTCACAGCAAATACTAGTGGCGTCGCCACAATTTAATTACTCACTCTAGAAAGATATAACAGATTTGTGTGTTAATATTCTACGAGATCATAGTGACATCCGTACTCGGGATGTAACGGGTCTTAATTTATAAATGAAAACTGAATTAAGCTGATGCAATGTGAAAAAAACGATATAAGTGACATTAGTGTCAAAAGACATTTTGATCGGGAGAGTAAACTTATTTGGTGATCAGAAAGACTGAGAAAAAGCAACCATATGTACAAATGAATCTAATACAATACTGCTATCGGAATCAGGTATTAAAGATAGATTGCAAGAAACACCACACTGCCGGTCATAGGAATAACATCGAACACCTTGTAGGATGGGAAGTCTGATACTACTAGCAGGTATTCGCGAAGTATATGCTGACAGACATGCTACCTAATATATCATGATAGCTTTCTGTGGATACAACTTGTGTGATAAACCTAGAGAGGCGCTCAAAAGTGTCGTGCAATGTTTATTTTTTAGTTGTTTACGTCTAGCCTGAAGGTACGCTGTGCTATAGCACAACGTACACACTTACTATAGTAAGTGTGCCAAACACTGAGAATCTCGGAGAAAAAGGTAGACTGACGACTCAACAAGCAAAATAGATGGGCTTATATTTAATAATTAAAGCAATCGATCAAAGTATGTAATTGCACAGGCGTGAAACAAAAGTAACTTAGTGATCGAATCTAGGAATCGGTAGAGCAAAACTTCGAATGTGACACATAACAGACTGGCTGTTCAAGGTCGTTTTGCAATATCGCGTCATTTTCGAGTAGCAACTAGTAATATGCCATTCGGATCATTAATATTCAATTTCTTCGTGCCAAGTAAATGTGAAATACCTTGTGTATTGTTATTAGAGTCTTTTTTAAGAGCCTTGGTATGATACAGCTAGACATATAACTCTAACAAAAGAACGTAAGTAAACGCCATAAATTGTCCGGTTCTGCTAGTTACAATTTATCTCAGTTGTTAGTGGTAACTAACTATGAGCTTTGATATCTAGTAATGTTTGCCTTACCTAAACAAGGACAGAAAATTGATTTCGACAATTAAATTAGTCATGAGCAGGCAAGTAAAATGGTGAACTTTGTAATGGATTGTTAAATACTAGAGTAAACGCCTTTCAATAAACTTGCAAGCTCACTTTATGCGTTCCCTTAGATGGAAATAAATATCTCTTTCATGTTTCATTTCAGTTAGTAAAAGGAGATGGACCACAAATTCTCTTGACGGGAGACGGTGTGTATATTTATTAATTGTTACTACATTAACATTACTACGTCCCTTAAATATATGTTATTTGTGTTTTACTTGCCTTTTATATTTTACGCGCCCATATACTTACTTTACATATAGACAATCTATAATTCACGAATTTGGCACCCATTTATATTGAACTATTATCTATTTTTGATTTGTAGGTGATTGGAGATCGTGAGTTATTTGACTTAGCCACAGTTAAAGTGGTAGTTATACATATATGGCATTCCTGTAATTAAACCCATTTAGCAAGTTATAAGTATGCAGAAATACGCTGTCGAAATGTGCATTTAAACTTTAAAAAGGTGATCTGAAAGGAACTGCTCAACTACTCTGTCCCAAATGCAAATATACCTCACTTGTTTAGTTGCCTTTTAGTGGATACACTCTGTAAGCACGTTGTCAGTGTGAGTTGCATGTTGGTGCCATTGTTCATTTGTCCGGTTTAGCTCGCTTGCTTTCTGTTCGTGACAGTAACGTTATTGGGTATGATGAATCCAGCAGAAATACCACTATAAGTATCTTGCAATTTACTGGTTATTTTATTTCATCAAACTTTTTTGCTATTCATCAAGTTGCTACTGTTCTTTAAATACAAGTGCATCACAACAATCGAGTTATTTCCATTGTCACGAGATTTGTGTGGAAATTGAAGCCATAACGTTCTGGATAATTAGAATCTGCGTAATCATAGAAGGGCTGGTGGTGACCTAGTATTCCAATTCGAAAGACCTGATCAACGGATAAATATCGAGTCCCACTTGACACACGTTTAAGCTAACGACAAATATCTAGCTTCACAAACGAGAATAAGAATAGTTAGGCTAAAGCCAAAAAAGTTAATTTTCTGTCATTTCAACCACAGTACACGTAAATAAAAACAATCGAATTGGAATAAGATTTTTCTGTACAGCGGTATGCAATGGTAACCTACATAAAATCCTGAAATGCAAATAGCGTATCAAGTGCTTGTATATGAAAAAAATATCACAGTAGCATTTATGAATAAAGCGCTAATTCACTGAGACTCATTACAGGTGAATGAAAATAGAGTAGGCTTCATTAACGTATCTAAATAAATTCACAAAGCGTGTTATCCTATCTGAGTACGTATACGAGGAGTCAGAATGTAAAACTTAAGTTCCGGAGAGATGATTATTCCTCTGTACAAACTGCCAACATAAAGAGCTTCTTCAGAAATACAGACTTTGCTTATGACGCTTGTACACATGTAAGTGATACCACTCCTACTGAAATGAAGTTGAAATCCACGATATACACCAAAGAGAAATTATGCGACATAATATACATCATAACTATTCAAAAAACACTTCGAGAATGACTAGCCAACAAGCCAACCAGAAATATTCAACCAATCGTCCATTTAACTTAGGAGATTAGTGTGTAGAATTGAATACAAACAAACGTGGAAGAGATGCACCCACATTTGGCACACTGCTGATGATCGCTACTTAATCAAACATGCAAAAGATAATGACCACTTCTCTATAGTTTCAGGAAATCGTAATTTACGCTGAAGTCGTTGTGAGCAAAAATACTAGAAACATGTACATAAAGTGTATCCTACTAAACATAAATATTCTAAGGACCAACTAACTATTGTAAGTACGCCTGAAAGCTTCCGAGCACATTTATTAGAGACAAAATTTACCTCTAAAGACTATAAACCTTTTGGAGACCCAAGACAACTTCCATGAATATACTATTCACACTACTGTTAAAACTATAATACATACGTCGACAGACTTGTCAAATGGCACGAACTTACTAGAGGTCTAGTTGCAACCAGCTAAGGCTTAACCATACCTTACACGAAATGGTCTACAAGTAAAGCCTCCAATTGACATAATAACTACAGCGCAGTAAGACAAACTTAATGAAAAGCTTATGAAACAGAAATCTAGAAGGCATATCCTTTCAATACGCAACATTTGTGATCCAAATTAACGAAAAATGTGAAAGCGGTGTGAACGCTACACTTAGTTTGCATCAAAATGTTGGATATAACCTAAGCCGTATTTTTTAAATATTACAATCTTCTCTGCTCCCTGAAATTGAAGTATTTGTAGGTCAGTGGTTTTGTGGCAATCGCAGACACAGTCGGGAGTAAGAACTTCAGTTTATGAAAGGGAAGTCCGATGGGTAGTTCTACCTTTACCTCCAATATTTTGTACTAACAGGATCCTAGATACTTAATAACAGCAATCATGACTAGAAACACAATGGCAGAAGAAGCATGAGTCAGACCAGAAACACTAGTATTCAACGAATACACACACATATTTCTGTGGGCTTTTCAACCGTGAGAAATCAACCTCACCCAGCACCTACAGTCTGCAACCTTCCCTACTTCTACAACACTCTTCATAGTACCCCATACTCCCCTTGTTTTGCAATGTGAGAAAACACGGAGGAATTTGGAAACTATTCAGACCAGTCTCAATTTCACTCCACATGGTGTTAACGTTGTTTTAATCCAGTACTAATAACCTTATATGCTTTCCAGCTGACCGTCTCGTTGCTTGTGCCTGTATGCAACGGTAGAAGACCTTTTGCGCACTATAATTTCAACTAAATATATTTGAGTTCTTTCGTAATCCGACTGTGTGAAATTATAAGAGAACTCCCAGAAACCTCGGGTTCTCTAGAAGACGTGGAGCACAGAAATACTTATATAGTATGTTTAGTTAATAAATGCACCCTTTGTACTTAATTTTTGTTTCATGCTAGTGGGACCACATTCTTCGGATTTGCTAACGTATGATTTACTTTCTTCCTAATTTCAGTTGTACCGAATTCAGAAGTTACCTTGAAGAATCAAAAAGCAGCTAATTCAAACAACACTCATCTACAACGCCACTGACTAAACTTTATCTAAACCTACAAACACTGACTGGAATGTTTGAGAATCTCATGCAGGATAACTTGTTCAACTAGTGTCCGACAAAATTTAGATGGGAAACGAATTTGTACTACGAGCTTAAAAAGTTGCGATATGCGTTGAAACGATGAACATGCAGTCACTTAACATGTTCTTCGTGGCTTGATTTGGAAAGAACAGCAAGACTAGTGTGGTTGAAGTCCCACACAAGGACACAACTATTCCGGAGTTAAAAATGTGTTCGGACAGTACCATAAGAGGCCTCACTTAGTAAAGTCAGGTCAACGGAGGTGTACAAGAACCCTTAATTCGCTTGTAGAAATGACAAGGCAAGTATATCAAGCATGAGATCCAAAAAGATTTGAGCATGTGGTGTTCAACAAATTTTGTAGCGAGTTAAATTCCTTATTGCAAAAAGACTTTATCGTAGATCTGCCACCGTTTCTGAAGAAGACAAAGGTAATTAAATACATGTTACAGTTAAAGAGTTGAAGCAAATTAATCATCCATGTGATGATAGCAAACATATTTCACAGTATTATTCATTCCCACTGCTGATGCCCCTCGCCGTTGTTCAATATATGGCCTAATAATCTTTCTGCACTATAGTACAACTCAACGGAATTATTGTATGCTGCCTCTGAGGCTGTTACTTCCTTACCGATCCATCTAATGTTAGCCTGGTTTGACAATTGATTCGGCAAATTTCTTGAGAATCCGGGACCGTGAGAGCATGCAAAAATTTGTTGTTTATAGACTTGCAGTATATTTTGTAAGATCGTGTCAAGTTTCGTTCTGTTAACCATAGTATATCCTTTGTTTGATAGACCCGTAACTTTATTTATCATGCGTATCTGCATTATTTCATTGCATATGTCTCCAGTTAACTGGAAACTATGTATAGGTGTAGGATATGCTGAAACCTGCAGATAACCTTTCAAGTAATTTCCGCGAAACTGTACACTCATAGTCTGGGCTTAACTACATTCAAAACAGGAGGAACTCAGCATATGAACTTATATCTATTTCTAAAACGTAAGGTAACGCAATTAGTACAATGACATAATCAATACAGTCAATCAAAAATGAAATAGAAAAACACATTTTGAACAGTGATAGAAATGCGTCAAAATGAACAACTGTGACTATGATATGACGCCTACTAATATAACAACGCCAACCCTATACCTCGGCAGCACTAACCGCAACTTCAACTAGCTGATTTCCTACGCGAACAGATACTCGAAACTTCGACCAACAACTCGAACAACTATTACTCGCCCAAGCCAAAATCAAGAAGACACGAGCTCAGTGCTTAGAAGATTCGATTCTATTTTGTCCCAACTCAGTATATATAGTTACAATGACGACCTTGTAACAATTAGAAATATTAGCACACTAAAAAGCAGTACAACCAATCAGAAGATACAAGGTCAATGCGGAGAATATAAACGGCGATATCGAATATCGCACATTTTACAATTAATAAAAAAAATAGCAAAAATAAGAATAATTACATGAAAAATAACTAGTTCTGTCTCTTCCTAGCACCTCCCCTTTTTGAAAGAAGTTCGCTTTCTTGAAACCTCACTGTTGGTTTTCGTTTTCTTTCGCTGCGTCGTAGAGACTGTTCTTCTGCAAGTGTAGGTTCCTCGTTGCTTGCTGCAATTACTGTCGGTTTCTCAGTAGGAAGCTTAAAAGTATCAAGGAGAAATTCGAGTGCTAGGTTGGGTTTATCCAACTTTTCTCCGCTAAACCTTCTGCGTAATTGATTTCGATGTCGAACCCATATTTGTCCTTCTACTGCAACTTCATATATCACTTTCCCTCGTCTCCCTTTAATGACCCCCTTTTTCCACGTCTCACTTCCGGGTCTGTAATTTCTTACATACACCTCTGTCCCGTTCTTATAGGTGTCATCTTCGTTGTTTTCTACTTTTGCTAGTCTCATCACCTCATTTATTGTTCTTAGTTTTCGGCCCATAAGTGCTTCTGCCGGTGATTTTTGTTGTGGAACACTGCTGTTAGGGGTGCTTCTGTATACAAGGAGGAAGCGCTGGATGACTTCTGACAGGGTCCCCTCCCCCTTTACCTTTAATGTAGCTCTTATGAAGGTATCCACGAACCTTTCTGCTTGTCCACTTGACTGTGGATGGTACGGCGGGGAGCGAATATGAGTGATGGCATTTTTCCGACAGAAATCACTGAAAGATTGTGATGTAAATTGAGAACCATTATTGGTGACGAGTGTCTCTGGAAACCCATGGCATGCGAATAATTTCATCAGTATTTCCAGAGTCTTATGCGTAGTCGGAGGAACTACCGGGTGGATCTCTGGCCATTTTGAGTAAGCGTCTACTAGCACCAAGTAATAGGTTCCTGACATAGGTCCAGCAAAATCTAAATGCACTCTGCTCCATGGACTTGAGGGGTCTGGCCAGCTAACTGGTTCAACTTTCGGTGGATTTTTCGACGCTTGCTGACAGCGGTCGCAATTTCTGACTACGTCTTCGATCTGAGCGTCCATTTTGGGCCAGTACGCGTAGCTCCGTGCCACTGATTTCATTCGAGCTGTTCCAGGATGCCCAGTGTGGAATTGTTTGAGCACTGCTCGGCGTAACTCACGTGGTATCACCACTCGTTCCCCAAACATAAGACATCCTTCTACTATGCACAGAGCTTGTCGACGCTGATATAGCTGCCTCAGTTCCTCATCTAAGGAAGATGGCCATTTGTGCTACATATAGTAGATTGCTCGTTGAATCGTTTTGTCTCTTCTTGAAAATTCAGAAACTTGTTGAGCAGTTATAGGGAGTGCTCGCACAGCATCAGTGAAACCTTCTTTAGCATAATCTCTCGTATCGATGGCAGCGATCACCGACTCTTCACTGGTCGTGGGATAGGAGATTATAAGCCGAGACAGAGCGTCTGCCTGACCGAAATCCTCACTCTTCTTGTACTGTATATCGAAGTCGTATCCGAGCAGGGTTAGTGCCCAACGTTGTGATCGATTTGCCGAATGTGCTAGTATTCCAGACTTTGAACCAAAAACTGCCAGCAGTGGCTTGTGATCAGTTAGTATTGTAAAGTGTCGTCCATGCACCATCTTATGGAAACGCTGTACTGCAAAAACGATAGCCAAAGCTTCCTTTTCTATTTGACTGTAACGCTCTTCAGTCGGTGTCAGCGTCCTAGAAACATGCATTATGGCTTTCTCCTTCCCATTTGAAAATTTGTGCGAGATAACTGCACCAACACCATATGCTGACGCATCAGCAGCAACAATAATTGGCAACTTTGGATCATAATGTGTCAATAGCAGGTAGGATGTAAGGAGTTTTTTCACGGCATCGAATGCTGCTTGGCACGGCTTTGTCCAGTTCCACTTGACATTCTTCCCCAGCAAATGGTTTAATGGCACTCGCTTCTCATGCAAGGAAGGTAAGAAAGCTGAGTAGTAACTTATGAGTCCGAGAAAGGACCGCAGAGTAGGAACATCATTGGGTGCAGGCATTTTCCGAATGGCTTCGATGTTTTCGGGATCTGGGCGACGACCTGATTTGTCGAATATGAATCCGAAGTACTTCACGGATGTAAGGTAGAATTGACATTTCTCGGGGCGTAGGTGAAAACCACTGTCCTGGATTCGTTTCAGTACCATTGCAAGTCGATCGTACAGTTCGTTTGGTGACGATGCGACGACAAGTATATCATCTAGATATACGGCCACTCCAGTGATGCCGGTTAAAATCGTATCCATCAACTGTTGGAAAATTGCTGGCGCGGTTTTAACTACAAACGGTAGTCCTGTGTACTGAAAAAGCCCCCGATGCGTATTTATTGTGAGCAATTCGCGGCATGTTGGTTCAACCTCAACTTGCAGATAAGCATCTGCCAGGTCTAGTTTGGCGAAACAACTACCACCGTTTAGGATGGTGAATAAATCTTCCGGAACCGGTAGAGGATAGTGGTGTTGCTCTAAGGCAGCATTTAGTCCGGTCGAAAAATCAGCGCAGATGCGTAGTGTACCGTTAGGCTTCTTTACAACGACTATTGGGGCTGCCCAGGCCGAGAACGATACCGGTGTAAGAACACCTTGCTTTTCTAAGCGTTGAAGTTCCTCGTCGACTTCCGGTAACGAAGCATATGGAACAGGTCTCTTAGGACGGAAAACTGGGAAAGCATTCGGCACCAGACGAAGAGAGACTTTCATCGTAGTACAACACTCTAAACCTTTTTCAAAAACCTTGTCGAATTCTCTTAGAATCTTCGTGAAGTCCTTGTTGTCTTTTATATTTACGATGCGGTGGCATATGGTGCTCAGTGGAACATCACCTAGCTTCAGATCTGCAAACCAATCTAAACCCAACAAGTTAAGATTACTATTAACCACATAACATACTCCGTTCATGGTTATATCGTTGAATGTCACTGAGCAAACAATCTTGCCGACGATCTGCAGGCGATTGCCTGTTGCGCTTACTGCGAGCTGTTCTGTAGAGAATAGTACAGGTTTCCCAATTTTAATCCACGTTTTTCTAGAAATAATTGTAATGTCAGAGGCTGTGTCAAGCTGAAGGCTTACCTCCTGACCATTTATCTGGACGGAAATATACTTTCTAGCTGGTCTCTGGTGAATGTGATTTACGGTGGATACTGAAAGTGACTCAGCCGGCTTACTGAATGAACGGAATCTTCTTCTAGAACGTGACCGAGTGCGTGTTTCTTTCTGCTTGGAAAAAGTTTCTTTATGTCCCAGCGTGTCATATTTTCTGCAGCGATAGTTCTTAAATGGGCAGAACTTAGCAAAATGCCATGCACCACAGTTCCAGCATCTGGATGGGGGAATAGGTCTCTTCTTATCAGCTGGTTTAGCACAGGAAGTTGGAGTGGTGGTTGCAGAAGTGAGCTGACGAGGACTTGGTTTCTGATGAACTGCATGAACTTCAATTTCACTATGACCACCAGATTGGACGAGTGTAGTATCATGCTTTAAGTTGGTCAACCGTTGATATTCTGCAGCAATGTCTTTAAGAGACAAAGTGGGTTCTTGATCAAGACGGTGTAGCAATCGCGTGCGAATATCAGCAAATCTTTCTGACTGTAAGCTGCAGATGAGGATTAAAGACTTAAATTGGTCCTCCGACAAGTCTTTCAATTTAAAACGTTCACATTCTCTGTTTACAATGCCAACATGCGTAAGAAAGTCGTCTGACTCATTCATTTTCAACTTTAAGCAACGATATCTAATATTAAACAGAGAAGAATTATCACCAAAATGCTGGCTAAGAGTTGTGCAAGTTTCAGTAAATGTTCTGTCACGCGGATTTTGAGGTAAAATTAAGTTGCAGTACTTGTCAAGTTCTGCTCCACCAAGCTTTCTGAGTAGTAGGCGAACTTTCCATGAATCATCCTGAGAAGCTAAATCAAACATGAACAGATCTTCATACCTCCGAAACCATGTATCAAAAGTGACATTAGCTTCTGGATCATAGTTAAATTCAGCAATGCTATTAATAATTCCATCAACTGACAGTGTAGAGTTGGGAACAGGAACAGTTGAAGACGTTTCAGAAGTAGATTTAGAGCTTGTGACTAGCTTCATTAGCTTAAGTTGCTCATCTAACAACATCTCCATCTTGATAGGATCCATTGTCACCATCACCCGTCGCCAACTGACATGACGCCTACTAATATAACAACGCCAACCCTATACCTCGGCAGCACTAACCGCAACTTCAACTAGCTGATTTCCTACGCGAACAGATACTCGAAACTTCGACCAACAACTCGAACAACTATTACTCGCCCAAGCCAAAATCAAGAAGACACGAGCTCAGTGCTTAGAAGATTCGATTCTATTTTGTCCCAACTCAGTATATATAGTTACAATGACGACCTTGTAACAATTAGAAATATTAGCACACTAAAAAGCAGTACAACCAATCAGAAGATACAAGGTCAATGCGGAGAATATAAACGGCGATATCGAATATCGCACATTTTACAATTAATAAAAAAAATAGCAAAAATAAGAATAATTACATGAAAAATAACTAGTTCTGTCTCTTCCTAGCAGACTATTAGTCATGCTTATATAAATAATGAAGTTCTATGATTGGTTAGTGAACGAAAATAGTCTGTGTAGTCAGGATGAGTCCAACTGGTAGGCATTTAAATGAATGTCATCACTCAAGTCATTTGTGAACATAACTAGCAAAAGGTTTGTTAAATTATATTTTGAGATGTACTCCATAAGGGGGAACCATTTAAAAATGAAATCAGCAGGAATTTTACCTGTGCAGTAGGAAACAAGAAAGTGAGAACAAAGTTGAAACCGTATTTTCAGGAGACGAGTACATAGCATTTGTTCACTAGGCTCTTAGTTTATGGGATTTTTGTATGTGCATTGTGCGAGTATATGTGACTCCTTAACTGTTGCTAAATCTTTTTTTGTTTCCTCCTTATTTCTAATCAATTAAATTTGTTGATCAGTTTTTTTATAAATATCATGTACACAATGGAATTTATTATTCGGGAACTCTATATTCTGTAATTTGATCCTCGTAATCACGAGTATCGAGTCGTAACTGATAAAACGAATCGACCAAGTTACCCCGTATTCTGATCGAAATTTAAAGAGAGGGGAATTCGCACTTGTCAATTGTAATTACTATATCAGGGCACCAAGTAATAGGTATCAATCTTATTATTTGAACCACTTCAAGTGAAATATCGTATCAACCAGAAAAGAGGGACAACAGTACACCCTTAATTTTTAGTAATAATATGTTATTGATTACGAAATCCTCAAGCCTTCGGGTAAAAGTCAAACAACGTCAAAATCCGTCACTGGCAAATGTTGCTAAGGCTTTTCATTTTTAGTTAGATCTAGAAATATTTTGAACGGTGTTTTCATTAATTCGTCACCGAGTATTAACTAACGTAATGTTTATTTAGTCTGCAGAGCAGGTTGAATTTTATCAGCCAGGTTGTGACATCTCAGTAATTAATCAATATCAACTACCAAGAAATCCAAATCAAAAGTTTCACGTCGATTATTTTCACAAGGTCAAAACTGTTGAGATTTGTAACAGTAAATAATCCTCAAAATGAATAGTTGCATAGTCTCTCTACATTGATGTTGACTACGTTCGTTTTAGTGGACACGGCGCTCGGTCAAGCTTCACCACTGGATCGCGACACAACGTACGGTGGGATACATCTCACCCTAGTTGGCCAGCCTAGACGTTGTTATCCTATTGACGCTCTATTTACGATTAGATATAACTTTTCCCCCATCCTTTATTGCCTTCTAATTTATTCTCATTCGTAAGAGTGGGTTCAGTCGTTAGAAGTTGCTCTGCTTGTACAACCAACATAATGTGATCACACACCAGGTCCATACCAGATTCATAACTAGCTGTTTTTCTTCGAAATACTCTCATTTCCGACACTATTTATTAATTGTAAAGTTGGCGGCAACCAGCATCATTATCTATTTTTCTCTGACTGACCCTGCTCTTTCTGTCTGGCGTTTGTTACTTCTAGTGTGCTACTTTATCTACTGTCAATATTGTTATTGCAACTATATATATACAGAGTTGGGACGGAATAGAATTGAAACTTTTGAACGATGAGGTCTTGTTTCTTTGACTAAGTCCCTAGGAGAGTAGTTCAGGTGGCGTGTTGATGAGTCACTGTCCAGTGAAAACAAACATTGCTACTGTACTTAAAGTACTACAAGTTAGCTTAAAAGTTTTTTATTTGATGCAAAAGCAGTTGCAAAGTGAACTAAAAACAACTATTAAAAGCCGCCGAAAATCTAGGAAAATTTAAAAAGAATACAATGTTTTCGCATGACTGATAAATTTATTCAGGTTAGCAGAATGTTTGTTTACTTTGAAATGAAATTATGTTGGATATAAGAATTCTTCTAAATAGCTACAAATCGTGTTATTCTATGAATATTTATAGGGTTTCAGGAACTTCTTTAGACAAAGCCAGTAGCCCTCGATGCCTTATGAACGGACTCTGGTTGTTATATTCAAAAAAATTCCTTTGGTAAACAATCACTCTCTGAACATAGCGCAGTCCATTGAAAGGTCAATAACTTCGCTAATCATAGTATGAATTATGGTCCATGGAATGACACTTACTTGAATAATTGAGATTAAGTTTATCGTCATCCGGACTGAAGTATACTAAAAATATTCCTTACTTTTTTCCCTGTCGTAAATCCTAGGAACCTAGTTGTTATATTGAAGTAGTTGGTATTTACCTTTTTCGATTTTGCGTTCCTTCATATGTTGTGTTTTCTTTTTCAGGGGGGCTGCTTCATGTATTTCAACAACCTTTCCGTCGCCCCAAGAGACGATCGCAACCTCAGCATCGCTTACGACAGTACATTTTAGAAATACTTATGCCACTCTACGCCTGAAACTTCACTAGTATCCATTGGAGCGGATGCCAAAATATCTCACATCCCGATTACCTACATTACAACTAGCAGCCATATTTGTCGCAAAACCAATTTCAAACGAGCAAAAGACTGGAAGTTCTGATTGATTTCCCATGAGCTTCATGGTCTTGTGGGTTTCAATCAGGTTTTGTAGAGGATTGTAAGAGATCAGATCATATGTTTACTACTGATTTTGTAAATAATACGAGTCATTATTTAATCAATATTGCCTCCGATTCTATTTGAATTGTATATAGATACGTGATAGAATTGGTGGTCTATTGCCACTAGACACAAAAGCCTGTGAAACGAAAGCCTTTTCTGTTCTGTCCACAACCATTTGAAAATAATCTATGAGTACTGCTGAACCACAATGTACGATATTATATGTCAGGTCATCTTCAATTTACAAGACGGGTACGTACAGTAAGAACGCCATTTAATTTTGGCGCCACAGATGAATACAATTATGAATTCTTAATTTTGAGTAGGTGCCTTGTAAACAACTGTAAAATCAAAGTTGTTGGATTCATGATTACGTTAGGCCTCTGTCAATCGCATATATTATTTGAAAATCATACTTCGTTAATCACGATTCATTTGCAAACACACCAATAACAGGATTCGCGTATGATCAAGAATCCTCTGATGAAGACACAATAGAGATGTATTTGAGCCAAGAGAGAACAATACCAGCTCGCCCGATGTTTAACATTAGAACAATAAATTGAGGTAACATCCCAACAAAGAAATGTACAGTACACAGGTTGTTATGTCCAGGGGCATCCACGGTCTCTACAAAACCACTCAGTCTGAAAAGAAACTATGATGTTTATACAATAGTCTAGGCTCGCCAATAACTAAATTACGATGCCTACTTGATGAGTCGATTTAACTTCAGTCATCAAGTGCTTTATCTAACTGGCGATAGACATTTTTCATAGCTGGTTGTCGCAATTAATTAAACTAAGAGTCAAACCGATTTCCAGAAGTCTGCAGATTAGAACTCATTAGTGGCCTAAGGTTGTTTTTAATTCCAGCCTAAGTCTTCAATATAATTATCAGTTCGAAAACAACTCTAAGTTGCTTAATTTTAGAAATAAATATTAGCAGGAATTTATCAATTTAATTTAGCAAAATATGAATGTGATCCCATTACAAATTTCAAGCCAATAATAGATAATATTATTATTTAAAAACGAAACATTTGGAATAATGATAATCATGAATCAAGTAGGTACCAAATTTCACAGGCTAGATACTTAAGTGGGACACAACAACGGACTACAAAATGAATATGATGAAATTCAGTACTATGTATTAATACATCACTTGACGACCTTAGCATATGAAGTAATAGTTTGATTATCATACCCATATATTTTTATTTCATAGAGCGTTCTTTGTAAACAGCTTAAAGGTGGCACTCATTTTCTGCTTTTAAGTTTTATACAGAGAATAATGTTGATTGCAGAAATCATAACTACGCCCAAAATATGAATGATGGTTCTTTCATAAGAATCAATCTACTAGCCGACTTCATTGAAAATTACCCTCTTCGTACAAATACACAAATCGAATTATGACTAGCTCGTATTCATTAGTGATAATCCTGATAAAATTCATTTATAATCCAATATGAAGTGTCATATATATGTTTCCTCATACAAATTTTAACAAAGAAAAATAAAATTTACAGAATACCATGAACTTATCGTATTTCGAGCTTTATCAACAACTGTATACAATCAAATAAAGTCAAAATAATGAAGAAATGATTTGCCACTTAGATCAGTGAAAATTTAGAAAAGATCAAACTCAGATGTAAACTAAGAATTTTCGAAGCGTTTTCTACAAATTTTTCACAACTATGATACGTAACATGGCAAAATATTAATATTCGGTAATGATGTAAGAAAATTAAAGTCATTAAATTATAATTATGATTCTATAGAAAGATAAATAATTCAATGTTGCTATTATCGATAAGGCGGGTGATCTTTTCTCACTTACCCTTTTTGAACAAAAAGGTCAGGTTTTAACCTCTCAATCTACTGGGAATTTTAAATGAGCTGAGTTAGAATGCTTATAAATCATTTTGTACATATTATTTATGTGCATATTGCTTTATGTTTCCAAAAGGTCACACACTACTGAACAATTTTTTCCTAGCAAGCAGGGATCTACATACATGCTCTATGAAACGTGTAAATTCCTGCCTCATTGTCTTTCCAATTTGCATCCAATTTGCACTAACATGTAATTATAGATGAAATGAAATCGGCTCTTTTCTACTTTGGTTTGTGTTATTGAACTTTGTATTGTGTCTACTGGCATTAGTTAAGCTACAGGAAAAGTGCTACTCTTACATCTTACTTTCAATCTCAGTTAGGCCGTTTCTACGATTTCACTGATTCAGATGGCAAATCATCTGTATATTAATTTGAATTTGAACAGTGCAAGAACAACAGGGTTTGCAGAATAGAGTAAATTCATTATATTTAGTGGCTACTCATCAGCTGCAAACAGCCTGAATTTACAATTATTATTATTACAAATAACATTATACTTTAATCAATTGATAATATAGTTACTAAAAATAGAAACAGAAATCATACCAATGTGGTCAAATTAGTAAAATGATGCAGTGTATTCATATGTGGTTTAATGAAGACAGTGTGACTTAACAGTTACAAATAAAGGTGAATAATAATAAATCGATGATTATACATAAAATAGTTATTGAGATGATATTTTGAGTGATGTCATGAACAATTGTCAATGAAGTGAAAACAACACAAATGAACATGGACGGGTCAATATTTAAATGTTAATAGTTGCAGCTCGGTGAGTTACAGACAATGCCTAGTCAAAACCTTATTTGCTAAAGCTAGAATGTTATGTTCAATTGACAAAACAGAGGGGGAGTTTTCATATATTTAGAAATGTCTTATTTAAAATGGCTACCCTTAGAAATTTATCATAAAATGTGAGAAGAAATTCAAAAATGTTCTCAAATATAACACAGTGAAGTAGATGATATTTCATTTAGAATTGATAATAGAATTAAGGCTGCATTTAAGAGGAGCTTCCCTGCATCTCAATTATTTTCAGTATATCAAACCAAAAGTTCTTTAATCTCAACGAGAATAGGTCAATACTCCTCTGAGGTCATCCCTCAAATATATTTATCAATTTACATATACGTGTGGTAGCAAGTACATAGGAAAGACCGGAAGAAGAGCTTCTACCAGACTTTTTGAACATATTCCACAAAACTTGTCTGAAGGATAGTAAAATTTACAAGAGTACAATAACCAAACATTTAATTGATAGTGGACATGTAATAGATGTCTTTAAATCTTTTAAAATAATTAATAAACAAAAACACTACTTCACTTCGTAGTGTCCATTGACATTAAACGTTTTTATCCTGAGATGTGTATACAGAAAGCTTGGTTAACCTCTCTTTGCGATGGTAGAAGATAATAACTTCATGAAATGTATTAAGATTACATAACTGTTGGTTTTCATTTCATTGACAATTGTTCATGACATCACTCAAAATATCATCTCAATAACTATTTTATGTATAATCATCGATTTATTATTATTCACCTTTATTTGTAACTGTTAAGTCACACTGTCTTCATTAAACCACATATGAATACACTGCATCATTTTACTAATTTGACCACATTGGTATGATTTCTGTTTCTATTTTTAGTAACTATATTATCAATTGATTAAAGTATAATGTTATTTGTAATAATAATAATTGTAAATTCAGGCTGTTTGCAGCTGATGAGTAGCCACTAAATATAATGAATTTACTCTATTCTGCAAACCCTGTTGTTCTTGCACTGTTCAAATTCATTAAGGAATCATCTTGTATGCAATACTTCAAATTTACGTGTTTGTATCTAGCTTATGAGAAAGCTTGAAATATAATGAATTCATAGTATTCGTTCTCATTCCATTTAAGTGTGGAATATAATTATTATTGGTTGTGATGCGTTGTAATTAGTAGATTAGTTTTATGATTGTTTTGTCTTGAAAGTCAGTCAACTGAGAATCTTCCGAAAAATGTAGCTTATTGTTTAACTCAGTTACCTGGGCTTGAAAGAATAACAGAAAAACAGTTGAAATTGTAAAGTATTATATTATTGATCTTTACTTGATTCGAAGGCATAAATTCAATTGAATATTTTGGTCGGACGTACCTACAGTAGCGGTGGTTTGAATTTCAAAAGTTGTTTAGTTAATATAGATTCATGACAAAAATAATAAATAAAGTATAACAGACAGATATTAAGGATACCTTGAGACATATGTTAACGTTTTACACAATACAATTTTTTGATAAAACTATCTCTTGGTGTCTCACTAATTTTTCAGACCAGAATGGGTCAAAGCTCAACTCATTTACCTCAAAAAAAGTCTCCACGCTCAAATATTTTTGTGGTAATCTCCAATATCTGGTCCTGGTGAATCTAAACAATCATATGATTCTGGGTACGATTATTTCCAGTGTTACTATGTTTTGTAATTCATGTATTCCCCCCTCATATGTGTCTGCTTGCTCATTTCCTATGTTACACTGTTGTGGTGAAGTATGTTAGTCTAACCTACTAATTCCTTACTTGTTAATGGTTGTCCAGTTCTCCCTCTTTTGTGACTACCTATATTTGGGACATTGTTGTTCCCGCATACAAATATATGTTCATAGTTAGATTCCATATGGCCTGTATTGATGCATTGCTTGGTCACGTGGGTGCCAGTTCCTGGATTGCTGACTACGGACTGCTTGTGATTCCTATTACTGATCAATACAATGCAATCCTACTACTTTTGGTATTAGAATGAACTTGTATATTCCCGTTGATTTGTTATGGACTGAAGCTGGTCAGTCTCTGATGCTATATGTGCATCCTGAGCGAATTGCCTCAATATAGCGACTAGTCACAAGTATTACTTAAGTTGGGCTGTAAACACCATCATTGGGATGCAGGCATATCTAGCCGATGTGTCCTAAATAGGACGAAACTCGCGTCCTGGATTTCACTTGCCAGTCACAAATCAACTTAAATACTACTACTTTTGAGTTCTCAGTGTTACTACATGACTGCAATTCGTAATTCTAAGTGCTAATAATGAAATCATAATTTTGTTATGTTGGGCAACTCAGAAGAAATAACTAACTTTCAGAACTATATTTTAGAAAACTTTCAGTTGATTTACTTACTTACCTACGCTCGATACTCCTCACAGAGGAGCATAGGCCGCTCCCCAGTATTCTCCATTGAACTGTGTGCTGAGCAATCCTTTCCAGCTGTCTCCAGTTGCTATTCATCCTTTTAATATATGCTTCCGATTCTCGACGCAGTGTGTTCTTTGACCTTCCTCTTTTCCGTTTCCCAACAGGATTCCAAGTTAATGCTTGTCTTGTGATGCAGTCTGATGGTTTCCGCAATATATGTCCTATCCATTTCCAACGTCCTTTCCTAATTTCCTCTTCGGCTGGAAGGTGGTTTGTTCTCTCATAGTAGGCTGTTGCTGATGGTTTCCAGCCAACGGACATTCAGTATCTTGCGTAGGCATTTGTCTATAAATACTTGTACCCTACTGAGGATGTTTGCAGTAGTCCTCAACGTTTCAGCTCCATACAGCAGAACTGTCTTGACGTTGGAATTGAAGAATCTGACTTTGAGGTTGGTCGACAGTTGTTTGAATCCCATTTATTTTTCAACTGCAGGAATGCTGCCCTGGCTTTACCAATCCTTTCCTTTACATCTGCATCGGACCCTCTTTGTTCATCGATGATGATCCCCAGATACGTGAAAGTATCTACTTCTTCCAGAGTTTCTCCAAGTTCAATTGGGCTGGTGCTCCTTGTGTTGAATTTGAGGAACTTGCTTATTTCTCTTATGTATGTTTGGGCCTACTAATCCTGAGGTTGTTGCTACGTTGTTTGTATTCACTTGCATTTGGTGGTGTGTATGGGTTAAAAAAGCTAGGTCATCCGCGAAGTCCAAATCATCCAGTTGCATCCTACTTGTCCATTGGATTCCGTGCATCCCCTCAGATGTGAAGATCATGATCCAGTCAACCACTAGGAGGAGAAGAAAAAACGAGAGTAGGCAGCCTCGTCTGACTCCGGTTCTCACTGGGAATGCATTTGTCAGCTGTCCTCCATACACCATTTTGCACTGTGTTCCGTCATAAGAGTTCCGGGTGATGTTAACAAGTTTCTCTAGTATGCCATAGTGTCGAAGAAGTTTCCATGGTGTGCTCCTGTCTACACTATCAAACGCCTTCTCATAGTCAATGAATTTAATGTACAGTGACGAGTTTCACTCAATTGACTGTTCGACGATGATCTGTAGTGTTGCGATTTGGTCTGTGCACGACTGATCGTTACGGAAACTAGCTTGTTGATCTCGGAGTTGAACAGCCACTTAATCTTTCATTCTGTTCAACAATGCTCTATTGAAGACTTTTCCTGGTACTGGCAGTAGTGTGATCCTTCTGTAGTTCTCGCATTTACTCAAATCGCCTTTATTTAGTATCTTGATGAGGTGTCCTCCTTTCCAGCTTGCTGGCACTCGTTCTTCCTCCCATTTCCTCCTGAATAAAACGTGGAGCATCCTTCCCGTTACATCTATATCTTACTTCAGTGCCTCAGCTGGTATGTTGTCAAGTCCTCCTGCTTTCCCACATTTAATTTGTCTGATGGCCATCTTGACTTTTTCCATCGTTGGTGGAGTGACATCTGTCAGAAGATCTGTAGGTGCTGCTTCGATGTCTGGTGGGTGGGTTCAGTGGAGCTGGCCTATTCTAGAGTTCCTCAAAGTGTTCTAACCATCTATTCCTTTGTTCTTGAATCTCGGTAATTGTCTTGCCTTCTTTGTTCTTGACCTGTCACTCTAATTTACCATTTTTGCCTGCTAGTTTCTTCGTTGTGTCTCATATAGCTGTTTCATATTTCCTTCTCTCGCAGCTTTTGCCGCTGTCATTGCAAGGCCTTCGATGTATTTCCGTTTGTCAGCTCTAATGCTCATCTTAACTTACTTATTTTCTTCTGTTCCGCTGTTGTTGATTTATGTCTTCTTGTTCCTCCTTTGCTGAATTTTCCTCAATGTTTCAGTGAAAATTCACTACTTATAATGGTGCTGTTTTCGGCCCAGAACCCCCTGACACGTTGAAGTTAGTGCTTCTGTGATTCCTTTCCAGTTTCGCCCCATAGTAGTTTCTTCTTTCAGTAGATCTTGTAAAGCTTGGAACCTGTTGTTGAGAGCTATTTCGAACTCCTTGCGTTTGTCAGTATCTCGAATAAAGGCTTTATTGAACCGTCGTACTGCTGTTACTCCAGTTGTCCACTGCTTCTTTAGCTTCAGTTTCATTTTAGTAACCACCAGGTGGTGATCTGAAGCTATGTCAGCTCCTCTCCTTGTTCGCACATCTTCGATTGATCTGAATTTTTTATTGATGCATATATGATCGATTTGATTCTCTTTAGTATGATCTGATGAGACCCATGTAGCCTTGTGTATGCGTTTGTTGGGGGGGGGGAATATTGTACTACCTATAACCATTTTACTGAAAGCACATAGGTTTGTAAATCTTTCAAGATTGTCATTTCTTTCTCCCAGTCCCTGTCGTCCCATGATTTCTTCATATCTGGTGTTGTCCATTTTAACTTTGGCGTTTAGGTCCCCCATCAGGATTGTCAGGTCCTTTCCTGAACACTTCGCCATAATTGATTGCAACCTATCATAAAACTGATCTTTGTCCTCGTCGTTGCCGTCATTGGTGGGTACATAACATTGGATAATATTGATTGTAATCCCCTTCTTCATTGTTTTGAAAGATGCTTTGATGATCCTGGGTCCACGTGGTTCCCATCCCACAAGTGCATTACGTGCTGTTTTGGACAGCATCAGATCAAGTCCTTGGGTGTGAGAAGCATTTTCCTCTTCGTGACCGGAGTATAGTAGCATCTCTCCCGTAGCCAATGTTTTCTATCCAACTTGAGTCCACTGGGTTTCGCCGATTCTGAGCACTGTCAAGTTGTATCTCTTCAATTCTGCAGCTATTTGATTGGTCTTCCCGCTCTCTCGCATTATCCGAACATCCCACTCACCTATAAAAATTTTTACTCTGGTTGTTAGAAGGGGCATCAGCCTCATGAATTCCAAAGAATCTCGGATTTCACCATGAGGCGTCATAATCATTCCTTCCACTCTCAGGACAGAGTTTAAATGGTTTAGTTTGTTTAATCTGGTAATCGTTTTTATAGCAAGCTTGTGTTTTACGGGACGGTAATGCTGTTTAACCCTCCACCTTTACCCGAGCTTGGGACTGGCAGCAACCCTAAGACAGCTATATAAGGAGTTTCAGTTGTTTAATTTGTGTTTAAAGTAAGCATTTTAATTTCTATTATTAATATGTCCATCGTGCCCTATCCTAGCGTTTTGCAAATTAACTGTTGCTATGTTATTTTTCATTTATGAACCGTGGTTATTCTATTATGTATACATTACCTCAATTCACCACCACTGTCTTTCTCGTTTTGCATTAATGTGAATTCCCAAACTGGCCAGCTGCGTAGTCTAGTTTATATATATATATATATATATATATATATATATATATATATATATATATATATATATATATATATATATATATATATATATATATATATATATATATATATATATATATATATATATATATATATATATATATATATATTGGGGATTACCACAATATGCAAATTCGTCACTAAGAAGCAAGCAGTCATATCGTTTTGTTCTTACTAGTGATCGAATTTTGTCGACCAAATTACAGTGTTGCCTATAGCACGAGTGACTTCACTTTGTTTGTTGTAAAAAGGTAGGAAACAACCTTTAAGATGTCCAGGTCTTGGGTGACTCGGGTTTTAATCTCACATGAAGTATCGGTTGCCTGGGGGGTTATGAGCCATTCTTATGACAAGTAACAACTTGTGAGAAGCCTAACATCTAAGTTGTCTGTAGACTCTAATTGCTGTGATACTCATTGGTGGCTCCACAACAGATCAACCCTAGGACCGTCGGATTCAGAAACTAGCGTAAAGTCTCCAGGTTATTGAATAAAAAGTAGTCTTTGGTGTTGATGAACAATTCGGAAGTGGGAAAGATGTCACTAACGTCAGTAATCGACGTGGGGAATAGTGATCATTGGATTTTGACTAAAGTTCTAAAGTCAACGTGTTCATTTCAAGAAATAGTGGTTGCGGATTATGCTTTATATGAAGAAGTCAATATGTACTAATTAGGGGTTCAAAACATGACAAAAACAACTACTAAGTGTATCATAGATCCACAGGATCCTTCAGTCCGTAATAAGAAGAAGCTGACTTTTAATTAAGCTACCTTCATAGACTTCCAGATAATTAAGCATCTTCGGTGTTACCATTTTAACGAACCCCCCACCTGAAAGCGATCAACAATTTCGACTCCGTCGCCTTGAAAATTCCCCACTGTATATATTTTAATCAGAGAGATCTGAATTACTTTTCAAAATAGAAACAGCTTTTTAGGTATGCCAAGCAGTGACAATATTTAACGATTCACGGCTTATATGTGACTCGTCTAAAAAATGCAGATGAATAATTAATAGTATTAGTTTTGTTACTAGGCTAGTTACATAACTATTTTATTTCATTGGACAATGTATTCTCGTCAATGAAACCAAATAAAGTCATTCACATCATTTGTTTATCTTAGGATAAATCAATTTCAATGTTAGGATTTATTGATCCACAGAAGGCCTACTGTTCACCTGTTCCTTTGCTTACAATATTTTGCACTTTTCAAGTGACTTTGTAACAATAAGATTAGTCATTTTACAGCTATATGATGATGGAATGTTTTGTAAAATATGTATAAGTTTTTGACTCCTTATGTGCGTTTAATATATTCAGTCGAAACGCTCCTGTACTAAACTCAAATGACCCCTATATCAGTGGAATGTGGATTCATTAGTTTAATCTTTAAAAAAACGCACACTGGATACTTCTTCATATTCATGTAAGTCGTAACTAATTACAATAATAGATGACACTATCTTCAAACCTATCAAGAGATTACTTTTTCATTCACCAAACCGACTATTGCAGTTTATATTTTGAATAAAAATATGTTAATCATTCACTAGCAACGGTAAAATCCCACCAAAAATTAATGGTTGTAGATGATCAGTAGAGTACGTTAGAATAACTTACGGACTTGTCAAAATTTACACACAACATAATAAACTGACGATCTTAATAAACTATATTAAATTCACTAACTTGTCGCCTGAGTGTAACTGATACTTCATTGTATTTTTTGATGCCGAATTGATTCTATGGGTTGTAGCAGTCGTTAATACTCACCGAGCACACTAACAAGTTTGATTGGTTGTACATTTATTATTTTACGATTTGAATACTGTAACATGACTGAACATAGAAATTGATATAAATTTACTCCCCCGCATGTTTCGATTTCGTGCGTTCGTTCCAAACATAATCCTCCTATGTACATAGTTATTGACTTTTAATAAATACACTCAACCTACGAATGGAGGATGTGTATGAGTCAATATAACATACGGTGATTTATAACCAGTTTGTAATTATATTGTTACGAAACGGAGTTAGATCGTAATCCAGTAAAAACAAACAATAACTATTCATATTCGGAACGGCTATTCAAACAAGTAGTCCAAAATAAATCATATATTTCTTATCAGTAATCATAAAACTAACTTTAGTCGGTCGGCTTCGAAAAAGATTTATGTGTTCTTCAAATCTTTTTAAGAGGACTAACTTTCGTGAAACTTTATATTGTTCGTCTAAAAATAAATCCTACACTTATGCAAAGTTATAACCAACGTCTATATACATATATATAATAAATGTCGAGCAGCAGCCGAAATCATATTTGTCTAGTCTGTGGTGCTGATCAAATTCAATCGGTCAAATTGATTAAACAAAAACACTGTGGATCACATAGTCCTGAAGCACCACAAACCATCGGGATTCATTCCGTTCAGGAAAACACTAATATTAGCTAGCTTACACTGGTCTTCTTGGACAAAATCCAATAGCTACTATACTTAAGTTGGAAATGAGTCCCTGTTACCATTTTTCAAGTTACTAAGCAGGTTTTAAACACGTACAAATACATGTTCAAATTTAAAGTCTAGGTCATGACTCGAAAATAAACTAGTAGTTTGACTATCTCCGTCAAATACTTTTTATTTAAGAAACACTTTTCCTATCGTAAACAGAACTCAATCATTTGGTTGAAGTGTGATATCTAGTCAGCTGGATTTTGTAAGTAAAATAGCTTCTGACAGTTTCAATCATCTAACTATTCGTTTAGCACTCATTTCAGTTTTCCAGAAAATGGCTATAGTGTTTTTATTAATCATAGTAATCTGAATTGATGGCATTTATTAGAACTCAATAATTCACTAGTAAATTAACGAAGTGAAAACACTGGATATGGAATAATCTAACTGGAGTGAATTAAGTAGTAGTAGTGTGGTGGATACTACTCATTAGATTGCCCAAAAGTAGTAGGTAGCGGAACGTTGTGTGAGAGTGGAAACAGTAGACACCATACGAGGTGAGCTTCGAGATGGGCAAAGCCCGATCACAATACATAGGAGAAATGAAGACAACCGAGGGAAGCATGATTACAACCAACGTTGATCGAGTGACGCAAAGGACAGGTAACATATATATTATTTATTACGTTCTTAATTATTATTGTTATTATTGACCAGACACTGACAAGCAGTCTAGGAATACATTGTAGTGAATTCAGAATTAATACAAACAACTACATGAACTCTGAATAGAAATATACCAAAACAATTAGAGATTGTAATAGGAGCATGATACCCTAACTTGTATTTGATGCATAATGAAATAATACGGATATTGTAGCATAACCCTGTATCGGTGTAGTAATAAATCTGAGTGATTAAGTCCACTAATTTCACTAAGTGTCTCTAAGTGTGTCCTTGCTTTCTGTAACATCCACTATAATTGTTGTCCATGGGATCAATGTAGTAAGAGAGGCAGACACTCACTGTCATACGTAAGTAATGTGCACCAACGAAAGTATATAATATATCATACTAAGGGGTACCGAACAAGCAAAAGGAATAACATGGCGTACATGATGCCTAGGATCTACACTCAGTTCACATGCTTCTAAACCTGTATAAACATTTCCAATAAAGTTATCCATGTGTATTGTATCCGACTACTGAGTTAAGTGAACAATAACCGAATGATTTTTGTTGTGTGCTAAGAGGTGAACTGTATACACAAATTAATCAGAATTGATTGCAGAATATTCAGATTTTATGTGAAGTAGGTACAAAAAATTCAATGACCAACTCAATATATTTGCGAAACTTGTCGACTTCACTATTGAAATAAAGTTAGAATAATACAATGGTGTGCTGGTTCACTAGAGATTATTTGTTACTTGACTAGATAACTTCACAGACGGAAAAAGTCTGATTAAATTGCTTGACTTCGTCGACATTAGGGAGTACAATACTTTTTGACATGTCTGAAAGAAGATGTGATTGACCAATATCTTATATGACAGGCATATAAGATAAAGACTAGGTCATATATACGTATCTTGCATATTATTGGCTTGTTGTTGATGTTGTAATACATGCGTGTGAGTAACTAGTTGGCTACTTGATAATCAGTGGGATCTTCGTGCCTGAGAAATAGATTAAGGAAAGGTTGGGTGCTAGCTGTAAGACATAGCGCGGCGGAAAACAGAGTCGATAATATCGGTCATCCCTGCTTCAAATTCAACACTTATGCTCCTGAGAAATATACTGACCAAATATTCATAGAGTGTGGATATGTTGAATTCATTCAGACGATTTATCAAACATTCATGGTGAAATATAGCATAAAACGGATATCAAATTCACATTCAGTTAAATATCCTCTTTATGATTGAACAAAATATAAATTAATGTATTCTGTTCCACCGAAAACCATTGAGTTTTGAGTAATTATCTTAAATGTTAATGCATCACAATCGAAGTTGGAAATCTTAGTACTCAGAAGCGCGAACTTAAAAGTTATCAATAAATAAGTATATCTAGAAGGTACACAGCAAAATTTTGCCCCCAATGATTCTTAAAATTTAACGTGATAAATTACCGATGTAAAATAAAATGTATTCGAAATTGATGTTAAGTAATTATAAGCAATTAGCAAAAAACTCTAGACATAACTTTCGTATTATTTGATCCTCGTTAGTAGGGTGAACTCGTAGTCGTGAGGTAAATGCCACCTGTAGGATCTGAACCCGCGTCATAAAGCTTCACAGCTGGAGACGATGCTGCCGGGTTATTCAGGCCGACTGATTCTTTGTGGGATAACTTATGGCTAACTGGTTACTAACTAGCAACAAATGATATGTTTGCCTAATCATTTAGTTTTTCATGCATGTACGAAACAAATTCTGGAGAAATAGGGTAAGTTAGACGTTGTTTAGACTTATAAAGGCCCCGTTTATTTAGCAGCAATAAAATACTGTATCATTTACCACACTTCAATCGGTCGAGTACTAATTTTACTACGAAGAAACCCGCTGCGAAAGAACTTAACGGTGATTCTACAGGGACACCATTATTCTGTCTGTAGGAAATTCAATTGGACAAAAAAGGATATTATTAATGCACTACAAAATTAGTTCGCTTGAAGTGTATATGGAGATGCCAACTTTTTATCCTCGGTTTCGTATTTCATCAAATACAGAAACAACTGTTTCGATCATAAATACATATGGAGGTGACACCCTACTTGGTGGGATAAATAAATTTACTATTCACTTCAAGTTTCAAATAAAACCAAAACTCTCTTTTAATATTATGCTTAACAACTGCTTTGTATTTCTATGAGCCACATTGCAATCATCATCATCATCAGCAACGTAGAACCGGGCGCAAACGCCTGTAGGTTCAAGTTGCCATACCACAATAGCACTACGAGAATATTGAGGTAACGTATAGACAGAATACAAGAGAGAAGAGTAAGTAAAGATGTCAAGAAATAACAATAGAATTTAAGATCTAGATGAGGTTAAAGAGTGAATACACTTGCGCCACTGTGACCGGTTCTGAGCCATATCACCTAGTGTCTCCAGCCATTTGTTGCGATCGTCACGCGGACCCCAACCAGGTAACCTACATCTACCTACATGGCTTAGACCAGTAGTCAAGGACTTCATGGACTGATGCCATGTTTTGGTTTGGCCGCCCCTTACCTTCTTCCATCCTACTTCAGCCCTAGCCAACATCGCGCGACGGGGTAGACGGTGGTCGAGAATGCGCAATACATATCCCAGCCATCTTAGTCGATGAAGGTTAATGACCTCTTCGACTGATTTACCGTGTTTCCCAAGAACCTTTTGTCTAATCTCACTATTACTAATCCGGTTATTCCATGGTATACGAGCGATGTTCCGAAGATTCCTATGGTCAAATATCTGGAGTCGACGTATATCTTGAGTTTTCATGGCCCACGTTTCGCAGCCAAATGTTAAGATGGCGCGGACTGCTGCGCAGTACACCCGGCCTTTCGTTGAGACACGGATATCTCGCCTGCGCCACAAGTGCCGTAGATTGGCAAATGCCAATCGAGCTTTCTGGATCCGCGCTGAGATTTCATCAGACACCGACCCTCCAGGGGTAATGAGACTTCCGAGATAAGTGAAGCGATCAACGCATTCAATTACTTCACTCCCTATAAATAATTTGGGAAAAGAAGCAGGCCAGTCCTGGAGTAACATTTTGCATTTGGGAGGGGAGAAGCGCATCCCAAATATGCCTGCATTGTTACTCAACATGTTCAAGAGACCTTGAATGCTGTGTGCATCTTCACCAAATATGACTATATCATCTGCATATTCTAAGTCGACAAGAGAGCCTCCTGGAAGGAGACTAATCCCAGAGGACTTAAAAGAAGTGAGAGAGATTTCTAACAGTACGTCTATGATGAAATTAAATAAAAATGGGGATAAGGGGCAACCCTGGCGGACTCCACTTGAGGATGAAGTTTCTCGTGACAATTCGCCATATGCTCTGACTCGACCAGTGGTGACCGAGTAGAGAGCCTTTATAAGGTTAATGTACTTTTGAGGTACGCCTTTTAATGACAAACATTGCCACAAGACTTCACGGTCAACAGAGTCGAACGCTGCTTTTAAGTCAAGAAATACAACTATAGTTGGACGTTGGTACATATGTCTGTGTTCGAGGACCTGGCGCAGGGTGAATATGTGATCAATGCAACCCCGGCCAGGTCTGAAACCAGCCTGGTTTTCTCGAGTCTGTTGTTCCCTAGTATTGGTTAAACGTCGGATGATTATAGTGGCTAATATTTTAGATACTATATTAGTCAAGCTGATTCCTCTGTGGTTATCGCAAGAGGATTTCTGTCCCTTTTTGTAAATTGGAACGATCAGCGATCGAGACCAGTCAGATGGGATGGTGTTTAGTTTCCACACTCTGGCTAATATATCAGTCAACCTGTACGCTAAAACTAGACCACCATCCTTAAAGATATCGGTAGACGACATATCAGGCCCTGCTGCTTTCCCTCGTTTCAATGTACTTATGACGTTTTCAACTTCACGGAGAGTTGGGGGACCTGTGTCAGTTTTCCATTCGGGTAGCTTGGAGATTGTGGGTAAGCTAAGCGTGGCTGGGGGCCAGTTAAACTGTTCCTGAAAGTGTTCTGCCCATCGTTCTAATCTTCTAGATTGAGAGTAGATCAACGACCCATCTTTTTCAGAGATGACTTCACTAACTGCCGATTTTTTGATACCGGTGTCCTTAATAAGTCGGAACAGCTGTCTACTATTGCCTGCCGCAGCTGATGCTTCTATCGCTTTTGCTTTTGTTGCCCACCACTGTTCACGATCCTTACGCAAACTCTTTGTCAGTCTACGTTTCAGTTGTCGTCGCTCTTCATCATACTCCGAGCCTGCTGGGATGAGTTTTCGCCACATTGCAATCGTGTGATAATAGAGATTTACCATACCTAAAACTGGTTGGAGTTGTACACAACTCTTATGTATTTTTAGTAGACCGCAGAGTCGGATGACATGGTCCCCGTAAATTTGATTCACAATCAGAACAACCTTGTCTAGGGTTGCCTAACGATTGCGCCGGTTGTCGTCCGATCTTTTCAGTGAGTTCACTTTTGGAAGTCAATTCCCAAAAGTTGCTTTGATTACTGAGCAATGTTCATTTTTTCCATATAGGTTGATTTGTCTATAAAGACTTTTCGTGTACCGCTTCACTTATCTTGGGAGCCTCATCAGTCCTGACTGTCTGGTGTCTTCTGAAATCTCAGGTCGTGTACATAAGGCCCGATTAGCTTTTCGAAATTTGAGTCACCTGTGGCGTAGGAGAAACATCCGACTACTGACCAAAGGATGCGTTTATTGTGCAGTAGTTAGATCCGTTCTTCTTTAGGGATGTGAAACATGGCCAATAAAGATAGAGGATAATCGTAGGCTCCTAGCATTCGATCATACATGTCTTCGAAGCATTGCTCGAGTTTACTGGAACCACCGAGTACGAAATATGTGGGTTAGGAATAAAGTACCAGGTAAATACGGTAAGTCTATTGATGAAGTAGTAAATCTTCATCAGCTAAGGTGGTTAGGACAGGTGTTATGTATGCCCAACCACCGCCTACCTCGACGACCAATGCTGTCTGGTGTGGGAGTAGGCTGTAAGAAAGCCAGGGGCGACCAAACCAAAACATGGCATCAGTCCATGAAGTCATTGACAGTTGGGCTGAGCCACGTTAATAGGTGCAGACTACCTGGTTGGAGTCAGAGTGACGCTCGTAATAAATGGTTAGACTTTGGGTGATATGGCTCAAAATCGTTGGCAATGGAGCACGTGCATCCACTCCTTATCTTCCCCCAAATTCTAGGTTCACGAACTTATCATAATTTTCTCTTTACTGAATCATATTTTCTTAAATCTTATCTCTGGTCTCTATTCCATTCTATTAATACTAACTCTGTTACTACCTCCCCTACTCTGGGATTCGGTCCGACAATCTAATCTCCATCTGCTAATTAGGGTATCGCAACTTGAACTGATATACACATGTACCAAATTCTACGTTGTAATTGTCTATCTGTCTGTGTGTCTGTACCCTTGTCTCATTTATTGATCACTAAGTTTTCATTATTCCTTAGTTTGAGTAGAGATTCTTCGTATCGTTTGGTCAGAATATTGTCTAAGTGTGAATTACACATAGTGCAAGGTTTTAGTGAGAATCTAATTGACAGGAAACATTTCTTAGCTCATCTTGTATTCTTAATGTTTAGATGGGAATTAAGATTTGACTGTTAGGCTTAATTCTATCACATCATATTCATTATACTAAATCCCTCATACAGAATAAAGAATCATATTTCAATATGATAGTAACTAGTGGTTAGTCAAAAGTACTTCGGGTAGTGAATAAAGACTAAAAAGGATTGTTTTGATGGACAAGTCTATAGAATATAGTCTCAGCAATTTTGCATTATTTTATTTCAAACAGTTGCATCAGATAGATGAATAGAAATTGTCAGAAATCAAAAAATAACATTATCATATATAATAAAATATTTGACTAGTCTAACTAGAAAGAAAAATTGTTTTAGCCCACAAAATAAGTAAAGGCAAAAATTAGATACGTTGATACATTAAAGTAGGATAGTCAAAATATAGGCGGGAAAAAACGCGGTTCATGAATATATCGATGACGTCAGGAGAGGTCGTTTCAATGTTTCTAAAATTACCCAGTCTTAAATGTAGGATCGACTATTAATATTTAAGAAATAGGGATCTTGAAATCATGTGCCATTTAAATAAACGGGTCAACTCGATGTTGCATGAACCAAAGATTAGAAAAACAGTAATAATAATAATAGCTTTTTTTAAACGATCATCAAAAATCTTTCCTCACTTTTAGGATTTCGTTTAATAAGCAACGGGGATTTAATAATGAAGAGAAATTTACATGGGACTATAAAATCCAACTTGACGATTACAGACTGGACAAAAGTGTCTAGCACTTTTTGTAAAATCCAGGCAGAATGGAATTAAACAGCAACCCCAGAACAACCTGGAATATAAAAAAATGTTAGTAGTTAGTGTTCTATCATGACCTGGTATTCTTTGTTAACAAGTATTAAAATTAGATCAAATCATTTTTGTTGAAAATATGTTGTAGAGAAAAAGTAATCAGGAAGTAACCCTTGTTTTAAGATAAAAGAATCTAGCAGTCCCATCCAAACTATATAACATTGAGAAGTATGTTTCATTCAGTCCAGTGAATGACGAGATCAGGTTAAATCCAAACTGATAATGTATGTGTGATAACACATAAGTAATGACAAGCAGAGATAGTTGGTATAAAAAATAAAGATACTGACGATAAATAATAGCCACCAGCTTCACAAGCATTGCACAGAAACTAGTTGGTTATGAATTAGTGATTAACATGGGCAGGTCATTTATAAACCTTAAAATAAATAACTCACATGAACAGTTTGAACGACTTTCATTGTCGTTCTATCCTTCGATTTTATTAGCAAGAGTGTTTATATTGACTACCCATTTTTCAAGGAAGATGGGCCTTTGGGATTATTAAGGAAAGAAGAGCAGCATGATCCTTAAATCTTTAAGGATTTAGGTTCACATACACTCATTCGAATGAGTGACATTTTAGTGGTGTTGTAGATGCTAGGCAGATTAAAGTCAAACTGAGCATGGTCTGTGAGTTTTAGTATATGACAAACGTGGAAAGCCTGGTGATCAGTTGTTCAAATAAAGCACAGAAGCAGTTATTTGCCTTGAACTACGCTGTGAAACAGACAAATCAATTTTTGAGTCTGACTGTACTCCATGGTTTGTAAATGATACTTAACTAGATTATTAAAACTTATTTGGTTGTTTCCAACTGAAATTAAAGCCTATGGTGTATAACTGGTCGATGAGAATCACGATAAGATATTCCCGACCGTAGCAGCTACCTTGACGTAGTGGTCCGGCTTGCCTATCATGATGACGCAACCTAGCTATATTGGCTGGAACGCTTGTTCCTCTGGGTCCTACCATGCCAAGCAGATCTGTTGGAGAGCAATAAGACGAAAGGCAGCAACCTAAGATCTAATGGCGAAGTCGTAATGCTGACTGCAACGAGGTGTGACAGCAGTGAGGTGTTTCCCTCAAATAACCAGCATCTGCAGCGACACTGCCTTCTTAACGGAAGGAAGGGGTTAAAAAGTCGACACTAAAAATGTCACACCTCACCTTACTCCACGGATTTCCGTCTCCGACAGTAAGGCCCTTTAAAGAACGAAGCTAACACATTGAAAACTTCCCATAACAAGGTCGTGCATGATCGGCCTCAAGCAGTTGCCCCTTGGGCCTTGCGATCACGCTCCCAGGTCACTATGACCAACACTAATCCAGCTTCCTTTACAGGTACCTCAAGAAGTAATACCCTGCCATAGTGTGGGAGGTAGAAAGTGAGAACCGCCCTTATACCTAAAACAGCACATGAGATCATATTGTTCGAGGTCAAATCCAATCCTCAACTCGTAATGACTCCCGTATCCCTACGTTTAACCCGCCTAGCTAAACTTTACACCTCAAGCCTCTGATGCTAATGGTTCAAGTTCACAAAATGTTATTCCTGGTTTCCTAAAACCTCACACTAAACCGTGTATCGGAGCTTTTAACGTTCGAACCTTATACCAAATAAGACAACAAGCCTCGTTAGCCATGACTCTGGAATCTCGCTTCATCCGGTATCTGTTGCGTCTCTGAAACGCGTATACAGGATCCGAGTACAATCATTCGCTTGACCTCACCTTGCCAAAATAAAGAACCAGCCCGATTTAACCTTCGTGTTTCCTGGGACCCTACAGCTGCTACTCGAGGCTTTGCTCGTCTAAGTATAGCACAAAGTTCTCCTTGACTGGATTCCAACAGACAGTTACTTGTGTGCTGTCCGTCTGAACAGGATAGTAATAACTCGGAAAGATAAAAACACGCCGTTGCCTCTTCGTTGTCTCCGCCTACGCTCCCACTGATTGAAGCTCAGATGAAGTAAAAGATGAATTTTGAAGAAAGCATTCCGACCTCCTTCGAAAAGCTAAGCGCACTGATGTAGTAATAGGGGCTGGTGATTTTAATGCCCAAGTAGATAGACTAAACGAACCCGAAAGGCACCTAGGTGGATCCTATGGTGTTGCGGCTCAACGAACAGATAATGGCGACCGTCTGTCAAAACTATGTTCAGATGAACGTCTATTTTCTCTTAAGCATTAAGTTTAAGCATAAGGAAAAATATCAATTGGCATGGAGACCTCCATAATCAACTCAATGCTGGACTCAAATAGACCACATTGCCATCAGCCACCGTTGAAGAGGCTCGATAGAAGACTATCGCTCATTTTGGAGCACATGTTTAGACTCAGACCATGCTTTAGTACGAGCGTGTATTAGTCTGCGTCTCACTGGACGTAAAAGATCCACGGCAAAGATCCCCCTTAAAGTTCAACTTATTGATGAAAAAATCAAGAATACATTTCAGGAACAACTAGAAAACCAATTAGTCAACAACGTAAGCTGTATCCATCCTGATGATATCCAAAAACCTGTTGAAACAGCAGTGATACCTACTAGTAAACTAAACCAAAAAGTTAAGAAAATTCAGGGGGATTTCAGCTGCATCTACTGAACTGATAGATACTCGGCAACACATCCCATCTGGTTCTGAATACGATGAGGAGTGAAGGCAACTTGAACACAAGCTAGTCAAAAGCCTACGCAATGATTGTGAGCAGCGGTGGGTGGCGAAAGCTAAAGAGATGGAAAAGGCAGCAGCATTATGTAACAGTAGGCAACTGTTCAGACTTATCAAGGAAACGGGTATTAGAAATCCGACTGTAAGTGAAACTATCTCAGAAAAAGATAGGAGCATTATTCATTATCAATCAAAAAGGTTGAGTCGATAGACAGAACACTTTAGGGAACAGTTCAACTGGCCCTCAGCCTCATCTCAGTTGCCCATCATTCCCAGGCAATCTGAATGGCACATTGATACCAGTCCCCCAAGTTTTAGAGAAGTTGAGAAGGTTATAGAGAAGGTTAAATCGGGCTGGTTCTTTATTTTGGCAAGGTGAGGTCAAGCGAATGATTGTACTCGGATCCTGTATACGCGTTTCAGAGACGCAACAGATACCGGATGAAGCGAGATTCCAGAGTCATGGCTAACGAGGCTTGTTGTCTTATTTGGTATAAGGTTCGAACGTTAAAAGCTCCGATACACGGTTTAGTGTGAGGTTTTAGGAAACCAGGAATAACATTTTGTGAACTTGAACCATTAGCATCAGAGGCGTGAGGTGAAAAAGTTATGCGAGAAGTGCCAGTCGCAGGGATAAGAGAGTTACTAAGAGTTGAGGGTGGAATATGACTTCAAAGAAAATGATCTCGTGCGTTATTAGAGGTGTAAGGGCGGTTTTCACTTCCTGGCTGCCCACACGATGGAATAATGCGTCAATGTCTATTTATTGAATACCATCTACTAACTTATAAAGTAAATGTCATCGTTTTAGATTTTATACCACATCACAAAATTTTTCAAAACTATATTAGACGAACTGGAAAATATCAAGATTTAATCACCGCTTAATTAAAATAAAAACATAAGTCATATCTACCAGTTAAATGCTTAAGCTGAACACTCGATTATTATAATTGTATCGTTGTGAAACCAATGCTTATCGATGTGAAGATGGTAAATAAGTTTCTTACAGTTAACGAGCATATCAACAAGTACATATTTGACATTTGGGATGACCGAGTATTTCACATCCTAATGATCTTTCTTAAGTGTTCGGTTATTTTGACAGGACCTGTATCCAAAATGATTGGGAAATGTCTGGGAATTAGTAAACTAACCTACAGAAAAGGAAATGTCATTTGTCGGTCTATTTTGTTTGGAGAATATAGAAAGGTGAACTTACCCAAAGAAACATATGATTCCACATAATAACCAAGGTAAACATCCAGATTCTAACCTAACTCTTGTTATGCCATAGTTATGACAGTAGGGGCAGGTCACTCCTACAGGAGATCGATGATATGTTACTGCGGCCACTGTCGGCTGATGAACAATAACCGTGGCTAAGGTGAATAAAGAAGTCATAAATAGATTACTGCATAGTGTGAAAAACAAAACGGGATCAATTGTAGTATTCAATCATGCTGCTCTTGTTTTTATAGTGGATTTTATGTAAAACATAATTTTATTATTAATCAAAACTACCTACAACAGTTTATTTTATTTGTCACTACTATTTTCTTTTGCATGTTTTACCAAATATAGTTTAGTACCAACTACAAATACAATGTTGATTCGCATCTTTGGTAAGTGATTTAATTGTACTCTACAAATAAAACACCATCTTCAAATTTATTAGTTACTGAGCGAACAGACAACACTTATATTTGAATTCCTTTACAATAAACAGATGAAGAAACTAAACAAAGAAACCGGGTTCAATTCATCAAGAAATCAATGAATAGTGAGGAATGACAATAGTCGGAATGACAAAAATGAGAAAAGAACAAATGGTGAAATAGTCTACTACGCAGAAAAAAACAAAGTGTATGACTAGTGACTACAAGGACAAGGTTGAATATCAGCTGCATGAACCCTAAGATTCATAACTACTTCACATCATCTCGACGTCTAGTTTGAATAGACTCGATAGAACCAGGTTTAGTTAAAAGTAAATTTAATGTACTTTTATTGTTCCATGGGTTTTAGAAACCAATAACATTCTGTAGATTATTTTGTTGGTATATATTCTGAGGGATATTGCTGTGTTTGTGAGAATAAATACATAACGTAGGATAAAATTATTTTAAGGAGATTGATAATCCTAGACATAAATCCACCCTATAATATATTTCTGATAAAAAATATACTTTATCCATCTTTAGGGTTGGAATACAGTAATGCAAGCAGTTAGTTGTCGACCAAATAGAATGGTTATGGATAATAGTTTACCACATAAATTTATGTGATTGTTCACTTTATGTAGTATTTACTGAATTCACAGCCAGGTGCAAGGATGTGCTGACGGTTTCACCATAACACAAGTAGTTTCCTTTTAAAGTATCGAAACCAATATATTATAATTTTATATAAATTAATTTTCCTTATAACTTAAATCGTCTGGTAATCAATATACTTGACAATATTAGACAGTATCTAGATATAAAAAACGTAGAATATGGAATAAATGAGAGTCGGTACTAGTCTCTACATCACACAAACAGCTAAAACAGACACTAGCAATATGATGGAAGATGAGGAGTATAAAATTAGATTGGATGTAATTGAAAAATAAGCACGAGATAAGTGGGATTGAGAAAAGTACAGAGTGCAATAATAACATCGAGATTTCGAAAGAGATCAAAAAATCAATGCCACTATGTCGCGGCGACCGGTTTCGGACCATGTAAAGCATTTCCCAATACAGATCTTACATGGACTAACCTAAAAGTCTGGACCTCCCGCCAGTAACTTCATAGATTAATATCACATCATGATTTACTCATCCCTACTGTAACACCTGCAGTGAAAAACTATCTCTTCAGACTCAAAACAGACACTGTGTTCGCACAGAAGGCTATGTCAGCATTAGAGTGTAACCACAGTGTTCAAATGACAGCTACCTAGAGTCGATCAACTTTTCTGTAAATGGCTTTTTTTTATTAGCATTGCAATCCTTAGACCTCACTACTGACACCTAAAATATGAGACAAGAGTGTGTTGATTTTAAGGAGATGCTAGCTATCCGTGAGAACAGCTTACTGCTGCCGCAGCACAGTATAGTTGACCCATGTTGTACATGGTCTTGAAGCCCTTTACTTAACTTGACTGACATTGCATGAATTCGATAGACAAGTATTTCAGACACTACAGTTCGTCAAGATATGCAAGAATAACTACGGCGTCAATAGAGAAACAACTTTCAAGAGACACTTATGAAGGTTCTCACTTATCAAAAACTTGATTGTTCACGAAATGTTAATAAACAAGATATTAATTAAGTTTACCAACAGGTAGAGCGTTCATAGGAGAGAGTTTACGAGGTATTACAACACCAATAATACTTACTTGGAGGTGCATTGTACGTAGAAGGAGTGGGATATTGATAAGCTGATCCGATGAAGCCAATATTCGGAGGCTGATTACTTTGTGGATACGAAGAATAAGAGCATGGAGCCTGAGTTGGATAAGGTGCGGATGGAGGGGAATAGGGAGGTGGAGCTAAAGGACAACAACATTAAGCACCAATGAAAATGTTACTGGGACCGAAAATGTAATAATTCTCGTATCGATTTATTATTAAAAAACAAAGTATTTTTATCACAAATAATAATAATAATAATATTAATAATAATAATATTATTATTATTATTAATAATGTAAATAATAATAATAATAAAACCAAAGAGCGAATATACAGAACTTGGTTCATGGAGATAGAGATAGAGCGAACGAAGAAAGTTACAAAATAATTGTAAGCTCACGATTTAAGGGAGGACAGTGAGTAGATACATCTGTGCCATTGTGACCAATTCTAAGCCAAGTCACTCAGTGATTTTAGCCACTGGTTACAGTATTCGCAATGACCCCAACCAGGTAGTCTGCAGCTAGCGACACGGTTCAAACCAATAGTCAACAACTTCATGGACTGACGCCATGTTTTGATTTGGCCGCCTCTAACATTCTTCCATCCTCCTGCTCCTATATCAGCCAACATCACGCATCGAGTCAGACGGTGGTTGGGCGTACGCAACATATGTCCCAAACACCTCAGCCGATGAAGATTCACAACCTCGTCGACTGATTTACCACCTTTGCCTAATACCCGTCGTCTAACCTTATTATTACTCGCTCAATGATCCCAGCTAACGCGAGCGATGTTTCAAGGACATCGATGGACAAAAACTAATAACATTTGGGTGTCGTCTACCATTAATAGCCACGTCTCACATCCATACAGTGGAAACGACAATCTAGATATCTAGAAGCCTGAGTCGTTCTAACTTCACTCCGTTTGGAATACTGCTAACATCTTGTTTATCATATTGAAATATACAAACGGACTGATAAAGATGTAGTTTATGTTGATATGACGTTCGGAAGTGAAAATCAATAAGCCGAATTTTTTATGCGCACCTCATATTCAGTCACCTCATACTCAGAGTGGACACATTTTAACAGCTGATGCGCACGAAATAAGGAAGCGGAAATAAACAGAGAAGTGACTCCGATATGGTTCTCGCTTTTGTTAAACGAAGTCATTATTCCCTATTCTGTTTCGACACCTATCACTTTCTAGCAACCAACTAAAGCTTGAGATAGTCCACTCGGTTGTGGTAGAGATAGGGTTGAGTAGCTAGAGAGCCTGTCTTATAAACTCCTTCATGTCTGAAACAACTCCACATCGGAACATGCAGACTTGTATTATTAACACTAACGTTTGCAACGTAATGTTGAGTGCATGCATCAGAGCCTAGCTCATACTGAAGAACGACGAATATTCTGTGAATTCATTTGAGATGTTCCTTCCAATTAGATCAGGTTACTAACGCAATCACAATCAAGACTCGTCCGGACACCATGTAAATGACAGACAGACAGACAGACAGTTACAACGTAGAACTTGGTACATGCGTACATCAATTCAAGTTGCCATACCCAAACTACCAAATAGAGATTAAATAGTCGGATCAAATCCCAGAGTAGGGGCGGTAGTAATAGAGACACCATGTAAATAAAATACATTGTCGTAAACCTAACCTATTACAGTCAAACTCACATTATGACGGTATTAAAGATGACCCAGTATGACACAAGCACATCTATCTTTCATTATGTTATCGACAACATCTGGCACACCACAACCAACATTCACACAACCACCCAGATACACGAACTTTCAACTGCCTCTAACTGCTTACCACGGAGTGAGAGCAGGTACATGCTCCTTCCAGTCTTGTAAAAATACTTTGTATTTGGGAAGTATATAATACGTCAAACCTACCGATACTAATTGTTAAATGATTAAATAATTTAGGTGGCTTTTGTGTTGTCGCACAGTAAGACATCACATCATTTGCTTACTTCAGGTCAATCATTCCCCAGATAACGAATCCACACAACCGACACGCACTTTCCTCAGTAATGTCATCGATGACAAAGTTAAAGATGAGTGGTGAGATTAAATAACTACGCTTAACCCCACTGGGAGATTGGAACAATCGAAAAAGGTAGTTGCATACGCTCACCTTGACTGAGGTGTTTGAGTACACAGCCCTCGAGGGGTAAACAAACTCTTCTCCAAAAGAAAATTTGAGAGCACACTCGGCATAACAAATCGAAGGCAGTCTTGACATCAAGAAACACGACGGCTGATGGTCGGCCGGTGGGTAGAAAAAGCTGGAAGAGGTTCAGGGAAACGCCAGATGCATCTATTACTTTCAACTATTCGGAACGTTCATACCTACAGGTTTCTTGGTCCGCATGCAAACTTTCATGATGTAAGAATCAACGTTAACTAACAAACTCACGGGATGGACCGATATACCTCAAGGAGCTGGCGGAAACCTGCAGAAACCCTATGTATATATGCATGCGTGAACGACATAAAACCTGTTACATGTGTGCATCGATGTAGTGCCCATAATTGGGACGCTTCACAAAACTGTAGGCATAGCTTTTCACTTTCATGGCGCCATGAGAACGCTACCAGTGCTCACTAAGTTTTTACAGTGAACAAGCATTTAGGTTAGGATCTAAATCAGATTGATATTTTGTTACCGTAGAAGCCAAAACTGCTTCTATGTACTGACTAAACAAAACCGAGTGAATGATCACGTTAGGACCCTATTTTGAAGATACAGTGTATACCAGTTACGAGAGACTCTTGTGTTTTAGTTAGAGAGGCCTTCTGATCCATTTGAGAGTGCTTGCACAGTAAAAGCCTCAACATGTAGTTTAAAGTGGAGTTTCAGAAAACGTGCAATAATATTTCGTGAACTCAAATCATTAGTAGTAGTACTAATAACACGTTCTGAAGAAGTGGATTTGAAGTGCAAGTAGAAGAAACATTAGGAGGGATTCGATTATTAATAACGTGGTCTCAGGTTCTGCTAAAGGGATGAGGGTGATTATTGCTTTTCGGGTGTCAACACCGTAGAAGGGTTCTATCTGAAAAGTAGCTAAATCAGAAGTGATGTCGACGACAAGAAAATTGACCGAAATACACAAGCGAAAATTGCTTGGAGCCGGTTACACGACCTTTCTACAACAGGTTTTCGATTAACAAATTGCAAGCTTGTTAATGCCGTCTCCCGACCAAATAATAAATTTACTGTGCAGCAGTTCGATCCGTTCTTCTTTAGGGATGTGAAACATGGCCAATAAAGATAGAGGATAATCGTAGGCTCCTAGCATTCGATCATACATGTCTTCGAAGCATTGCTCGAGTTTACTGGAACCACCGAGTACGAAATATGTGGGTTAGGAATAAAGTACCAGGTAAATACGGTAAGTCTATTGATGAAGTAGTAAATCTTCATCAGCTAAGGTGGTTAGGACAGGTGTTATGTATGCCCAACCACCGCCTAAGTATGTATGTATGTACAATCAACATAGAACCTGGCACATGTGTGCATCGGTTCAAGTTGCCATACCACCATGGCACCGCAAGAGTAACACCACCACCATTAGTAGAAATCACTTCTATAAAATAAAATAATAATAGTAACAAGGAGTGTGAACATATAGAATATGGTTCAGGAAGCGTAGAAAGAAAGTTATGGAATAATTTGAAGCTTATGATTTAAGGGAGGACAATGAGTGAATACATCTGCGCCATTGTGATCGATTCTGGGCCATGTCACTCAGTGTTTCTAGCCACTGATTATGGTAACCGCGAGGACCCTATCCAAGTAGTCTGCAGCTACCGACACGACTTAAACTGGCAGCCAGTGACTTCATGGACTGATGCCATGTTTTAGTTTGGCCACTCCTAACTCTCTTCCATCCTATTCCTATATCAGCCAGCATTGCGCGTCGAGGAAGACGGTGGTTGGGCATACGCAACACATGTCCCAACCACCTTAGTCGATGAAGATTCACGACCTCATCGACTGATTTACCACATTTGCCTAACACCCGTCGTCTAACCTCGTTATTACTTGGTGATTCCAGCTAACGCGTGCGATGTTTCGTAGACATCGATGGTCAAAAACTAATAACCTTCGAGTGTCATCTACCCTTAATGGCCACGTCTCACACCCATACATTAAGACAGAGCGAACTGTTGCGCAGTACACTCTTCCTTTCGTTGGGAGACGAATATCTCATCTACGCCATAGGTGACGTAAGTTGGCAAAAGCCAAACGAGCTTTTTGAATTCGTACTGAGATTTCGTCAGAGACTAACCTATTAGGGCTAATAAGACTTCCAAGATAAGTGAAGTGGTCGATGTGCTCAACTCTTTCACTCCCTATCTTTAGTTCAGGGGTTGACGAAAACCAGTCCTGGAGCAATAGTTTGCATTTAGAGGGGGATAAACGCATTCTGAAAATGCTTGCATTCGAGCCTATTGCTGTTAAAAGCTTCTGCATCGTATCAGCGTCTTCGCCGAACAGGACTATATCGTCAGCATATTCTAAGTCAATAAGTGGATCTCCTGGTAGGAAATCGATTCCTGAAAAGTCGGACGATGAAAGTGTAATTTCTAACAGTATGTCAACTATGAAATTAAACAAAAATGGGGAAAGTGGGCAGCCTTGACGGACACCCCTTGAGGTTACAAGTTCAGATGACAGTTCGCCATATGCTCTGACACGACTAATAGTGCTTGAGTAAAGAGCCTTAACAAGTTTTATGTACTTTTGGGGCACGCCTTTCAATGAAAGACACTGCCATAGAACTTCACGGTGTACGGAGTCAAATGCCGCTTTCAAGTCAAGGAAAACCACTATTGTCGGCCGCCGAAAAGTATGTCTGTGTTCAAAGATCTGACGAACGGTGAATATCTGGTCTGTACAACCGCGACCAGGTCTGAAACCAGCCTGATTTTCTCGTATTTGTAGATCACGAGTTGCAGATAAGCGTCTGATAATTATAGAAGCTAGTATTTTAGACACTATATTAGTCAAACTAATTCCTCTATGGTTATTGCAGGACGATTTTGACCCTTTTTTATATACTGGGACGAATAACGATCGACACCAGTCAGACAGAATTATGTCAAGTTCCCAAACCTTAGTCAAAATATCAGTCAGTCTGGTTGTCAATGTGGGACCACCATCCTTAAACACCTCTGGGGATAATCCGTCTGGACCCGCTGCTTTGCCTCGCCTTAGATTGGCTACAGCTTTTTCGACTTCGACAAGAGTCGGGGGACCTAAGTCAACTTTCGATTCTGGCTGTCTCGAAATAGTGGGAAGTTTTAGAGTAGCTGAAGGCCAACTAAACTGTTCCTTGAAGTGTTCAGCCCATCGTTCTAAACGTCTAGACTGAGAGCTAATAAGCGTTCTATCTTTTTCGGAAATCGTCTCACTAACACTGGATTTTTTAACCCCAGTTTCTTTTATCAACTTGAAAAGTTGTCTAGTGTTACCTATCGCTGCTGCGTTTTCCATTTCCTTTGCTTTCGTTACCCACCACTGCTCACGGTCGTTTCGCAGACTTTTCGTCAGTTTATACCTGATTACACGTCGCTCATCATCATGTTCGGAGCCCGCTGGGATAAGTCTTCGGGAGTCTATTGAATAAACAGAAGCCATTGAGATCGATTGATTTTTCTTAACATGTTGATTTAAGTCCTTGATAGATATCATTGTAGATGCCACAGCTGCTTGAACATCTTGCCAAGCAGTATGTAGTCGGGACTCATCTTTATAATTGCCTAAGTGATTCCTCAGTTGTTCCTGGAATTTAATCTTGGTTGCTTCATTACTAAACTGAAATCTAAAAGGTTTTCCTGTGGTAGTTTTTCTTCGCCCGATAAGACGCAAGCAAACGCGTGCTCGCACTAGAGCGTGGTCGGAGTCCAAACATGTACTCCAGGAAGATCGGTAGTCTTCTATCGAGCCTCTCCAACGGTAACTAATCGCAATATGGTCTATTTGAGTCCACCGTTGAGTAGGGCCAGGAGGTCTCCATGTTAAACGATGTCGCTCCTTATGCTTAAAGTTCATGTTGGCTAGAATTAACCGATTATCTGAGCAAAGTTGCAGCAGACGGTCGCCGTTATTCGTTCTCTGAGCTGGAATACTGAAGCGTTCACCTAAATGTCTTTCAGATTGGTTCAAGCTACCTATTTGGGCGTCAAAATCACCAGCCAAGATTACCAAATCTGACTGTTTGGCCCTATGAAGTAGTTCAGAAAGTTTTCTGTAAAATTCATCTTTCACTTCATCCAGGCTGCAGTCGGTGGGAGCGTAGGCAAAAACAACGAAAAGACAACGGCGTGTGTCCCTATCTTTCCGAGTTCTTACTGAACCATTTAGTCGGACGGCACATAGGCGACTGTCGACAGGAATCCATTCAACAAGCGCCTGTTCTGCTTTCATACTTAACGCAATACATACACCGGCGAGCATATGAGAAGTTGCTGTTGAATCGCCAGATAAACGAAGGTTGTTTATTCCGACTAGGTGAGGTCAAGTGAATGACCACGCTAGGATCCTGTATGCGTGTTTCGGAGACGCAACATACATCAATGGCGCGGGATTCTAATGTCCTAGCTAGGGAGGCTTGTTGCCCTATTTGACACAGGGTTAGTAAATTAAATGCACCAGTGTGAAGTTTGGAGCGTGGTCTTAGTATGCTAGGAACGTTATTTTGTGGGCCGGAATCGTTAGCACTAATGACACAGGAGGAAGTTGAAGATAAGGATTTAGGCTTGAAGGTGGGGGCAGGATAAACATTAGGAAAAGAAGAAGGAGTTTGATTAAAATGGCAGTGATCTTGCGTGTTGTTAGCGGTATGAGGGCGGTTATCTCTTCCCAGTTGCCCACGCTGTGGAGGGGTTCTTCTTGATGTTCCTGAAAAGCAAAATGTGTTAGGGTTGGTCTGAAAGACCTGGGGGCGTGACCAGTGCCCAAGGAACAACTGCTTGAGGCCGGTCACACACGGCCTTTTTGAGAGAGGTTTCCGTCGTTGTTGTAGCTCCGTACTTGTTGAGGCCTTACTGCCGGAGACGGAAATCCGTGGAGTAAGATGAGGTGTGCATTTTTAGGGTCGACCTTTTCTAACTCCGCCCTTCCTTTGTGGGAAGGCAGCATCGCCGCTATGCTGGTTGTCCGAAGAAAACACCTTACTGCCGTCACACCTCTGTACAGCCGGCAGTACGACTTCGCCCTCGGACCTTATATTTGCTGCTTTTGGTCTCACTGCTCTTCAACCGATCTGCCTGGCCTGGTGGGACTTAGAGGAACGATTGTTCCAGCCAGTATAGACCGATTGAGTCATCACGATAGGCAAGCCCGACCACCACGTCAAGGTAGCAGCACGGTCGGGCGAAGTAATGGACACCTAGATCTATGAGTTGTGACTTAAGTAAGAACAGTTAGTGGCTTAAAACGAGGGAAATATGAAAACAAACGCTAATATATGTCTGATATATTACATAAACCAAAAACGAGCTACATATTTATATACAAACCAATAGAAAACATAAGTGGCTTGAATAAGATTAGGATATTAAAAACAAACATGTTTCACGAGGGAACCACCGCCTACCTCGACGACCAATGCTGTCTGGTGTGGGAGTAGGCTGTAAGAAAGCCAGGGGCGACCAAACCAAAACATGGCATCAGTCCACGAAGTCACTGACAGTTGGGCTGAGCCACGTTAATAGGTGCAGACTACCTGGTTGGAGTCAGAGTGACGCTCGTAATAAATGGTTAGACTTTGGGTGATATGGCTCAAAATCGTTGGCAATGGAGCACGTGCATCCACTCCTTATCTTCCCCCGAATTCTAGGTTCACGAACTTATCATAATTTTCTCTTTACTGAATCATATTTTCTTAAATCTTATCTCTGATCTCTATTCCATTCTATTAATACTAACTCTGTTACTACCTCCCCTACTCTGGGATTCGGTCTGACAATCTAATCTCCATCTGCTAATTAGGGTATCGCAACTTGAACTAATGTATGCACTTACCAGGTTCTACGTTGCTACTGACTGACTGAAGGCCTTACAGACAAAAATTAGTGGATTAAGATGAGATATCCACCCAAGGTCTGACCCAACTCTTCATTCGTGAGAAGGCAGAATAACCGTCATGCTGACTGATTGAGAACACCTGTGTCCTTGTACAACAGCCAATATGACTTTGCCCCTTGAAAATTAGGTTTGTTACTTTTAGTCTTGCCGCTCGTCAGCCAAAATACCTGGGGTGGTAGGACGTTAAGAAACGATAGTCTCGATCTGTACAACCCAACTAAATCATCACGATAGGCAAACCCATTCAACACGTTAACGTAGCAACAACGGTCAGACATGAATTATTTAGTTAAGCCAATGATGTACTGCAAGACTACCTAGACGCACTCGGACGCCAAATTAAAGTTTGCACTTGAGTGATCTTAGATGGCCTTACTGGGCTTTTGCTCATAGTTGTTCTCTCTTTTTTATCTCGTGGACAGTTTACCTGTAGTCTTAAGATCGCTCCCTTTAGTTACAGAACGAATAATATCAATTCAGCCCAGCCTACAGTACAACTTAGTTTCATGTAGCTACGTAACCCTATTAAAGATGCCAGCGCCCCCTGATTGAGATAAGATATGGACAAGTGTTGTGTCGCTTATACGTCTGGACTTTTACAAAATTTGGATAAAACTAAACTACACCGCTGACCCTGAAATGACCAATGAGAATCAAGTTATTACTTTTAAGGGTGCGCGCACATTTAAGTTCAAAATGCTTACTTTGGATCGGCTTATTGAAATGTTTAATGAGGACAATATTATTTCTAATCTACAAGTTTTTGGACTACTTCGGAGAGAGTTAATTTGTGATTGTGGCCTTAATATGACTCAAATACCGTACAGAGACAGTCGGGATGGAGTAACTTTTCGATGCAATAGCTGTTGGCGAAGAAAGTCAATAAGAACGGGCAGTTTTTTTAGTAAATCTAAACTAACACTGCGGCAAACCTGCATGTTAGTTGTCTTGTGGAATATGCAGTTGCCTGTTACTCTGGCATCGTCTCTTACAGATGTGAGCGAAGTATCAGTGGTGCAATGGTATCAACACTGCAGAGACGTATGCTCAGAAATGATGTTGCGGTTGAATCTATCACTTGGAGGCGTCGGAAAAATAGTTGAAATAGATGAATCGGCCATCAGAAAGAGAAAATATAATAGAGGAAGATCTGTAAAAACCGAATGGGTAAGTAATAATTACTTTAAACTTACTGGTAGGTTCTTGGTATTTATGACCGAACATTAGGAAAGGGACATTTCCAGTATGTCCCAAACCGAAATGCAAGAACCCTAATACCAATAATCCAAACGTATGTTCAACCAGGATCCATCATTTATACTGACGACTGGAAAGCATATCGTCCTCTCCGTAGACTCGGATATGCTCACCATGTCGTAGTTCACCATAGACATTTTGTGGACCCAAGTACTGGTGTTCACACACAAAACATTTAGGGATACTTGTCTCGTCTAAAGGAGTTTCTTCGACCTTATAAAGGTTCTAGAAGAAAAACATGATTTAGATACAAACCAATAGAAAACATAAGTGGCTTGAATAAGATTAGGATATTAAAAACAAACATGTTTCACGAGGGAACCACCGCCTACCTCGACGACCAATGCTGTCTGGTGTGGGAGTAGGCTGTAAGAAAGCCAGGGGCGACCAAACCAAAACATGGCATCAGTCCACGAAGTCACTGACAGTTGGGCTGAGCCACGTTAATAGGTGCAGACTACCTGGTTGGAGTCAGAGTGACGCTCGTAATAAATGGTTAGACTTTGGGTGATATGGCTCAAAATCGTTGGCAATGGAGCACGTGCATCCACTCCTTATCTTCCCCCGAATTCTAGGTTCACGAACTTATCATAATTTTCTCTTTACTGAATCATATTTTCTTAAATCTTATCTCTGATCTCTATTCCATTCTATTAATACTAACTCTGTTACTACCTCCCCTACTCTGGGATTCGGTCTGACAATCTAATCTCCATCTGCTAATTAGGGTATCGCAACTTGAACTAATGTATGCACTTACCAGGTTCTACGTTGCTACTGACTGACTGAAGGCCTTACAGACAAAAATTAGTGGATTAAGATGAGATATCCACCCAAGGTCTGACCCAACTCTTCATTCGTGAGAAGGCAGAATAACCGTCATGCTGACTGATTGAGAACACCTGTGTCCTTGTACAACAGCCAATATGACTTTGCCCCTTGAAAATTAGGTTTGTTACTTTTAGTCTTGCCGCTCGTCAGCCAAAATACCTGGGGTGGTAGGACGTTAAGAAACGATAGTCTCGATCTGTACAACCCAACTAAATCATCACGATAGGCAAACCCATTCAACACGTTAACGTAGCAACAACGGTCAGACATGAATTATTTAGTTAAGCCAATGATGTACTGCAAGACTACCTAGACGCACTCGGACGCCAAATTAAAGTTTGCACTTGAGTGATCTTAGATGGCCTTACTGGGCTTTTGCTCATAGTTGTTCTCTCTTTTTTATCTCGTGGACAGTTTACCTGTAGTCTTAAGATCGCTCCCTTTAGTTACAGAACGAATAATATCAATTCAGCCCAGCCTACAGTACAACTTAGTTTCATGTAGCTACGTAACCCTATTAAAGATGCCAGCGCCCCCTGATTGAGATAAGATATGGACAAGTGTTGTGTCGCTTATACGTCTGGACTTTTACAAAATTTGGATAAAACTAAACTACACCGCTGACCCTGAAATGACCAATGAGAATCAAGTTATTACTTTTAAGGGTGCGCGCACATTTAAGTTCAAAATGCTTACTTTGGATCGGCTTATTGAAATGTTTAATGAGGACAATATTATTTCTAATCTACAAGTTTTTGGACTACTTCGGAGAGAGTTAATTTGTGATTGTGGCCTTAATATGACTCAAATACCGTACAGAGACAGTCGGGATGGAGTAACTTTTCGATGCAATAGCTGTTGGCGAAGAAAGTCAATAAGAACGGGCAGTTTTTTTAGTAAATCTAAACTAACACTGCGGCAAACCTGCATGTTAGTTGTCTTGTGGAATATGCAGTTGCCTGTTACTCTGGCATCGTCTCTTACAGATGTGAGCGAAGTATCAGTGGTGCAATGGTATCAACACTGCAGAGACGTATGCTCAGAAATGATGTTGCGGTTGAATCTATCACTTGGAGGCGTCGGAAAAATAGTTGAAATAGATGAATCGGCCATCAGAAAGAGAAAATATAATAGAGGAAGATCTGTAAAAACCGAATGGGTAAGTAATAATTACTTTAAACTTACTGGTAGGTTCTTGGTATTTATGACCGAACATTAGGAAAGGGACATTTCCAGTATGTCCCAAACCGAAATGCAAGAACCCTAATACCAATAATCCAAACGTATGTTCAACCAGGATCCATCATTTATACTGACGACTGGAAAGCATATCGTCCTCTCCGTAGACTCGGATATGCTCACCATGTCGTAGTTCACCATAGACATTTTGTGGACCCAAGTACTGGTGTTCACACACAAAACATTTAGGGATACTTGTCTCGTCTAAAGGAGTTTCTTCGACCTTATAAAGGTTCTAGAAACAACATGATTTAGAGCCATATGGATGAATTCTTATATCGTTCATATTTTGAATTTAAAACAAATGAACCCGTCTCCAACCTGCAGAAGTTCATAAATCATGTAAAAACAGTGTATCCTGTGTAATTGTCTTTAAAAAATTTCGTTTTTCATAATAAATAATGATTTTATCTACCACTGCATTCTCATTGGCTAAAAGGTACCTCAAGGTCAGCGGTGTAGTTTAGTTTCACCAAAATTTGCCTATAAGGTATCGCTTTTATGTACGCCAAGCTCGCGATTACTTGTACTGTATCGTATAAGTTGGTTGACTATATAGTCAATCCGCATGATCCCCATCACGACCGGACTACATTTTACTAATAAGCAGGAGAACACTGAGATTACAACAAAGTTTGATAGAAAAACAACTGAATTAGCACATGATTTAGGGATACCGAACAACTCACGTTTGTCCATAACTGAGACCTGTGATAAATACGGCGCCAACGTTTCAAACCAAATCATCCAACATCCAATATGTTTTACAAATTTTTAGGTATCTAAAGACGGATCTTATCATAAGGAAATCCAGTTCAATGAGATTTATAACGACAGATGAAAAGTAATAGAGCAAGAACGATTTTGAATGCATATATTTTTTGGTTATCTACTGCGGCCATCTGCAACACTAAGAATTATATCTTTCACATTATATACGGACACTTAATATATATGTTACAAGACGGATTTAGAGCTACATGCCTAAAGAGTTTGATACAAGTCCCTTTAGTCCGTTATATATTTATATGATTTCTAGGTAAGCATTTAGTAGTTTCCAAGTTGTTTATTGAAACTAGTTTATGTAGAAAGCAAAAGATACGTTTCGGACTACAATTGTACGATCTCAGGCAGTGAGAGTGCACAAAACACCACGTACAGGAGATAGCTCTTAAAAAAATCCGGCCAAATACACTCAAAATAAGTTCCATGATATTGATAAATATTCTCCACTTGAAACACTTGATGTAATTATAAAATTTGATTTTTGTGTCACGAAAATTCCTCCACTTTATTGTACTAAGCAATTTTTTAACCTACATTTGGTTCTGCTTTATTATTTTTTGGCCCTGTAATGACTTATTGTGTCCGTTTGTGTCGTGATTAGACGGGCTACTGAGCTGCTGTTGGTACATATTTTCTTATGTATGATTATGGTAGTACTGGCTAGTACTGGCTATTAGACAACTACTATTTCCATAATAAATAATAAGTTAAACTGTGTCAGCGAAATTGTTAATGGTTGTGTAAGTAATGATGGAAGATTGGAAAAACTGGAATAAGATGGAAATATACACTACTAAATGAGTGGAATAGAAAGATCTTCAGAAGCATAATAATGTGTGATTTAAGCTACAATAGTTGTGCAATTATATGTTTGCATAAAGTTCATGCCTCTTAAAATACCTCGTGTTCGTTTATACGGCATCAGAATATCAAATAAATTTTATTTCTGAAACACTGTAACGTTAATAGAAACTCTTATTCACAACCAATCGCCTATGCATTTCCGAAATTAATGGATTTATCACTTATCATTAATAAAGATCAGGTAGAAATGGATAAGGAGATTAAGGCTCAACATTTGGTGAATCCAAACGAATCCCAGTTTTGATCTGTAACCTATTTTTAAGAAACTTCTAACAATTAGAGTTTTTTTGTTGAGTCACTATATACCTAAAGCCGGATAATCACAATGAGATTTTTGAACCAATTGTTTTTAAAGTACCTATAATTTATTTTGTAGGATGCATGAGTCTAAGCAGGGCGGCACACATTAATTGAAACACAACTCTCTTTCTATTGGAATTGACACTATAGTAATTGTAAACTCTAGACTCCCAGAATTTGGTAGGAGTAAACATGAAGTGTGTTTTCGCTTAACCCAAGCGCGGCTTTGACAGGTATAGTATAAAGTCAGAGAATATCAGATACCAAGATTTTTGTCAAGCATTACTCGGTCAGACCTAATTTATATACGGTTGCCTCCACCCCGTAAACAGCAGTTCGATACGACATAGTAAGTCATGTGTCATTTTCAGACAATCAGCGAATACAAGGGCTGTTACACGGAGAAACTCTGGATAACAGAACATTATCACAATTTCTACATCATCTACAAATTTTGGTTGCTGACGTCACAGTAGGAGTGGAAGTCCCGAAACATAGATTGATGCAGGCCCTCCAAAGCGGTGTCTAGCACTGCTTAGACGCACAAGATCCGGGCACCTCCACGCTACAGTTAACCAGCATAGTAGAGGAGAACTTCCTAGAAGGATTATGTACTATACATCATACAAAATTAGTGCGATACGTAACAACCCCGTCGTCATGGAACTAAGAGCAAGGGTGAAAAGCCTCACAGATGCTGTTGCGCAAATACGACTGGAAAATATGCTATAGAATAAGTCACCTCAGAGATTAGGGTCGAACAGCAGGTCACGGCACTCAGGAAAACTTTGCATGTACCACTGAAGATTTGTTGCTCAATGAACCAGATGCACTCATCCATGCGCCTGGTTTAACAAGATACCTAAGAATGTAGGAAGTAAATAAGGTCTCCACAGATCACGACAATTGGGGAAGGATGTCTAAAGAATCGCTTATTTTATGTCAGTTATAAGATTTCTGGCGGATGCGAGTGCATCACTCAGTATTATACCCCGAAGTGAAATTGTCCTTATACGTCAGATATTTCCATTTAAGAAATGAAAACAGCGACTTCTGGGCATAAGAGTGTAACATCGGATTTAGCATTTGAAAGACAGTTTCCTTAGTTTTCATAATTGCTGAGCATCATTCGGTCTTTTGATAACCAGTAAGATTTACTGTTGCATATGGTCGCGAAGAAAGATGAAGGTGACTGGCAACAGTTTGCAAACTATATATCGCCTAACAAAAACAGAGTTCCGGATAGGTACCCAGTACCTCATATACAGTCTAAGGGGGGCGTGTGTATACTGCTTGATATATAATATTCGTAACCTTTCTAAAGACATCTGTTAAAGAAGTCGAATATCGGTGCCACTAAGTGTTGTTTAATTGGATCAAATTGTTAGCAGCCAGTGGTTCTAGAACGATTGAGCGAAAGTTTGTGCTACTGCTGGAGTCAATATTATTCAGAAACTATTGCTGTTATTTCTGCTATTACACGCGTTGTATATTCGTGTATTCCTGCGACAAGAATTCCAACAATTAATCTGACGACCTGTTATTATTTTACTGGTTCGAGGGAATGTTAATCAAGGTCGATACTTGATTAATTGGAAGAGCTTGATTGGTAAAAACACAATAGCATTCTAAACTCCAGTCACCCCTCAGTTGTAGCAGTTCAGTCGGTTGATTTGACAACACTTGTGAATCATTTTTAAAAGTTGAAAACGTAATTTTTCCAGAGGTACCTGTAAGCTCGAACCCACTTTGTGACAATTGTCGAAGAAGATGCGATGTCGGCGTTATTGAACGTTATTTAGTCACATTGGTAGACAATAGTTTTTGAATTGTTTGAGTGAATCGTTTGTGTTGCTAGCGGGAGTCGGTATTGTTTAGAAGCATAATTTTGTTTATTGTTTACATGATTTACTGTACTGTTTTAGACTTTGTATAATCCCGTTGTTAGTGTTCAAATTATAATTTGTATCGCAACAGCTTATCTTTTATTCAAACTGGCTGATCGGGAGTAATACGGTTACTGTCAATTGCTGTTTAAAGTCCACCCTCGGTCTAGAACGGGACGTACATAGTATTTAGAGGCTCCACTATCGACTCAGTCACAACAAATTGGCATTGTTAATTTGACAATAATCGTAAATGGAAGTTCCTAAGACTACAGTTGAAGTTGATAAGAGTCTTTGAGCGCCAGGTTATTTAACTGCCTAAAAAGATGGAAATGTGTGACCTTGGCTGCTGAGAGATTGTACACTGGTCGTTACAGCTGGTGGTAGCCACCCTCAAGTTATTCTTGTCAAGTAGACACTATCTTCTAACTGGGATCAAACCACGTCTATGCAGGTCCCTTGACGACAGAATTCAGCACCAAAAGGATTCTCTGGAACCAGCTGTTACTGCAGTGGTAAAGCAACAAGAGGGCGAAACCACTTCGTTAACAATCCGCCTTTAAACAGGTCTCCTTCTTGACCCTACAAAGCCTTTACATGAGAGTTACACAAAGGCTTATGCTTATTTGGTAAAAAAAAACGTAAACTACCTATGCGCAGGTGTTTTAAGTCTGTTAAACAAGATGGAAGAACTGCACGAATTAGTTGGTGTACGCAATTCCTACCTAATAGGGCCTCCTTGTAAACTACACAACGAAATTGGACTGCCAAAAATATCACTGTTTCGCAACGAGAAGAACATCGGTGTGTATGGCTGTTCTATACATAAGATTCTCTTTAGTGGTATATTCAGTTAAAGATCTTTATCTACACCGTTTTTAAAGAATTTGTTTGGTGTTCTGTGAAAGTGTCTAACACCACAGAATGCCTGGTTGTAATCATATGAAACAAGCCTGCTGCTAACACCGAGTACGATAACGGTATGTAAGGAGGAATAAATCTCTTTAGAATCTGAACATACTAAACTTGGAGAAATTAGGTCACCCAAAAGTCAACTGCATTGAGTATACATATATTGGAGGGAATGGTTCGATGAAAGCTCGATTCTCACAGCTTATCAAAATTTTAGATTCATCAGAAAAACGAAGTTGGGAACTCGTTAGAGGAACTATCAGGTACCATCATTCTTTAATCGTGTCTTTACATATCATTCTGGCATGCCCTCATTTACACAATGATACATGAGAATAAAAACTATTTATTTATTTACCTATCACGAGTTTCAGTGAATAATCTTTGATTTATATTTTCCAAGGAAAATCATACCCCTTTGTCCTGAGTTCCAACTTCATCAATAAAACATAATTAAAACGCCCTGTTAACGACATACACTTGAGCTGCCATCGTATATACATGGCTGTGTTAGCGGATGATTTGAAACAAGTTCCTTGAGAAACTTGCATCAATTCTGGTGTCACTACATGCTTGAATTCCTACTGGAATTATTATAAAAGCTGCCAAACAGTCTGTTCCTAATCGATACCCAACGATTTTAAGTGACCTGGGATTATTTGCCAAAAATATAACACTAGGGGGAGTACAAATAGCTAAACTGTAATAACTCTCTCAAGCTCTTTAAGCAGGATAGAAAAATCTGTACAAAGGTTCCAAGAATTTTATTTCAATAGCTGCTGGGACCGCCGAAGTCAATTTTACTACGGGAAAGGCACTTGAAACACACTTTACCTGGTCCAGATGAAGTTTATTCTTTTATCTTGATAGAGAGAGCCTTTTTTAGCAACTTCCCTCAACAAACTGCTCTTATAGTTTCTGAGCCAAGGCATGGTTTCCGACAAGTGGGATCTCCCACACACTCCAAATAGCGGTACGTTCAACTTTTGTGGTAACTAATTGTGTGTTTTCTAAAAAAGGCTAATTCTCATTACACTTGTCAGTTTTGGTCAAAGCTAATACCTCTGCTAGCTAATATTGCCTATAATTATTTAATTATGGGTCGTATCTCTAAAAAACGAGCTCGTCAAAGCCCACAGTGCTCAGTTGATAACAACTCATGAGTGGATCCACTATCGAGCAAACTTCTAGTCTTGTGACCCCGGGTTTGACAGACCCAGTAATGCTAGATTTCACACCAGTGATTCAATTGCCGAAAATATCTGATATGGATTACACATCTTTGCCACAGAGCAGTAGTCTCGAGAAGGTTAGATGCGAACTACAACATCTTACTCAGCAGCTAGCGGAAATGCGTTCTCAGGTGGAGTCATTCTCAGCATTAGTTTGTGGCGTTAAGCAAGAACTTGACACCTTGTCGCCTCTTAAGCTGCTACTGACGAGGGACACAAACCCACCTGTACTTGAAGACGTTTCGAAAGTATCAACAGTTATAGACTTCATTGCTACAGAGGTAACTAAACGTATGATATCCCGTCAGAACGTAATTGTCTACAATATACCGGATAAGGCACCGCTGAGAACCGTTAGGCATTCTATACTCAAAGCGGCTAGTCTCTCAGATTATTCTTGTCAATGCCTTCGCCTTAACAAAAAACACCAGAAGTACTCATGCCCCATTCTCTTCCGCTTTGATTCTCAATCGGCAGCAGATAAGTTAAAACGGGCTGAACAGCTAATAACCGCAACTACCAAGTATAAAAATGCTCGTGTAGTTGAGGATAAGACTGTAATCCAGAGACATAAGAGACTAGATACTTCGCACTTAGGTAAAGTTGAGCAGAACACTGATGTAAAATGCCTGACTACACCACTTAGCACGGCTACGGAATCCCATGATGATAATACTTATCAACATACAGTCGAAAAAATTACAGGTCAAACCTCTGACAACCACCTCTCGGATGATATAGATTTAGACCACACGACCTCTAGTAATATTAGGATCTCTAGTGCTTCATTAGGTGACAAAATGCAAACTCCCAAAGTACAAGTAAGGGCCACGATTAGCCCACTAAACAACTTAGGTATAATGCAAAACGAGACAAAGAGATCATCGAAACGAAAGATAAGCTCCAAAGAAGGTTCTATGATCTCATCTACACAAAGAGAGCACGACGCTACTATGCCCACCACATCATTATATAGCAAGGCGGGTTATAAGGCCTCATTGCCTAGTAGTAATCGACTCAGTAGTAATGAAGGTCGTAAGCGCCCACAGGTTGTACGTAACCAATTAAAACACAGCGCATTTAAATACCAGCGTAAACCAAGCGGCGAACAAGTACATGACCCATTTTATTACCCTGTCGCAAATAGCTTTGTAAGAAATTCTAGGGCGCCAAATACACACCAGTATGCTCTAAGTCTTAATAACCCCTCACCATACGCCTATTCAGATCGTGTAGGTGGTTCCTCTCTTCATCCTCACTATTTTGACTATAATTATGCTCATTGTGGGTTGCTAGGGCACCCTCCAATGTATGCACATCATCAACGAGCTGCCATGTTGCCTAACTCAAACTGCTCTGAACATCCTAATATCTCTGACTACTATAATAATTTTTTTTGGATCAGGCAGTCATTAGTCCCCTTAGCAATACAGCTTGCCCAGACATTAGCTCAAACAGTCAGACTGCCTTTTCAAGCCAACATCTAGTTATACGAAACACGAACGACTTAGATAAAGATCTTATTCGATTCTTCACAATTCACTCTTCATTTCTTAACTTTTTAGTAATTAACGCCCGCTCACTTCTTAATAAAATATCAACCCTAAGAACTATAGCCTTATTAGCTAAACCTTCTTTAATATTTATCACAGAAACATGGTGTTCCTCCTCAATTACTGACTCAGAATTAGCCATTCAGGACTATATGTTATATCGCGGCAATAGAGAATATAAACGGGGTGGTGGTTGTCTAATATACGTAAGTGTTTGTTTGTCATCCAACAAAATCGATGACGAAATACTCGGTAAGGTACCAGAGTCGGTCTGGATATCAGTCAATACCCCGAACTATAGTTTACTCTTTGGTTGTATATACAGAACTCCTAACACCGACTACTGTAGATAATAACATTATTAATGCTTTTATACATACCTCTGCTCTCACTTATAATGCGAAAGTCATTGCAGGAGACTTTAACCTTCCTAGGATAGACTGGAATGTTGGCAGAGGACTGTCATACGATGAAGAAAACCTTCTTGCTACATTAGACATGCACTGCTGGACACAGTGTGTACACACTCCCACTAGACATCATAACATTCTTGACCTAGTTTTCTGTCATGATGTCACTCCTCTGTCACTTCAAGTCAGCAAAGAGCTCGAAAGCAGTGACCACAAAATGGTACTATGCGCTCTTCCTTTTGATTTTAGACACTCTAGTATTCATAAATTACAAAAAATTAGACAATATCGAAATTATAAAAATGTTGACTGGAATCTTCTGCACACCCTTCTAAGTTGTTCTGACTGGGAAAATTTTTTCTTGTCTAGTAGTCTTACAGATGCACTAGATATTTTTTATCAGATTAATAACTCATGTTTAGATACGATTGCACCCATCAAACTAAGCAATATAATTAAATCAAATGATTTGTATATACCAATTCATTACCGTAAGAAGCTAAGACGTTTACAGAAGAGTTATCATAAGTCAAATGACTTCTCAGCACTTATGGAAATTACCATGACCTTCAATCAAGTAAAAGAAGTCCACAGGTTAAAGGCGATTAACGAAGAATTATCAGCAATGCACAGTAGCTCCAAGGTACAAAACTTGGTACGGCTGTTCAATAAACGTCTCAAACCTTCTCGGAATAGTGATACCCCATGCATTTTACGAGATGGATTAATGATTACCAACCATAATATCATAACCAACCTGTTCAGCGATTTCTTCGCTAATAGAGGTATACCCCAGGATGACAATGAAGTAGACATTATTAACTCAGCTACAAACCATATGGAATCCGTTGCCTTCACTTATGACAATATTTGTAAATCCATAAACTCACTTAGGACGTCAAGTAGCTATGGAGTAGATGGCATAGCATCCATTTACTTCAAACTCGGAGGACCTAATCTACCATTAATCCTATTGAAACTGTTTGACCTCTCATTAACAACAGGATCTTACCCTAATCAATGGAAAACCTCATACATATGCCCTCGATATAAATCAGGTGACAGGACAAACCTGCATAACTATAGGCCTATAAATATCACCCCGGTTATCTCTAGAATAATGGAAAAAATAGTATGCGATCAAATGTCTGATTATTTACTCTCCGAAAAACTCATCTTTAATTCCCAACATGGTTTTCTAAAAACTAGGTCCTGTATGACTTGTCACTTTGAATTCTTTAATTTAGTTTTCACCAAACGAAGCCTTGGGCACTTGGTATTAGTATTATACTTAGACATATCTAAAGCCTTTGATATGGTTAACCGCGAGCTTCTTGTAGGCAAACTCTCCTCTTATGGGATTAGGAATCCATTACTTGCATGGTTAAACTCTTTCCTCAGTAATAGACATCAAATAGTTAAAATTAATTCCACTCTTTCGAAGGCCGAACCGGTTACAAGTGGTGTCATACAAGGAAGTGTCTTAGGCCCATTGCTCTTTATAGCTTACATAAATGATATATGCAAATGCTTTAGCATGGGAAGACCCTTTTTATACGCAGATGATCTCAAAATAGTGTACTCATTCCCCCCTCACGAATTTGCACATACATTCAGTGGAGTCACTGCCGAGCTCAACAAGGTCGCAGTATGGTGCTCAAAATGGAAGTTGGATCTTAATGCTTCTAAGTGTGGTTGGATATGTTTTGGGGATAAGCGCCTCAATTTTGATCTCTCCATAAACGGCAGTAAGTTATCTAGGCTTCAGTCAGTAGTTGACTTAGGACTAAGGTACTCTTATAACCTGTCTTTTACAGAACAGGTCAATATGCAGACATCTAAGTCACATCGACTACTAGGTTGTATACTACGTAACTTTTATAGCAACGATTCTCGTATTCTGATATATAAAGTTTGTGTCAGACCTCTGCTAGAATACTGCACCTTTATTCTCAGTAATGTTTCTATTAGGGATAAACTCAAACTGGAGTCTGTGCAACGTCGCTTTACTCTTCGTATTCTTGGGGCTGATCGTACTCTAGACTATAAAACTAGATGCACTAAGTTAGGACTAGATACCTTATGGAGGCGACGGCTAAAATTAAACCTAATCTTCTTTTATAAAATATTAAACAAATTAGCGTTTTCATCGCCTAATACAATCCAGCTCGAGGAACCCTCTTGCTATAACTTACGCAATTCAGCCTCGAAAATAAAAATATCGCAATCTAAATCCGCCCTTTATATGAATTACTTTACAAATAAATTCTCGAGAATCTAGAACCATTTGCCTCAAGCCATTCGGGAAACAGATTCACTTCCTTTATTTGTACGGCATGTTAGTAACTTCATCTCTTCTGAAATCTCGTTAAAAATGTTCACACCAACTATTGTTTCTTACTCCACTAGCGAAATAATAGGGACTCTGAACGTGTGAGCACCACTCACCTGTCTTCGTCATATGACGGTATTCTTCCATTTTAATCAGCCTATAAGCATAAGTGGCATGTTGGAAGTATAATTACTAATCCTGCCCGTTAGTTTTGTTAACCCCGGAATACCAGTGCTGTTGTTTTGTGTCCTTCCTTCTTTTGTCTTTCCTCTAGTTGCAGAAAATTATGTGCAAGATAAATATGGAACTTACTGGCACAAAACTATTGCCTTCTCCTCAACACCCAAGTTCCAAGTACCCTTGCTCCTATCTCGCGTCTGAACATACACAGTGATCCAATCTGCTAACCCTTAGCCGTTTTTTGGAACTGTAACGCATTGGTCAAGGAGCGCGCGGGACTTTGTCATATATGCAACATGCTACAACACATATAAATGGTGTCCTAATACTGTGAAATTTATTGCAATAGATTTGGTTCTCAAAGCATATCTTTATACTTAGGAAAGTCCTAACACTAACACTTCGTCGAAATATTTGTATGTATGTAAACTTATATCATTCAGATCATGCCTGTAAACTGGCATGCTCTCATGTACACAATGATACTTGAGAATAAAAACTTTATTTATTTATTTATTTAATTGTATTTACCAGTTCATATATACTTGCAAAGCCAGGTACATTGGAAGGACAGAAAGACGAGCCAATTTACGATTTATTGAACATATCCCGAAAAACCTGTGCTTGAAAGGAGCAACCGTTTTTAGAAGTTCAATTATGATTCGTTTGGTAGACACGGGACATGAAGTCGGTGCAACAAATGCTTTTGAAATCATCAGTTAACACGAAACGATGTTATTAAAATTTTCTGAGTCGATTGCAATCAGAAAATTGAAATCAGTCCTTTGTATTCAAAAAGAATCAGTAGTTAATCTTCACTCGCCCCGGTAGCAATAGATCGATGTTATCAGATAAACAATTCAGTTGATAAGATCAATATATGTATTAATAATTTGAATTAACTAAAATCAATAGCATGTATGTAGCTGATGAAAATGCAATGAAATACGTTGAACTCAATGTATTCTGTAAATGTTGTCGTTCTTGGATTATTCAAATTCTTGAAGGGAACGAATTGCATGATATCTCGATCTCTCAAAAGCTTTGTACTAAGTTAAACATGTTTACCTCTTTCAAAAACTACCTCAGATAGATAATAAATATTCCACACGCAGTTGCTTTAGGTTCTATCTCGATGGATGGCAAGTCAAAATAAAGGTAAATTACTCATTTACTCTTGCCGTAGGATGTCACAGTAGTGTTCCCTAGGGTTCAGTCTTGATTTCACTCCTCATCCAAAATGACTTACATAAGTGAGTACCTTCTAGCCAAATACGGTTTTCCAGCGATGTTAAACGTTAGAGAATATTTAGTAAGCAGGAGGATAGGCTGGTACTACAGGATGATCCAACTCAACTTTGAAGCTGATTAGGTAGAATGGACTATAGCGTTCAAGTCGATAAAGTTACCCATTCATGACAAACGACATGTCGCATATACACTAAGTAATTTTCACTGTAGCAAGTATCTAGTAGAAGAAGATTTAGGTGCCTTAGCCTACTACGAACTCAAATCGACTGCAAACTGTGAAAAATTGTCTTCCGAGCCAGCCTTCCACTTTTATTTTCGAAGTTAATTTTGGCCAGTTCGATTTTAGGATGTTAAACGCAATTTTTGACAGTTTCATTTGCATTCATTTAGAGTATAGTAACATAATGCTTTCTTACTCGCTCTGGAAAGACAAGAGTACCCTACAACGAATTTGAGGACTGGCCACAAGGTCCGATCCTGAATTTATGTCTAAATTGTATCCTGTACGACTGTTAACACTAGGCATGAATCCCTTTGGAATACATGGGGCTTAGAGAGGACCTCGGAGTCCACCTGGTATATGACAAAGTTACGTTTACGATATTACCAGAGCAACTTCTAACGATTGGACCTACTCCTACGAATGAGAATAAATCAGAAGGCAAGGAAGGATGGAAGAAAAGTTATATTTGATCGTGAATAGAGCAGCAATGGAATAGCAACGTCTAGGATGGTAAACTAGAAAGAGATGCTTTCCACAGTGGGGCGTGATGTGATCTGGTAATGGTGTGTGACCGAGCGCCTTCAGCTAGTCGTGTCCGCTAAAACAAACATGGTCGGGATTAATGTCGAGGACCTATGTAACTATTTATTTTGGGGATTATTTACTGCTACAACCTCATGATGACTTATAAAATTCCAAGTACTGCTAAGCATCAATCGGGACACCCATTAAATATAAATTTAAATCCCTATCTTAGAGGGAACACTCAAAAACTAGAGGTGCAATACAGTAGGTTTGGTTGTATGTAGGCTTTACTCTCCCGGAGAATAGTCAATGTCGGGAATTTTCCATTAGTCGTAAAAGTTCACGCAAACTCTACCTAGTTCTTTGAAAAAATCTCGATATATTCACATCAAATAACCTTCCTAACCTGATAAACTTCTTTTATTGACACATTTTTTTGTCTCCCTAACTCCCTAAATATTGGATTTAGGGATCTATTGCTACCAACCACAGGAGCTGGCGATGCGAAAACGTTTTCTGTTTAGTTCACAGCTATTTGATATCCATATTCTGAAAGTAGATTTGAATGAAATAGACTGTCATTGGAAACTGCTGTATATTTCAGTAAACTTACGAGGAGAATGTCAGACGAACAAAATCGGTTAGATATTCCAGGCTTTCAGATTTGAGTTCATCGGAGCCTATAGTAGGGACGACATGATAGGTCTTCTGGAAATTATTCGTTGACGTTAACACACCACTAGTGCCCAATGCATCACATAAACGAAGAAATCGCCCGCTGTAGTTCGATAAAAATCCAAGTACTCACCCACCTTAAGTGAAAACAAAATGTGGAATTTACTGTGGTTACTTGGCACAACTGGGACTTAGTCCAAATACAAGAAAGTCGAAAACTCTTGCACTTAAAAAGGCCTGGCTGATCATCAAGAGACGACATGTTGGAAACTTCTGTTCTGCTGAGTGGAAGGCTAGGTGAGGGAGTTGTGTGCTAATATTGTCGGGAAACATTTTACCTTTACTTGCAGAAAGATGATTTGGGAAAGGCAAAATCGTTCACTAACTACTTCCGCAGCATATACACAGTAAAGGTACCAATTACGTAGCAAATACTGACTCTAGAAAGGCTATCAACTAGGTCTGTAGAGGTAAATAATCCCCTAAATAAATAGTTGCATGGGCTCTCGACGTTGATGCTGACCATATTTGTTTTAGAGGACACGACTAGTTGAAAGCGCCTGGTCAGGCATCGCCATCAGATCACGACACGACGTGGGAAACAACTCACTCTCTAGTTAGCCAGCCCGGAGGTTGTTATCCCATTGATGCTCTACTCACGGTCAAATATAACTTCTCCATTCCTTACTCTCTTCTTATTCCATACACATTGTTGTATTGTCAAAAGAGCAAGAACAAATATTTATGCAGATATCCTGCATCGTATGAAATTTCTTAAGAGGCGCCTCCCTACCAAGTATTTTAGGTCACTGAATCTATTGGTGACTATACGATGCAGAATATCTGCACAAATAGTTATTCTTATTCGCACGTGTGGGTTTAATCGTTGGTTGCTCTGGTTATATAAAAAACGTTACTTGGTCATATATGGAGTGTACTTCAGGTCTGTTGTTCCAGGTTGTTGTACAGAGTGTACAAGATCAGAATTAGAAGCGACTTACTAGTAGGAATAAATAATTTCCTAATTGGTCGAAAACGAAGAGTATGGGACAAATCAAACTTGTCCAGACGAAAAATGGTGATTCGTGGAGTGCCTCAGGGAATGGTGTTGGGCACACTGTTATCCCTCTCGTAGATAGATGACCTTTCAAAACTGTCTCTATAATCAATTCTGCTATATGCTGTCGATACTAAAATGTGGGGAACCAAACGAAACTAAGAACACAGCCGGAAACTTCGAAGGGATCTGCAAATACTAAAAGGATGGTTTAGTAGTTGACAACTGCCGTTAAATGTCTCTAAATAGATTATGTATATGGTATAATAAAGTGCAAATACCTATACGACAAGCAGGGTTATGCTACCTCTTACGGAAACCAAATGTTCAGACGAAGGGTGCTGAAGATACAACTGGACAAGTTCCCAAAAGCTCCAAATTAAACCAAAACCAAAAGGAATAAAGTCCGAACAAAGTATTTATTGACCTGTCAAACAAAAGGTTGTTCTGGAAAGTAAACTATAAATGTACCATTACAAACCTTCAATATTGTAGGCACCCAGTCTAGAACAAATAATCAAGCAATCCAAAGCAATGGCGCAACAAATGGCGGAAGTCAAGATAAACAAAACAAACACAATTGGACATAACAAATAGGTTGATTAAGTTAGAGTTCAGTAGAAAGAATTCACAAATTAATTAACTCTCCGGTTTGCCGCAACACTACCCCCCCCCCGTTGTTTTGAAGCAGCTGATCTAGGAATCACAGTCGGTAGCGATTTTAAAACCACTACACACACCCATGTTGTTGCTGCTGGAAGTTTGTAAACTATTTATTCAATACTCAAAGCTGTTGACTTTGTTTGTCCAGTAGTAGTGCACATAATCACCGCATATATAAGTTGACTTCATATACATATGTATTTAATCAGATGCATACAATTAGAAAAGTAGGTGCTGTGAATTAGATAGGGATGTATTTAGAACCAAAAGAATCCAACAAACAATTTAGATGCGGACTGCTAGGAAGTGAGAGAAAAAATTCAACGATGCATTGAACAGGAGTTCACAAAGAGATGTACAATGTAAAAGTAGATATTTTCAGAGGACGATTTGGGTATCTTGATGCTGAAGTTGAAATATTGCAGACCTCGTATTTACATCTCCAAAACTTGAGTACTGTATATGAAACAGCTAATTCATATCTGGAGGATCCGATGCAGATGTAAAGGAAAGGATTGGTAAAGTAAGGGCAGCATTCCTACAGTTGGAGAACACATGGGACTCAAAAACAACTGTTGATCAACCTCACAGCTAGACTCTTCAATTGGAACGTCAAGACAGTTCTGCTGTATGGAGCTGAAACTTGGAGAATTACTGCAAACATCATCAGAAGGGTACAAGTATTTATAAACAACTGCCTACGCAAGATACTGAATGTCCATTGGCCACAAACCATCAGCAACGGCCTACTATGGAAGAGAACAAATCAACTTTTAACCGAAGAGGAAATCAGGAAATGACGTTGGAAATGGATTGGGCATACATTCCGGAGGTCATCAGATTGCATCATAAAACAAGCATTAACTTGGAATTCTGTTGGAAAACGGAAAAGAGGATGGTCGAAGAACACATTGCGTCGAGAATTGGAAGCAGACATTAAAAGGATGAACATCAACTGGAGACAGCTGGAAGGGATTGCTCAGCACATAGTTCAATAGAGAATACTGGTGACTGTCGGCCAATCAGCTCAAAGGATTATGAGGTATTAGCTGTATATCCTGTGTTGGTCAAATGTCTCATAATAACGCTGCTAAAGTTTTTTGATCTATTTGGTAGTAAACTTTTAGGGACATCTCCTTACAACCGATGCAGGCCCTTCTTTCCGTACTCCCATTGTAACTACCTTAGCAGGAATCAGAAAAAACAAATTCATAAAGTCCTTTAAATAATTTTTTTGAGTAAGTGATATCGTTTAGACGATTTTTAAAAATCTTATTTGAACTCGTTTTTTACGGTTCGTATTAACAGTGATAAGATCAGTTTGGACGTAGAAATTGGCGTCCAACTTTTGGCGGGAGATGTTATGTGGTCGGTCATCGAGTGTTTCTGAAACCAAGGGGGTTATCTCAAGTATCTTAGTAGTTTTATAACCCACCCTCGTTTAATTCAGACAATAGTAATGTTACCAGAGTCAGTGCAACCAATGACTTTGAACAGTGTGACTGGGATGAACAATCTAGGACTCAAGAGGAAGACGAATCGTTGGGTAAGATAGATTAAAATCATGACTTATCCTATGGAGCACGTTCTAACGAAACAGAAAGTTTCGGAGAATTTCATACTGTTATGGAATGCCTTAACGAATCGGAGGAGAGGAGTGGTGAATATTCTGAGAGTTCAAAAAGAAGAAAAAGTATATTGATCAAGCAGTCCACAATTACATCAGAGGATGTTGATCCTTTTGAGGATGTCACTCCCGCTGTCAATGAAATGGAAGATAAGAAAGCAATTTCACCAATCGAATGGGATAGAGTTTCTGATGAGGAGAGTGAGAATAGAGATGAGCTTCATGTTGACGCACCGGGTGACGAGTTTTCAAAAGAAGAAGAAGCTCAAAGTGTTGCTCGATCTTCTAGCAATAAAGGCCGTATCTGCGCAACCCAAAAGGAAAATTTAATGCCTGATTTGCGTCATCTTTTTCGATCTACAAAGTACTTTATGATAAAGAGCAACAACTTTGAAAACATTGAAATAGCGAAGTCACGTAGTGTATGGGCTACTACGAAGGGTAATGAAACAAGACTCAACAAGGCGTTTTTTGATTACAATAATGTCCTGCTCATATTTTCAGTACGTGAAAGTGGCAGATTCCAGGGGTTCGCTCGTATTATCGCTTCCTCAGACCCTCGGATCAAAGTTGACTGGGTCTTGTCTTCGCGCATGAACTCTGGATTACTGAGTAATCCCTTTAGAATTAAGTGGATATCAAAGTTTGTCACTTATTAAAGTTATTTTGACTACTAGGTCTGAACTGTCTTTCACAAAAACTGGACATCTTTTAAATGCATGGAATGAAGACAAACCCGTGAAAATCGGAAGAGATGGACAGGTAGGTTTATTGTGCAGTATCTAATTATATTCTAGGAAATTGAACCTACATGTGGCGAAGCACTATGTCGAATGTTTACTGAGGATGTATCTGGAGAAGAGCATAGACAGCCAAATACTGTTCAGGCTATTGGTGAAAGAATCAGTCGTCGAAATGCATTTGAAAGACTTGGAAAGATTGTTGGTCGCCATAGTCAAACCAATCACAATGGTACTCGTTTAGGCCTGGGTAATCAGATCAACACTGGATTATTGGGGGATGCTACTGGAATAAATCAGCGGTATATGACATCGATCGAGCGAAGAAGTTTGACGAATTATCCTCCTATTGCACCTCTAATTAATACCGATGGTTCACGACTGTCGTCGTCGGGAACTACGCCACTGTTACAAGTAAACGCTGCGGCTGCTGCAATGGCGGCAGCCGCAGCCATGGCTGCAATCAAGTCTTCGGGATCACAGTCACTCGGTGCTTTTACTCGTAGTGGCACGAATACTCTCAATTCCACAATGAATTCCAGACTTCCTATACAGCCACCTGCTTTCCCTAATATGTTTTCAACCTTCCCAAGTGCAAGCGGTTCATTTCCTCGTTTAAATGCATCTAATCCCTCTAATGCTACTCTACTTCCATTGTTGCAGCAACAGCAGCTTCGCATATCTGGATCAGCTGCAAATGCCGCCGCAGGTGCTGTCCTTTCACAGGCAATGCAGCAAGCTCGCAGCCTGTCCAATCCTAATATAATGACTCACCCAGCCATAGCAGTCAATCCTGCGATAAATAGTCTGCTCGTAAAATCTCAAACTAAAAAAAGTCGTTCGCGCTCCGCCAGCAATAGTACGGCTTACAGTTATGCTCGTGAACGTAATCCAAGACATCGGAGAACTGATGATTATGTCGAGGAAGAGTCTCCACGTTTCGACACTACTCATAAGAAGTCTCATTCCCCGAGGTTAGGTGTTATTGAACACTGGACACAAGAATCAAAAATTTGTGCTAATTTATTTATTATTTATTTATGGACTGTTTCACATCTAGTTAACCATATTGTTCTGTTGTGTTTTACGTGAACTGAATTTTTCTAATCTTCATGCTAGCAACTTGATTGTATCATAGCTATATGAACAAATGACATTAGATTTCATATTTTCTGATGTTTGGTTACTAATGTAGTTGTACTAGTAAGTACATTGGGAACTAAGAATTTTTCAAAGGTTCTTATGTGCATCGAACATTATGTGCATTTTGTAAGTGAAGTTTGGCTTAAGTTTGCTTGTGTTGAGGTTTTATAGTCTTCATTTCCTACAGTGGAGTTATTATGTTTGGTGACTTAATCTGATTCATTGTTTTTAGGGATAATACAGGTAAAGATTGTTTGTGGGCATTTAATTCCCTGCCTTTATGCATTTTAAATTAATATTTGTTTTCATTTTCAATAACCTGTCTTCACTCGCATTGGATCTTTTGGTTTGGATTCTGTCATCAAGACGACGTGAAGTAACTTCAAGGCGTGGAGATTATGAAAGTGAGTCAAGATCTTTTTGAGTATCATTTTTAGCTACTCGATTTGCATATGCTCCGTTCACGAATCGTTTTGTGTCAAAGCGCATTACCCGAAACATATCTTATGTAATGTACCCGTTACATATAATTACTGAACTGTTCGTTTTAATATCCTATCACAAAACTTTGTAGTAATGTCATAATCACATTTTGGCTTACTACACAGTAAGTTTTCACTGAATCAACCTCCGTTGATTTTGGTTACACATTTGGAAGTCATCTAGACATACGCTCGAATCTACTGTTACCGTTATCGTTCAGCGTTTTAATTTAAAGAATGTCGATCTACCAGAAATTAGAATTATATGGAGTGATGAGTGCCTGCAAAGCTTAGTTTATTAGTTTTCTACCTTCACCAATTCCTTAGTAGATGATAATCATCGTGAATGGGTTAATCGAATAGTTGTAGCTAATATCTCGTTTTATATGCTAATTGGTGAAACATAAACGTTAGGAAGGCGATTAGTCATTTGTAACAATATATGACTCTTGTATATATAAGTTGGATTGTAACTAGCAAGCGGAATCCAGGACGCGCGTTTCGTCCTATTCGGGACTCATCAGCTGGATGTACCTGCATCCCAATGTTGATGTTCACACTGGGATTCGAACTCAGTCCGTTTCGTGCCAAACACCACCTCGTTCACCACTAGGCTACTGTGTCCAGACAGTCACACTTGTGCAACGGGCATATATAAGTAATTAGGATAAGTTTGTATTTTCCCGTTGATTTGTAATGGACTTGTGTAATGACGCTATATCGAGGCAATCAGCTCAGAATGCACATATGGCAACGGAGACTGACCAGTTTCAATCCATTACAAATCAACGGGAAAATACAAACTTATCCTAATTACATCTGACACTTCTCATCACTACATGTAAAATAGGTCGACTAGCTAAAATGCATAGGAAGTATGGACAGTGAAACCACCTTTATTTGAACTAAACATGAAGCTATAATCGAAGGTTGCAAATTCAATTACCATGGGAAGCGTAAAATGTTAAGACTAAGGATTTAGGGGAAGACAAACAAGGGTTAGTTTCAGGTTTTGTTTTAACTGAATGCAACAGCCCTTTAGACTTATATCTTTCTACATAGCGTGCCAATGCGCTATTAAGACCCATAGCCTTATTGTCTACGTAAGGGTTGGTCTAATTCATGTGGTTCCCGTCATCATACGACAGTTAGCTAAACCATGGGTGCAATATTCAAAGAAACCTGCAACTTTTGTCTCTGGTTTACTAACCAGATACCCTCCCATAAGCTTAAAGATGTTAATGCACATATTTGGACTGTAGGTGGTACCAGACTTTTGTCGAGTGGCTTTGTGGTGATGCAAGTTATTTATAGGCTCACCAGAATACGATAATCCACTAGAGGTACTTGATTTAGAATTCTGTGGCTGGATTTAAACCTGTGACAAACTGTTACTGTGACTACCGTCATATGCCATGTATAAAGCAATCGATCTTACCTAGAAACTACCATCTACGTAAAATATACGAGTGATCTAATTCCGTCTCGTGAGGTCTTTCAGTTAGTCTAAAATAACGTAGGGTCTGATATCTGCTCTTAAGCTTAGTGTCATATCGCATTAGTACGATATGATCCAATTAACACAGTTAATACTGGAACATAATTTAGCGAAAATCAGTGATAAAGTATGCATGAAAGAATGGTGGAACATAAGATCTAGAAGACAAGGAGTAAACACATCAGCTCCACTATTACCACTTCTAGGCAGTCACCCAATGTTTTCGATTGCTGATTGCGATCATCGTGCTGAGTCTAACTGGGTTAGTCATTTACAACCTAGAACTTGGTACATGTGTACATCCGTTCAAGTTGTCATGCCCCAGTTAGCAGATAGAGATTAAATTGTCGGACCAAATCCCAGAGTATGGGAGGTAGTACCAGAGTTAGTAATAATGGCGAGAGTTGGAGATCGTAGATAAGATTTAAGAAAATACAACTCAGCAAAAAGAAGATCATGAAGAATTAAGAAGCTTAGACTGTGAAGTAAGACAGGAAATGGATGCTCATGAGCCATATCACCCAAAGTCTCTAACCACTGGTTGCGATGTTCACGCGTGCCCCAACCAGATAATGTCTAACTGGGTAGTCTGCGCTTACCAACAAGACTCAGACCAGTAGTCAATGACTTTATGGACTGATGCAACTTTTTTGACTGCCACTTTTCTTCCATCCTACCCATACACCAGCTACCATTGTGAGTCGAGGTAAGCAGTGGTCTGCGATATTCGATGCATGTCCCAACCACCCCATATGATAAAAATTTACAACCCTATCAACTGATTAACTATTTTTACTTAGTATTTTGGGACTTACCTCAACATTAATTACTTGATCATTCCAGGATAGGCTAGCGATGCTTCGAAGGTATCTGTGATCAAAGGCTTACAGCCTTCTCTTATTTTCTATTTTCGTAGTCCATATTTCACAACCATAGGTTGATACAGGGTGGATTACTGTGTGGTATACTCCTTTAGTTGACATATAAATATCTCGACTACACTGTAATTAACGCAAGTTGACAAAAGCTAAACAAACACTTAGAATCTGTGTTTTGCCAGTCACCGACTCACCACAACTAATGAAACATCGCTCGCCTTAGCTGGGATCACCGAGTAAGTAATAACGAGGTTAGACGACGGGTGTTAGGCAAATGTGGTAAATCAGTGGATGAGATTGTGAATCTTCATCGAGTGAGGTGGTTGGAACATGTGTTGCGTATGCCCAACCATCGTCTTCCTCGACGCACAATGCTGGCTGATATAGGAATAGGATGAAAGAGAGTTAGAGGTGGCCAAACTAAAACATGGCATCAGTCCATGAAGTTGTTGACTATTGGTCTGAACCGTGTCGGTAGCTGCAGACTACCTGAATGGGGTCCTCGCGACTACCGTAACCAGTGGCTAGAAACACTGAGTAACATGGCCCAGAATCGGTCACAATGGCGCAGATGTATTCACTCATTGTCCTCCCTTAAATCATAAGCTTCAAATTATTCCATAACTTTCTTTCTACGCTTCCTGAACCATATTCTATATGTTCACACTCCTTGTTACTATTATTATTTTATTTTATTGAAGTAACTTCTAATGGTGGTGGTGTTAATCTTGTGGTGCCATGGAGGTATGGCAACTTGAACCGATGCACACATGTGCCAGGTTCTATGTTGATTATACATACATACACATACAATGAAACTTCCAACAAAAGTAAAGTGGTTGGTACACTCAACTACTTCACTACCTGTGACCAATATAAGTGGTATTGTGGATCAATCTTGAGACGACACTTTGTATTGAAAGACATGCTAAACACGCTTACATTTTTACTCAGGGTGTATATCATCATCATCAGCAACGTAGAACCGGGCACAAACGCCGTAGGTTCAAGTTGCCATACCGTACTAGCACTACGAGAATATTGAGGTAACGTATAGAGAGAATACAAGAGAGAAGAGTGAGTAAAGATGTCCAGAAAATAACAATAGAATTCAAGATTTGGATGAGATTAAAGAGTGGATACACTTGCGCCACTGTGACCGATTCTGAGCCATATCGCCTAGTGTCTCCAGCCATTTGTTGCGATCATCACGCGGACCCCAACCAGGTAGTCTACATCTACCTACATGGCTTAGACCAGTAGTCAAGGACTTCATTGACTGATGCCATGTTTTAGTTTGGCCGCCCCTAACCTTCTTCCATCCTACTTCAGCCCTAGCCAACATCGCGCGACAGGGTAGACGGTGGTCGGGCATGCGCAACACATGTCCCAGCCATCTCAGTCGATGACGGTTAATGACCTCTTCGACTGATTTACCGTGTTTCCAAAGAACCTTTTGTCCAACCTCACTATTACTAATCCGGTTATTCCATGGTATACGAGCGATGTTACGAAGATTCCTATGGTCAAATATCTGGAGTCGATGCATATCTTTGGTTTTCATGGCCCACGTTTCGCAGCCATATGTTAAAATGGCGCGGACTGCTGCGCAGTACACCTGGCCTTTCGTTGAGACACGGATATCTCGCCTGCGCTACAAGTGCCGTAGATTGGCAAATGCCAATCGAGCTTTCTGAATCCACGTTTAGATTTCGTCAGACACCGACCCACCAGGGGTAATGAGACTTCCGAGATAAGTGAAGCGGTCAACGCATTCAATTACTTCACTCCCTATAACTAATTTAGGAGAAGAAGCAGGCCAGTCCTGGAGTAACATTTTGCATTTGGGAGGGGAGAAGCGCATCCCAAATATGCCTGCATTGCTACTCAAGGTGTTCAAGAGACCCTGAATGCTGTGCGCGTCTTCACCAAATATGACTATATCATCTGCATATTCTAAGTCGACAAGAGAGCCTCCTGGAAGGAGATTAGTTCCTGAGGAGTTAAAAGAAGTGAGTGAGATTTCTAACAGTATATCTATGATGAAATTAAATAAGAAAGGAGATAAGAGGCAACCCTGACGGACTCCACTTGAGGATGAAGTTTCTCGTGACAATTCGCCATATGCTCTGACTCGACCAGTGGTGACCGAGTAGAGAGCCTTTATAAGGTTAATGTACTTTTGAGGTACGCCTTTTAATGACAAACATTGCCACAAGACTTCACGGTCAACAGAGTCGAACGCTGCTTTTAAGTCAAGAAATACAACTATAGTTGGACGTTGGTACATATGTCTGTGTTCGAGGACCTGGCGCAGGGTGAATATGTGATCAATGCAACCCCGGCCAGGTCTGAAACCAGCCTGGTTTTCTCGAGTCTGTTGTTCCCTAGTATTGGTTAAACGTCGGATGATTATAGTGGCTAATATTTTAGATACTATATTAGTCAAGCTGATTCCTCTGTGGTTATCGCAAGAGGATTTCTGTCCCTTTTTGTAGATTGGAACGATCGGCGATCGAGACCAGTCAGATAGGATGGTGTTTAGTTCCCAGACTTTGGCTAATATATCAGTCAACCTGTACGCTAAAACTAGACCACCATCCTTAAAGATATCGGTAGACAACATATCAGGTCCTGCTGCTTTCCCTCGTTTCAATTTACTTATGGCGTTTTCAACCTCACTGAGAGTTGGGGGACCTGTGTCAGTTTTACATTCGGGTAGCTTGGGGATTGTGGGTAAGCTAAGAGTGGCTGGGGGCCAGTTGAACTGTTCCTGAAAGTGTTCTGCCCATTGTTCTAATCTTCTAGATTGAGAGTAAATCATCGACTCATCTTTTTCAGAGATGATTTCACTAACTGCTGATTTCTTGATGCCGGTGTCCTTAATAAGTCGGAACAGCTGTCCACTATTGCTTGCCGCAGCTGATGCTTCTATCGCTTTTGCTTTTGTTGCCAACCTCTGTCCACGATCCTTACGCAGACTCTTTGTCAGTCTACGTTTCAGTTGTCGTCGCTATTCATCATACTCTGAGCCTGCTGGAATGGGTTTTCGAGCCTCCATCAGTTCACTAGAAGTACTAGAGATCCAATGGTCTTTGATTGGATTGGGGTTAGATGCTGATAGCGCTTCAGTGTATACACCTGCTTTAAAATCATTCCATGCTACTTCGGGATGAACCTGTTGGTCATGGGCGAATAAATGGCTTAGACCAGTAGTCAAGGACTTCATTGACTGATGCCATGTTTTAGTTTGGCCGCCCCTAACCTTCTTCCATCCTACTTCAGCCCTAGCCAACATCGCGCGACAGGGTAGACGGTGGTCGGGCATGCGCAACACATGTCCCAGCCATCTCAGTCGATGACGGTTAATGACCTCTTCGACTGATTTACCGTGTTTCCAAAGAACCTTTTGTCCAACCTCACTATTACTAATCCGGTTATTCCATGGTATACGAGCGATGTTACGAAGATTCCTATGGTCAAATATCTGGAGTCGATGCATATCTTTGGTTTTCATGGCCCACGTTTCGCAGCCATATGTTAAAATGGCGCGGACTGCTGCGCAGTACACCTGGCCTTTCGTTGAGACACGGATATCTCGCCTGCGCTACAAGTGCCGTAGATTGGCAAATGCCAATCGAGCTTTCTGAATCCACGTTTAGATTTCGTCAGACACCGACCCACCAGGGGTAATGAGACTTCCGAGATAAGTGAAGCGGTCAACGCATTCAATTACTTCACTCCCTATAACTAATTTAGGAGAAGAAGCAGGCCAGTCCTGGAGTAACATTTTGCATTTGGGAGGGGAGAAGCGCATCCCAAATATGCCTGCATTGCTACTCAAGGTGTTCAAGAGACCCTGAATGCTGTGCGCGTCTTCACCAAATATGACTATATCATCTGCATATTCTAAGTCGACAAGAGAGCCTCCTGGAAGGAGATTAGTTCCTGAGGAGTTAAAAGAAGTGAGTGAGATTTCTAACAGTATATCTATGATGAAATTAAATAAGAAAGGAGATAAGAGGCAACCCTGACGGACTCCACTTGAGGATGAAGTTTCTCGTGACAATTCGCCATATGCTCTGACTCGACCAGTGGTGACCGAGTAGAGAGCCTTTATAAGGTTAATGTACTTTTGAGGTACGCCTTTTAATGACAAACATTGCCACAAGACTTCACGGTCAACAGAGTCGAACGCTGCTTTTAAGTCAAGAAATACAACTATAGTTGGACGTTGGTACATATGTCTGTGTTCGAGGACCTGGCGCAGGGTGAATATGTGATCAATGCAACCCCGGCCAGGTCTGAAACCAGCCTGGTTTTCTCGAGTCTGTTGTTCCCTAGTATTGGTTAAACGTCGGATGATTATAGTGGCTAATATTTTAGATACTATATTAGTCAAGCTGATTCCTCTGTGGTTATCGCAAGAGGATTTCTGTCCCTTTTTGTAGATTGGAACGATCGGCGATCGAGACCAGTCAGATAGGATGGTGTTTAGTTCCCAGACTTTGGCTAATATATCAGTCAACCTGTACGCTAAAACTAGACCACCATCCTTAAAGATATCGGTAGACAACATATCAGGTCCTGCTGCTTTCCCTCGTTTCAATTTACTTATGGCGTTTTCAACCTCACTGAGAGTTGGGGGACCTGTGTCAGTTTTACATTCGGGTAGCTTGGGGATTGTGGGTAAGCTAAGAGTGGCTGGGGGCCAGTTGAACTGTTCCTGAAAGTGTTCTGCCCATTGTTCTAATCTTCTAGATTGAGAGTAAATCATCGACTCATCTTTTTCAGAGATGATTTCACTAACTGCTGATTTCTTGATGCCGGTGTCCTTAATAAGTCGGAACAGCTGTCCACTATTGCTTGCCGCAGCTGATGCTTCTATCGCTTTTGCTTTTGTTGCCAACCTCTGTCCACGATCCTTACGCAGACTCTTTGTCAGTCTACGTTTCAGTTGTCGTCGCTATTCATCATACTCTGAGCCTGCTGGAATGGGTTTTCGAGCCTCCATCAGTTCACTAGAAGTACTAGAGATCCAATGGTCTTTGATTGGATTGGGGTTAGATGCTGATAGCGCTTCAGTGTATACACCTGCTTTAAAATCATTCCATGCTACTTCGGGATGAACCTGTTGGTCATGGGCGAATAAATGCTTAGCCAAACCATTCCTAAGTGCGATCTTAGCGTTCTCAGTCTCAAAGTGATTTCTAAAGGGTTTGCCTGATGTAACCTTTCTGCGACCAGCAAAACGCATAGAGATACGTGCTCTCACTAGGGCGTGGTCAGAGTCTAGGCACGTGCCCCAGAAAGAGCGGCAGTCCTCTATACAACCTCTCCAACGGTAGCTGATGCCGATGTGATCAGTTAGTGTCCATCGTTGTGTAGATGTTGGGGGTCGCCAGGTTAAACAATGTCTCTCCTTATGCTTAAAGTTTGTGCTAGCTAAGAATAAACGGTAGTCTGAACATAACTGCAACAGACGATCTCCGTTGTCTGTTCGCTGGGCTGGGATGCCGAGTAACCCACTTAAGTGCTTTTCAGCCTGATTTAGTCTACCTACTTGGGCATTAAAATCTCCTACTATAATTACTATGTCTGAGTGCTTAGCTTTCTGAAGGAGGCTAGAGAACCTCATATAGAAGTCGTCTTTCACTTCATCTGTGCTGCAGTCAGTGGGGGCATAAGCAGAGACGTCAAAATGGCATCGGCGTGTGTCCCTATCTTTCCGAGTTCGTACTGTGCCATTTAGACGGACAGCACATAGACGACTGTCTACAGGAATCCACTCGAGAAGTGCCTGTTCTGCCCGTAAGCTTAGTGCTATGCCTACAGCAGCAAAGCCACATGAGGTTGCTGTAGTGTCTCCAGATAGACGAAGAGTGAAGTGTGCTGTTCCGTTGCATTGACTAGGTGAGGTCAAACAGATGACCATGCTGGGATCCTGTATGCGTGTTTCGGAGACACCCCCTCTCAGGGTGTACATCAGACAGCATATTGTCAGTGCCTCCGCCGAATAAAATTGCATTATTTATATAGTCTAGGTCAGTAAGGAAGACTCTTAGAAGTCGTACTGCTGGATGTACAGAGGTGTGGCGATAGTACGGTATATTCCTCAGACAACCACCATGCCAGCGATATCGCTTTACCACAAAGGAATGGTGGGGTTAGAAAAGGCCGGCTTGAAAAATGCACAACTCACCTTACTCCATAGATTTCCATTTCCGACGGTAAGGCCATACCAAGTACGGAGCTAACATAACTAAAACCTTTTTCATTAAGACCGCATGTGTCTCTCCTCAAACAGTTGTTCCTTGGGTACCGCGGTTGCGCTCCCAGGTCTTTCAAACCAACCCTAACCAAATTTACCTTTCAGGAACACCAAGAAGAGCCCTTCCGTAGTGTAGGCAACGGTAAGTGATAACCACTCTTATACCTCCGTCAGCCTACAAGATTACTTCGTTCATAATCAAATTCCTACTCCTAATTGTTTTTTTACTTTAACTCCTATTCCCCCCACATATGCCATCTCTGGCCGTTAGTGGGTGTTGTGTTTCAGAGACATATACAAGACCTTGGTGTAGTCATTCAGTTACCACCTAACCAGTCAAGTGAACCAGCACAGTATGCTCTTCATTTATCCGGGAGCCCAGTAGCAAGCTGTCGTGACCTTGCTGGTGTAGGTATGCCACCAAGCTTGTGAGCAGAACAGGCACTCATTTAATGGATTCCTGCCGACAGCCGTCTCTACACTGTTCGTCTAAATGACACAGTGAGTACTCGGGAAGATAGGGTCATCGTTTAGGTTTATGCCTCCCACTGACTGTAGCTCGGATGGAGTAAGAGATGAATTCTGTAAGATGTTCTCTGACCTATTTCTCAAAGCGAGACACCTACACATAGTAATCATATCTGGGGATTTTGATGCCAAAGTTGGCGAGGCTGGAAAACCCTCTTGTTGTTAGTTCGTCAACGAGAGTCAATAAATTATCCAGGAAATAGCTAGTTAAACAATTTACTGATCACAGGCACAAAATTCATCCCGAAGAGGCTCCGGGCAATTTTAGAGCAGCTATAAATGCAAAAGTGATATTTTTATGCGACCTTATCAAAGACCAATGGGTTCCTGAAACTTTTAGTGTACTAATGGGAGTCCGAATACTCACAGTGGCAGATTTATAGAATGGTGGAGAGTTACAACATCTCTAATGTAGACTAACAAAAGTATACGCAAAGATCATGTGCAACGGTTGGTCACAAAAGTGTTGTCGGCGGGAACGGCTGCGGTATTAGGTAATCTTGGGCAACTGTTCCGACTCAGAGGAAACTAGTGTTCGAAAATCGGCCTTTAGTAAGACTACTTCGGAAAACAATAGATCCATGATCCACTCTTAGTATATAAAGTTAAACCAATGGGTAAAATACTCAGGAGCAGTTCAACTAGCCTCCAGCGACTCTTCACTTACCAAGTATCCGTAAATTACCTGAATGGTTATAAGTAATTTGAAGCGCGGCAAAGCAGCAGGACCTGGTAGGTTTATCCCAGATATCCTTAAGGATGTTGGTCCAGTTTTCGCAGGCAGGCTGACTGATATGTTAGCTAAAATCTGGGATCTGTGCGCAATCCCATCTGACTCATCTTGATTCGTGATTGTCCCAGTTTATAAGAAATGACGGAAATTCTCTTGTGATAACCACAACGAAATCAGTTTGGCTAACGTAGTGTTTAAAGTATTGGCGATTGTAACCAACCTACGCTTATCCGAAGTTGGGGAATGTCGAACCTGAGGAAACCTGGCTGGTATCACACCCGAGTGCGGATGTGTTGATCGGGTATTCATACTGCGACAACATTTGACAATAATGGTATTACTTGACTTAAAGGCTGCGTTTGATTCCGCAGTGGCAGTGTGTGTTATTAAAAGGAGTACCTCAAAAGTAAATAAGCCTTATAAAGGCTTTCTACTCGAACACCACTGGTCGAGGTAAAAACTTGTAGCGAACTGTCACCATAACTGTCAACTTCAAGTTGCATTCGTCAGAGTTGCCCCTTGTCCCCCTTTTTACTTAACTTCGTCATAGATTTCCTTCTAGAAGTCACGCTTTCTTCGACTAACTTTTCAGGAGTTGACCTCTTGCTGATTGTATCGGCAACTCGGTGAAGACGCTGACAATATGCAGTCTCTTAAACATCATGAGTAACAACACAAGTATATTTGGGGTGCATATCTCTCCCCGGAAATGTAAAATGTTTCTCCAAGACTTGCCTGAGCCCATCATCTAGACTGATTATAGTGAGTGAAATAATTGAATGTGCTGACCACTTCATCTAATTTGAAAGTATGATCAGTTCTTGTGAGCCAGTGTCTGACGAAATATCAACCCGAGTCCAGGAGGCTCGCTTGGCCAAATCGCGTCACTTATGACATGGGTGTGATATCCCTCTCACTGAAAGGTCGAGTATACTACTCAACAGTCCACTCTGTTTTAACCTATGAGTGTAAAACATGGGCCATAAAAATAGATGCGCATATGTTTCAGGTCTTCGATCACAGTAGTCTTTGTAATATCACCCATTTACCATGAAGTGGCCAAATAGTAAATATTGATGTTAGACGCATGGTACTATAAAAAATGGCAAATCAGTGAATGAGGTTGTGGACCTTTATCCACTGCGGTGGCTGGGACATGTATAAAGTATGCACTCCCACCGCCTGCCTCATCACATGATGGCTGGGGTAGAAGTAGGATGGATGAAAGTTAAGGGCGGTCATGGCAAAGCATAGCATCAGTCTTTATCTGCTGGTCTAAGCCATGTTGGTTAATGCAGACTACCTTGTTGGAGTCAGCGTGATAATAGCAATGAGTGACTAGCGACACTGCATGACATAGCTCAGAATTGGTCACAGCGGCCCAAATGTATGCACACTTTATGTACTTTTAGATCTTAGGTTCCATTATTCCTTCATATGTGCGTTTGCCTCATTCATTTTTTGTTGGATTACAATATCGTGTTGATCTCGTTGTACTGATATGATACAGCAACTTGCATGTATGCACTAGGTCCTACGTTGTTAATGATTAACTGTTTACCACATCATATATTTAAGTTGGATTGTGACCAGCAAGCGGAATCCAGGACGCGCGTTTCGTCCTATTCGGGACTCATCGGCTGGATGTACCTGCATCCCAATGTTGATGGTCACACTGGGATTCGAACTCGGTCCGCTTCGTGCCAAACGCCACCGCGTTCACCACTAGGCTACTGTGTCCAGACAGTCACACTTGTGCAACGGGCATATATAAGTAATTAGGATAAGTTTGTATTTTCCCGTTGATTTGTAATGGACTTGTGTAATGACGCTATATCGAGGCAATCAGCTCAGAATGCACATATGGCAACGGAGACTGACCAGTTTCAATCCATTACAAATCAACGGGAAAATACAAACTTATCCTAATTGTTTACCACATCAGTTTATTTTTTTTTAATAGGGAGTTTATGATATTCCCATCTGTTTCCGAAATAGTCTCACTGATGGCCAACTTTTTAATGTCGACTTTCTTGATGAGTCGAAGCATTTGTCTGGCATAACTTATAGCCGCAGCCGTTTCCAGCCTTTTTACTCTCGTTACTTACCACTGCTCAAAGTGGTTACACAGACTTTGTGCTAGTCTACTTTTAAGTTTTTACTCTTCATTATTTTTCGAGCCTGTCGAGGTTACCTTTTGAGCAGCTTTTAGTTTAGTGTAAGTTTGGAAATTTACTGGTTTTTCCTAACCCTCTGATATAAGACGGAGACAGATATTGCTTTTCGAATAACGTTCCAATCTTCGAGATAAACACTTTTTGTATTTGATTGAGCTACTTCGTCTCTTAATGCATTCTTAGTCTTATTTGTGAACTGATATCCAGGTAAACTTTTTGTTATGACCTTTCTACATCATATATAACGTATGCAAATTTATACTGTCACTAGGGTAGTCAGAGTTCAAACATATGACCGAGGCTGTATGACAATTTCCGATCGGGCCATCTCAGCCATGACTGTTTGTTTCTGTTTGTGTCCATCGTTGTGTTTATGTCAGAGGTCTCCACGTTAATAAGTGTCTTTCCTTATGCTCAGTTTGTGGCTGATATGAATAAGCGATCATCGTAGTATAATTGTATGAGATGGTTTCCATTATTGTTTCTGACTAAGGCGTCAATAGAATAACCTGTGTTTTTCAACTTGACTTAGCGTATCGACTTAGGTGTTGAAATCACGTGCTTTGACTACCATATCTGAACATCTAGCTTTCTAAATAAGATCAGTGAACTTCATATAGGACTCATGTTTTGTTTTATCTTAGATGCACTCCGTGATGGCAAACGGCAGAAACGACGAAAAATCATCAGTGTACGTTTTTTCTCTTTCTGAAGTATCACTGAAACATTGAGTCAGACAGTTTACGAGCGACTGTGGATAGGAATCTTTTCAAAACATGCCTGTTTTATCTTAAAATTTAATGTTCTACCTACACCGGCATGACCACAAGAACTTACTGTTGGATGGCAGATAAACGAAGAGTAAATTACTTTCATTCATCATATTGGTAAGGTAAAAGTCGACTGATTGATTACGCTACGATGCTTTACACATATTGTGGAGACAACATGTATAAGTATCATAAGATTGTAGAGTTTTAGCTAGTTAGGCGTGTTAACCGATTCGACATTTAAAGTTCAACATGTGGTTCCGACCGCGGTTTCAAGAAACCTTGGATCACACTTCGTGAACTCTATTATTAGCACTGGTGGTACATGTGGATGAAGCAAGCGAAAGAAGTTTGAAAATGGAAACAAATGGGATATTGTGAGGGGAAGAGGCATGATTTTGCAGAAAATAGTCCCAAATGCTGTTAGAGATAAGAGGGGTGTTATCACTCTCCCGCCACTCAGGTCGTGTGTTATTCTTGATGTACTTGAAAAGGAAGCTAGGTTAAAGAGGGTCTTGGCGATACCGGAGAGTGACAGCATTACCCAAGGAAAGACTGAATGGAGCCACACACGACGTCTTTGTGGGTAGATATTGTTACCAAGGGTTTACTTGATAATTTCGGATAAATTGAGCACTCGTCCTGACAGTTTTCAATGAATAAAACCTTTGTAAAATTTGAATGTATAGAAACTCTAAATTTCTGACATTTCGTGGCTTACATCAAAGTCACTTCAGAGAATAAATAATTGAATCAAATCAAATATTACTTACAAAGTTAACCATCAGTGACTGGTCTGATCACGTAAATGTCGTGCATGCCAAAGGTGAGATCAATGTGTTCACTTATGCGAACAGAATTGAAGTTGAACAAGTGGATATTAAATATATGTGATGTGGATGAGCAGTGTTAATTTGTGTGCTTCTAGTATGAGATTGAAGGTGTGCGTTTGGATAAATCTTCCAACTTGGATGAATCATAAGTCCTAAAAATGGTAATTCATTCTGTGTATCATCATTTTCGTAGATGAATTTGATGTGTTAAAAATGCATTAATCTTTTCAGGGATAGTCCTTAGAAAGGTCTATATAGTGATAGTGCACGTATCACGTACATATCTAAGCCAAATACGTGGTGTAATCGCTTATGTATTTCTGTTAGTATACTGTCTGAATAAATGTTTAGTTTTCCATTCATTCAACGTGATGCATATGTACATGGGTTCAAGTTACCATACCACATTAGCACAAAGAGATCAAATTCACAAGGTTAACAACACAGTGTAGTTCGCCCGGAAGGGATGAAACAAACGAGTGTACGAGAGAATAATAAAACTCATGATCTAGCAGAACGTAAAGAGTGAATACATTTACACTACTATGACCAGTTTTAAGCCAGCTTATGCGTCACTGATCATGACTGTCATGCATACCCTAACCAGGTAGCCTGCATCTGCTAATAAGGCTTGGACTAACATTCACAGACCTCATGGATTGTTGTTGTGTTTTAGTTTAGTCGCTTCTACCATTCTTCCATTCTGTTCTTACCCCAGTCAGCATAGCGCCATGAAGCAGATGGTAGTCGGGCATACTCAACACATGTCCCAACCATCCCAGTCGATGATAGTTTACGACCTCTTTGGCTGGTTTGCCATGTTTTCCTAGTACTCTATGTCTAACATTAATATTACTTATTCGCTCATTGTATTTTATGCGGGTGACACTACAATTTCTACGATCAAAGATCTGGAGTCTATGCATATCTTCTATTTTCACGAACCATGTTTTGCACCCATTTGTTAAAACAGCGGACCTCTGTGCGGTACACTCGACCTCGTTAAAAAAGGTATCGCGCCTATACCACAGCTGATGTGGGTTGGTAAAGGTAAGACGAGCTTTCTAAATCCGGGCTAAGATTTCGTCGGACACTGACCCACCAGGGCTGATGAGACTTCCGAGATAAGTGAATTGGTCAACTTACCCTACTTCACTCTCTATGACTAGTCTCGGAAGTGATGCAGACCAATTTTGGGGTAACCTTTTTTTGATTAGAGGGAAAGAAACGCGTCTAAAATATTCTTTCTATATTATTCAAAGTGTTTAAGAAACTGCATATTGTTAGTGTCTTCATCCAATAGGACTGTATCATTTGCGTATTATAAACCGACAAGTAGATTTACTAGTAGGCGATCAATTCCTGAAAAGTTAGTCGAAGAAAGCGTGACTTCTAGAAGGAAATCTATGACGAAGTTAAGTAAAAAGGGGGACAAGGGGCAACTCTGACGAATGCAACTTGAAGTTGACAGTTATGGTGACAGTTCGCTACAAGCTTTTACTCGACCAGTGGTGTTCGAGTAGAAAGCCTTTATAAGGCTTATTTACTTTTGAAGTACACCTTTTAATAACACACACTGCCACTGCGGAATCAAACGCAGCCTTTAAGTCAAGTAATATTGCTATTGTCGGACGGTGGTAGTCATGCCTTTGTTCTAGGATCTGACGAAGAGTAAATGTCTGATCAAAGCATCCTCGTCTAGTATTGTCAAATAAAAACTGTTTCATGAATAAGTTTGCCGAGAGTTAAATGGTACTGTATTTATATCATTTGTACTCCGTGATTAAGCTGACTGTTTTCTTTTGTTAACTTTGATTTCGGCTTCTGCGTTATTTACTAGGTATAACTGTAATAAGTTCATACTTAATTTTTACTTACTGGCTGTTTATATGTTACAATACAATAAAAGGTTTGTTCTTAATGTTCTTTTGAAGCAAAACTCTACTAATTTCTATTTTTTAAGTGTGATTGACTTGGAAACCAAACAAATTTTATATGGATAATTCATCTTTTAATGTAAAATATAGATACTATACATTAACTCCAGCTATCTTTAAGTTTCAGCACTTCGGCATTATTAGAAAGAAACTTATATTAGGACAAGGTGAAAGATATATATATATATATTAATATAGCAATACGATTCCTCCCCATGAAAGTGTGCTTTATGCAGAAAGTGTCTCTGATAATCGGTGTATTTTAGTTATTTTTTCTTGTGATCATTGTTTAAATTTTCCTAAACAGCTGGACCCAACACTTAGTAGTTTCGTAGTGTTATTCTTTGCATATAATTGTTCTATTAGTCTACATTACACGGGGTTAGTACATGTCCGTATCAGCTAATTTATCTAACTTTTAGGACGCACTGAAAATTTGAATATTAATTTAATACCTTTCTACGAACGTTTACAAAATAGATATACTGTAGTTTTGCGTGCCACTCATGTTTCACTAATATGGGGAATCAGTTACATTTGACCAGGAACAAGAATACGTATTCTGGTCGTTTTCTTGCAATTGCTTGCAATCAATTCCACGGGATTGGTTATGGCAATATAGTTACATACCCTGATTAGAAACAATATTGACATCAAAACAAGCTTTTTTTCAGTTAACGCTATAACACAAGTCGAGTTGGCCAAATGTGGGGTCCTTTATCACATATTAGGTTTCTGGTTTTACACCTAATTCTTCTCCTGCTATTTTTCATTGTCTAGGACCTCGTGGACACAGATCTCGTAGTCGATCCAGTTCCCTTCCCATCGACCGTAATTTATTAATGACTTGGGTACGCAAATGAATTTTGTAGTTTTACCATAATTTTCCCCTATAGGATTATGACGATTATGTTCAACAAGTGAGTCGTGGTATGAGGCCGAATATGTATGGTGGATTGGTGAGTTTGTATTTTAGTATAACTTCATGTACTCCTTATCCATTTATGTAATTTCCGTAGTACATGTACTCAGTAAAAGATTTTAAAACATTCCGTTACATTTAAAATACTGGGGTTTCTTGCTGTCGTGTACAGTAGTGTACAGTGGTTTGCTTTCGTGATAGATTTCGTTTGCCATTTTACCTCGTATTCTCTCATCACTTTTCCTTTGTATATATGTATGTATGTAAAACCGCTTCACCTAGTTACCTACTTGATTTGTCACAATTGGATTGGCATTTGTGGTCCTATCCGAATACTAAGGTTTCTAACTGAAGAAATAATAGAAACAATTTGTCTTTTAATAATTCAATAGTTTTTGTTGTAGGGGAGTCGCATCGTCGGTTCGAGCACATATTTACAAGCTTCACAAAGTCATGAAAACGATCTCAGAGTGAGTCTTTTACTATTGAACATCGTATCTAATATACTGTGCTATGAATTTTACTTTCACGTTTTTTGATAATTGGATTGCTTTTAATGATAAAGTTATTCAACAAGCGTCTCTTAATCTTTTTTAGTATTACTTACATCTCTCTTGATAATGTATCAGTTGCAACTAGTTTTTTGAAAATTTAGAACTGAGCGTCTAACCTTACGATCGGTTGGTTTCTCTTTGATAGTTAACCTTTACTTCGAACGCACTTTCAATGGCTCAATGATGCTGGCAGTATCTCATCAAAATACATTAGTTCTAAATATGCACACAGTTTACTTTCTTTAACTTCAGATACTCTTACCTGGATATTTCTTGTTTTTAATCACCTTTTTCATTTAAGAATTTTCGCCAGTTTCCTATAGAAGTAACATGTGAGGGTAATTCTGCTTACATATTAACTAGAATACTTAAAAATATAATGATATATTCCTCAAAATATCATATTGGTGTGTTATCGACGTCACATTTTACATGTCTCCATAAATACACAAAAATTCTGTCTGTTTACTTTTTTTCCTTTTCGCGAAGTATTTTTTCCTACCGTTTTTGTTACAGATAGATTAGTGTATAATCCTAACTAATTATTCTTAAAAAAACTCTTTGGTTCATGATTGTACTCATATCGTTTTACTTGTTTTTTCTGATTGTTTCCTCTAAGTCACATTATTGTTACTTTGTTTAGTGCGCCTTCTTTTAACCAATATCTTCAATTTTGCTATCATACCTTTGAAATTGTATTTTTAGGCAATTTTTGATGTCTGATTTTATGAGAATACTTTTTTTTCATTCTCCTTTCAGTATGAAGAAAAAGTTGATGCATTTCTCCGGGGTATTGGGTCACGACCAAAAGTTGGAGGACATGACCATCACTACTCACGTAGTCGTAGCCGTAGTTGTTCATATAGCCCACCCCCACCTCATCCCCATAGCCGTCGCCATGAATATTATCGGGGTTCATCATCCTACTCTAGATCTCGATCTCCCTCTGGTCCGAGCATACTGGTTACCAAGGTTCGACGTGGAGAGGTAGATCCTGAAGTTTGTCGTCAGCGCCCAGCATCACAATATTTATCTCCTCGTCGAAGAGATCACTCAGGTTCCCGCAGCCGCTCTCCTGCTAGTTTCGACCGTGAACTTCCGGCACAATGGAGAAGGCCTTCACAGACTTCTGTGGCTCATTCAAGTGGAAGTAGACAACGACATCAACAAATAGAGAGTCGAGTTTCGTCTCACCAGACACGATCTCCTCGCGTTATTTCAAGTGGGGGGTCTCGGACGTACATTTCAAGCAGCCGTCATCACAAGTAGCTTGTTTATGTATGTATCTGTTTATAAATGTAAGGGTTACTTTATACAACTTTCTAACAGGCTGTTATTTACATCTGGTCTCAACTTTAAAAAAAAATTTATCAGCGTTTTAGTGCCTTCGCACTTACTGGATCGATGATAGGATTTTTCAGATGTGATGAAAAATCATTTCGATTGATGTGAGTCTGAACGTGTGCACGCTGTAGATCGATAGTTGAAACCACTTTAGTTTGCTTATTTTTTATTTTAATGCCAGATACTTAGATACATACATGTTCTATTTTTCCAGTCGTTAGTCTAAGTGAATTCACTGCTTACTAACTTTAACGCGTCACACTCGCCTTTTCTACACTCAAATTACTGCAAGACCAGTTAAAGATATATATGGTAAGTTTACGGCAGTTGTTGTTTCTAGGGTCTAGTAGATAGACTGATTACACGAGACAGCTTATAATTTACTTTATGTGGAGCCGTATGGTTAATCAAATATTATTACGTCAAAACGATTGGCTAATCTTAAGCAAAATAAAGTAAATCATTTGTCTTCAAAGTAAAGGTGTCGACATGATAGTTATATCCCTAATAACAAGCTTTTTTATAATGAAACAATAGTATTTTACCACTGTGGAGAGCAGTATTGTTTCATGTTATTTAATTTGCAAACATTCATCACTGAGCGAATAAAAAGATGTAAGTATTTACATGTCACATTTTGCGTATATATTTTCTATTCCACATTCAACTTTCGCTGCATCAGTCTCATCATGGAATTTTTATTGTCTGTTTCTAATAAGTTTGGACAGCTGCATGGTGTCATTCATGACTGCTGTTTTTTATATCTCTTCTGTTTTCATTCTGCAATATGATATACTTTTATACAGTTCAGTTGCCTTAACTTGTCCACTTTGTTCGACTTTTGTCTACATATATTTCTAGACACTTATAATTTCTGTAAACGGTTTCAGAATTTTTTGATTTTTCCAAATCTTTTTAAAACTGTTTGTGTATCACTCTGTGTTACATTGGAGTAACCATACAAAATGCAGTTTAATTGTACTCAAAAGCTTCTCCAGCATTGTTTGAGGTGTTAACACTTGATAATTCCAGGTCACTCATACGGTAAGAGGATCTTCATAAATGTATTGTCGGTCTAAATTTATGTTCACGGATTCCCCGGAACGAATTCTCGACATCTGTGCAGACCTAACCATCGCCTGCCTTGAACCACGACGTTAGGGGGTTTGGAAGAATTGATGAAGAAAAAGGCGGCCAAGCTGTTAAGTGGCATTAATTGTTGGTCTTAGCTGTATTGGGAGGTACAGACTACTTGGTAGGTGTTCGCACGATTACCTTAATGATTGGTTGGAGCCGTTGGGTGACATGGTCCAGAATTTGTCGACTGTGCAGGCGCATCCATTGTCACATTCTGTGTCTGTTTCGTTACCTTTTCATTGACATTTTTCGATTTGAAATTTGATTTTATGAGCTGACCTTGGCTAGACAACTATTAAAGACAAGTAAGCGCCTATCGGCTGTTTTTTCATTCACCTCCACCAGTGGATGGTGCTCAGGATTCTGGTGTTTCTCTGCAAGCGTATAATCATTAGCAATACTGAGCTTTTGAACCGGAGTTTAAAATAATAATTAGATTGTGGCTCAACGGCCTAATGTTTGAATACTCTCTACGAAGCCTTAAGAGTCTCGGTTCCGATCCCCGTAGTTGGTTGTGCATATTCCTCTAGAGGCCCATACTACGACAAAACAGCCGTCTAATTTTAGGTGGTAATCTATCACAGGTCAGTTCATGACATCAAGTTCTATCTAAAAAGACTTCACAATACCCAGTTATGACGGAATGTGGTCTAGTGCCATTTGTTCTGTAACAACACAAGCATTTTCCAAACTCTGCTCTGTTTATGTCCGACTAACAAGTTCTTCAGGCCGTGCAAGAATAACCTATAGTAATAATTCACTTATCAGTAATTGTACTTGCTTTCTTCGTGTAATCCGTAACGTAAAATCTCGGTTTAAACAGTAGTTAAGTAATAAGTAATAGTACCAGATTTGTGTCGTAATCAGCAAAGCAACGAGCGAAAATGAAAGTAAGAATCACTGTTAAATAAGTGACTAAGAACAATATTTAAATGTTAGGCACGAGAATGTATAGCTTATATAATTATCACGATAAGTTAGTCATGTACACATGGAAACAACCACAAGTCTAATGAAAGTACACTATTAGAAGTGCAGCAACAATTAAATGTATTCTATGTAATCGCAATCCTTTTGTAATTGTCGTTTAATGTGTTAGTCCTTATGCCTAAAGGAAAGGAAAGCTGAATTCTGACCCTTGTTTTGTGAATATTGGTTTCTCCAGAAAAGTCAGTTATTCGAGAACAGTTCGCTGCAGACTTACTATTACGAATAGTCAAAAGTCTTGTGGGTTCTACGTCTCCCCAGTCGACTTCTTTATATCAGTATTGATTTCTGCGTATTGATCGAGCCTCATGCTCACATATAAAGTGAACCTTCTAAGATTTCATTACCCTTACATATTTACAGTTAAGATTTATTTACTGTGTTCTACATCAGCGAAACTAGTTTTGTTTTACTTTCCAGGTGTATGCAATCGGTTGACGCTGTTTGGTATTTTTCATGTGTTTTAATTCATGTACAGACTTCAAACTTGAATAAATTTCAGTGCACAATGACTTGACTTTTTGGGTAGTAGTGGAGTGCTTCGGGCATCTAGTCACAGAGTCGCTTTGGTAGTCATTTGGGAAGCAGTGGCTGTTGTCCAGGAGGCAGTGACTTTTCTACAACTTTTCGCGGGCTACAACCTGTTTCCAACCGGCAACCACCACAATTATCGTCGATGTCCTTGATTGCCTTTATCAAGGAGCCTAGATGACTTATTTGCTTAATTGTCATTCTAGCTTAATTGCTTAGTGGGATAATGCAACTACTTAACTCTTCGTAACGTCCTGTGAAATCTACACCACTAGGTTGTTTTCTTTGCCTGGCTCTTGTTTGCTATCTTAGTCAAGCTTCTCTACCTATACGAACGTGATTAGGTCGTATTTAAAGTGACTACTCCGATATCATCACGGCTAACCCTCGGTGTAGTTTTTATTGGTTGCATAGGGTCAAATCATGAAATAAGTTTATTACATGCACGGGACAAGCACATCTGATACTACTCATAGAAATGATAAATAAAGCCTCCGTAAAATCCGAGTGAGTAGAAACTCTAAATTTCTGACATTCCGTGGCTTACATCAAAGTCACTTCAGAGAATAAATAATTGAATCAAATCAAATATTACTTACAAAGTTAACCATCAGTGACTGGTCTGATCACGTAAATGTCGTGCATGCCAAAGGTGAGATCAATGTGTGTTCACTTATGCGAACAGAATTGAAGTTGAACAAGTGGATATTAAATATATGTGATGTGGATGAGCAGTGTTAATTTGTGTGCTTCTAGTATGAGATTGAAGGTGTGCGTTTGGATAAATCTTCCAACTTGGATGAATCATAAGTCCTAAAAATGGTAATTCATTCTGTGTATCATCATTTTCGTAGATGAATTTGATGTGTTAAAAATGCATTAATCTTTTCAGGGATAGTCCTTAGAAAGGTCTATATAGTGATAGTGCAGGTAAATTAAGTGATATACAAATCGATACGTTTATGTAAACGTTGTTCGCCAGTCTCATCTTCGTTTTTGTTCCACAATAAAAACCTTACAAATCTAGTCTTTTGGAATAGCTGTGGGCTGGAAAGAAACAAGTGGTATCCGATGAAAAGTACAAGTATCAGAGATAGCGTTTACATTAATCGCATCAAGAGTCGGAGGGATCAGACACATAGTTCTGCTATCCTGAATATCGTATCACGAACTGTATTAGGCCCATGCGTTTGGCTCATCTGACGGGAAAACATAACAATGACACGGCCCGATGTATTCCATGCGAGAGATTTTAGCTACCCCGTACTTTGCTGCTAACCTCAGTTAGATAATTCGATTGTAGATTACCACTGATCAGTTATTATCTTCTGCTCAACTCAATGCTTCAGCTGATACATTTAAAAAGTATTCTAGGTAGTCGAATCATGGTTTTACTGTTTTAAAGCTATAATAAAAGTAAGTTATATACGCAAATAATTCATAAACACACCAATCAATCAATGCGTGTTAACCCATTTGTTGTGTAGGCTGCTGATCAGCATTCTCCGACCAAATCTGTCGCAGGTTTTCCCTTCCAGCTTTTCTCAAGTGCTGTTCATTCTCGTCATGTCTGTCTCTGATTCTCTCAGCAATGTGTTCTCTCGTCTTTCATTTGCGCAGACAGTTGTGTATAAATAGTTGCATCTTTTGGAAGATATGTAGCCTTAAAAATCCCCTAAATAAATAGTTGCACAGGCTCTCGACCATGCTTGTTTTAGTGGACACGACTAGTTGAAGGCGCTTGGTCATGCATTACCAATAGATCACAACATGACATGGAGTGGAAAACAACTCTTTCTCTTTAGTTAGCCAGCCTTGACGTAGCTTTCTCATTTACTCTCGACTCATGATAAAATGTAACTTCTAATCTATCCCTCACTGCCTTCTGACTTATTTTTATTCGTATGCGTGGGTCTAATCGTTGGAAGTTGCTTTGGTTATACGATGGACGTTACTTCGTAATATATTGGCTGCACTTCAGACAGTAAGAGTGAATATCATTTGGTAAGAGCCGGAAAGGAAAGCCCAGGACAGAGTTGGTTGGAGGATGCTAGTCAGCGGCCTATGCTCTACATGGGGCAACGGGCATTCATTGATTGACAGTTGATATCTTTATCTGACGTACGATGACAGGGGGTTCTATCTGCCAGTATCTTAGCATGCATAAACAATAGGTCTTGTCTGGTTGCAGTGGATGAGTTTAGGAATGTATAAGTTGTTGTTAGTGTATTAAGTTTGAGTAGTATCTGTGCACTTGTATCAAGATGGCAATTATTTAGTCATGCGCATGAGTATAGCGAGCTATCCATGTTGGTAATTCTAATGAATTCTCTATTGACAGTTAGCTGAGAATGAACTTCTGAAACGTTGGAGTTAAAAGGATTGTTAGAGCGCTTGATACATAGTCAACGATGCTGCTCGTTAAATGTGGTTGAGATGGTAGAGGAGATTGTACCTCAGGCAAACGGTTTGGATTTGATTGAGATCCCTCAGTTAAGTGCTTTAACTTCAGAGCTTTCATCGTTATCAAGACAAACTTCTGATTGAAGTGGGTTATGTAAATTTCTTTACAGTTAAATACAGTGATAAGTAGAACGTGCTGCTAGTCACTTATGGATAAATTTGCATAACTCACTTCTACCAGGTTTTTGCCAATGCGGCCGTATAAAATGCCGATAGGAGCTTAGCAGTTAAACCACGTTTCCTTACACGTATTTCAATGGTGTTGGTGAATTATATGACGGGTGACAATAATCGAATAATAACAAGGATAAGATCTGGTTATACGGTTACTTTATGACCAATGTGAAACCGTGTAGGATAAATGCGTAATTCAACTACTACAAGTAACTAACTCGACTGAGTTGATAATTTCATAAGCCACAAGATGTATGGTGTTTTGATATGACATTTATTAGTTACTTTTACAAAACCTTTGAGTAAATGGTTCCAATCAGAGTTGATGTAACACATAATATATGGTAGATGGATGAACGTAACATGATTGTGATTGAACTCAGAGACAAAGATGAATTGTGCATCAATTAAGGATATAAATAATCCAGAGAGATATGTTTACTACAACTGCTGTCTATTATAATCCAGTGAGTCAGCAGTAGTTTCTAAAAAAGAAATCCACAAGAACATAAAAAGGGGTATGATATCGTTTTGAAAGGTGCTTTCTAGTCTTATCTGCGCATAATTGGATTAGATGGTTCAGACACACGATATCACTAGTAGTCACTTGATCGACAAACTTCTGATATTCTTAAAATAAGATCTAATAGTTTTTTGAGTCTATGTCGAATTCCGAGTATCTTTTAAACGGCTCTTTAAGGCATTTCAGACATATTTTACGATTTCCTTCTCTCTAGTATCTTTGACACATCATTCCCACTGTAATACCTCTAAAGTAATCCCTTTTTCAACCTTTTTCACTCTCAACTTTGCTATTTCTGTTTCTAGTTGCTCATCATGTACTCTAAGCTGGTTGTATCAAACAAAACTTACTTGATTGGCTATATAAAATGATAGTCTAGGCGTGTCATCTTCTAGATGCTATTGTTACTGTAGGAAACCTGAATTACTGTTTGATTCATTCTACATTTCGAAAACGTCAAAAGACTTTCCTGAGCTTTCGGAACATCTACATATTTAGACAAATATATAAATACCTTGTGTGATTCTACAACGAATTATTGTCAATTTACCTGTTAATTACATTCATGGTAGTTAAACAACAACAATAACTGTCACAGTAATACGCACTTCGCGTATACAAGTGCAAGAATGACGATATGGAAACAACTGATCAATCGAACGATGCCTCGGCCGACGACTAACTGAAGTGCACTCGGTATACTGCCAAGTCATACTTGCGGTATAACTAGAGTAGCTTCTAACAACTAGACACACACGTGCAAATAAGAGAAATTCAGACGTCAGTGCTGGGTGGAGACTAAGATGTATTTAATCGTAAGTAGAGTGCAAAAGGCACCATCACATCTAAGCTAGCTGACTAAAGGAAAAATTACTTTTCACGATGTGCTGTGCAATGATCTGGTGGTGATGACTGACCGAGAGCAATCAGTTAGTCGTGCCCACTAAAACAAACATAATCAGCATAAATAATGGGAGTCTAAACAGCCATTTATTTAGGGAATTATCTGTCTGCCTAACTGAGTCAATAAGAACCTAACCAAAAGATAAGGTCGAATGTACTAGACACTGGTTAGCCTTCCTTTAATAGTTTGCAAAGTTTTGTAGCTCCTCGACGCACGTGCTTAAGCTATAGTGTCGTCGTGTAAACATTTGTGTAAAATATAGTCATCTTCCCCGGCGTTCTTTTCGCCACCAGACGACCTAGAAAATCGAAAAGACAACGTTTTTGAGTATCCATGTTTTTTTGTTAAAAACAAAATTTGACAGTTTAGCGTATCTGGGTAAAGTCCAAAATGTTGATAACACCCAAACGAATGAACATCCTATTCGTTTTTTCAACATAAGAATGTATGGGTAATACATACACAAAGTAAGCAAAGATGCCCTACAACGCATTAAAAGTGAAGGAGCTGGAAAAATGTAACAGTTCACGTGCCGCTTAAACGCATATTTCTTAAGTGAATTTTCAAAAAATTACTAGTCCGAATACAACGAACTCCAAATTTTTGCATTTTTCTTTATTTCGCATCAAATATATTAATTTCCCAATCTACAATGAAGGGGAAATAAAGGGGAAAAAGGGCGATAAAAAGGAGGACAAAGGGGATATAATGGGGAAAAAGAGGAAATAAGGTAAACTTCAAGGAGGAAATAAAGGGAAAAAAGGGGAAAAAAGTGGGAATGGAGAAATAAAGCGGAGAAATGCGACATAATTAGTCTCGGAGGGGGAAATAAGGCGGACAAGGAGAGGGAAATAAGTGGGAAGCAGAAATAAGAGTCGGGGAAGGTCGAAATGAAGTGGATATGTACCCGGTGTTGCGTTACGGCAGTGTTTATTAATTTTTAATAAGAGATTTTACTAAATTTAAGAGACAATGAAGGTAACTGTCAATAATTTTGTGTGTTCTAAAAGTATATGAAATAAACAAATGTGCTTGAGTAATCTCATTGGCGCGCTACGAACATTATTTTCCTGTTTGCTTGCGTAAGCAATGGAGGTTAGTTCCTATATGTGTTTTTCACATTTCCGTCTTCATATCATTAAGATTACTAACGTAGCTCCAAATATGAAGTCGAAGAGAGTTAGGGCATCTAGGCTATCAGCCTTAAACATCGGTTGTCATCGGTCTATCTTTTACAGCCGTAGCAAAAACTTGGATGATTCGATTTTGTCTGCTAACAATATGTTTCCATTGAAATTTGAAGGCACTCAGCCTTCAGCTAGCAGTAAGATATTATTAAATTTTATTAGCAGCTCGGGGGTTACACAACACTAATACAGAAAACACTGTCGAACTGATTCCAGCCAACCAACGTATCGTTTATGACCCGCCATTGTAAACTAGTAATAAAAATTTGCATTAAGATAAATAAGTCTCTCGTACAGGTACAAATATGAGCCCTATTTTGGGTCCTGAAAAGCCTACAACTATCCAACAGCTATACGCCAATATAATAATGGAGATGGTGTTGACAACCAACGTGACAGCTGCTGATGCTGACAGAATCCTAACCTTATTTCATCGTGCGTTGCCACATTTACCGACAAGCATTGCAAGGTTCCTTAGGAATGGTGGTGCTTGTAGCAGTAAACTTATTGGCAGTGGTATTTATTTTCACAGGGGGTTGAAGGTGAATCTCCTTCATTACTGTGAATTTTGGCTCCACTACGCTCCTGTGCAACATGTCTACTATTACTTAAACTATGATGGTTTGTCTGTTTCGAAGAACTAAAGCCAGCAGGTGTGGCCTATATTAGGACGTATAGTCAGTCCTTACCTAAGCAACGTATTTATTATTGGCATATACGGTGGTGCCAACAAACCTAATGATACGAATGATATGTTTAAAGAATTGTTAACAGAGTTAGCTGACGTATGTGCCAACGGTATTTACGTCGAAAAGTTTGACAAACATGTGTGCTTACTTTGAAAGCTGTTATATGTGATGCACCGGCACGAGCAGATGTAAAGAAAACAATTGGTCGCAACGAGCAAGCAGCTTGTGACAAGTGTACAGTAATGGGATATCGAGTCTACAACAGAATGGCATTCCCAAATGGAACATATACACCACGAGACGATAATGGTTTCAGAAAGCGGTTGCAGGCAATGCACCACCGTTCTGTATCATCCTTCGAATCTTTACCAATTGATATGGTCAAGGATTTTCCCTTGGACGCGATGCATTTGATGTATTTAGGTGTCGTCACAAAGTTAATCAACTTGTGGCTCGAGAAGGAACTTACTCAACAAAACCAGAAGCTATTAAATGATAGACTGTTAGCGTGTCAGTGCAAAACACCAACGGAGTTTCAGAGATAGTGCCGCCCCCCTGAAAGATGCTCATCGATGGAAAGCAACTGAGTGCGGACTGTTCTTGCTCTACTTAGGCCCAGTCATCCTGAAAGAAGTACTACGTCCATCATTGTACTTAAATTTCCACCGACTATCGTTAGCTGTATACTTGTTATCACATCCAAAGTATTTCAGTCAATTTATATCAGGTGCGAAGATCGACCTAAATAATTTTGTTAATGAATTTGAAAAGTGCCACGGAACCGAACATCTAGTTTACAACATCCATTCGGTTCAGCATTTATCAGATGACGTTGAACACCATGGGCCTTTAGATTCATTCTCATCATTTGCATTTGAATCATATATGAGTCAGATACGAAGGATTGTTCACTCGGGGTTCGCTGTTGGAAAGCAGGCAGCGCAAAGGTATGTGGAAAAACTTTATGTTGATAAAAAGTTAAAAGATCTCTGAAGCCAACAGAATTAAACGACAACACAGTAACAGTAGATATACAAAGGGAAGTCATCAATGTCAGAGGATTTACTATAAAATTCTATGCTCCAGACAACATAATGATTGTCAACGGCAAACCGGGACTGGTATCTCAAATAGTGGACAACAAAATATTCCGTTTCAGACCATACGCCGATCCGGTAGATTTCTTCAATCAACCGATTTCATCATCGAACATTGGAATATTTCGTTGTTCCACAATCAGTGACGAAACTTCATGGTTGTCTGTAACATCTATTTGCTGCAAATGTATATGTATTTCCACTGCCAACTATGAGGTCGTTATTCCACTGCTACATACGTTTGAATAACAGTCTATCACAAAAGTAATAATTACTAACTACTTTTAATTTTTTTAGAAAAGTGCTTCAAAATATTGTTTAGTGGAGGTGGTAGGCGAAAAAATACTAGTAGTACCTAGTAGTTGGATTCTGTCTGAAAGTTTGTGTTTGTACAAGGAAATCCTAAAACACCTAATGAATAATGATTTCCCCGTTGATAGAACGTTTACCTTGCTCAAATGCAAGAAATTACATGAATGTGGTAAGTCAGAGATACTTCATTATTTTGTAGAATGTCTAGACGAGGCAACAAATGTCAAAAATAGACTGGATGCAGTTTATGGATACGTCGATGAAGACACATTACCGTTACCAAACAAACTTGGAAAACGGTAAGAATTGTTCTCTTTTTAACGCATTAATACAGCCAAACATAAAAGCGCATAGGTGACTATCTCTACACATCATCAGAGATAGAAATCGAAGATATGCAGTCGGATTGCATTCCACCAAATTATCCGAACGTTAACATCTTTGCTGGTAATCCATTATCACCTACTGCTTGGTTTGTACACTTAAGCTGTATTTACTTACTTTTCAGCTCATTTAAACAAACGACAGTGGTTTCATCTCCACCAACAACAAATACGGAACAAGGATTGCAGTCAGACATGAAGGCTGTATTGAAATTGCTTGGCAACATGAACAGTAAGAAGACGTATGCTTTTAAACTCATCTCTAGATGCAATAATTGAGTATACTAAAATGCTTTCTCAAGTTTTATCATTATTGCAAATGCCGGAACGTAGTTATCAGTCGAAGACTATCTCGGCTGACAACTACCAACTTGAATTACCTCTGGCGACCGAGGATCAGTTAACGATATTTGACGAAGCCTTAAAAGACGGACATTTCAGGGATGGAGTCGTAAGTGCATATTACTGCCTTACACCTTGTAGTGCTCTAAACTTATGACGAAAATTTCACACGACGTTAAATCTACATTGAAGTTGATGATGCACTACTTCATAACACCTGAACTGGGAGTGTTGTATACTACACTCGGAACAACAAAGAAGAGTGCAATTGTTAACTTTCGGTTTTACAAATTAATCAAATGTAAGTGTTCTATTAATTAACTGTCTAATTACAAGGGACAACAATATCTCAGTTTGTTGGTCCACTGAAGAAAGAGAGTGAAGTTATCGATGAAACTTTTTTATCTACAAAATCTCACTTTCACGATCTTCGTGACAAAATACACAAGAGAAAACACAGGAATAAAGCCATTGTAAGTTGTCTGTCACAGTTTCAAATAAATTTACATTTTTGTTGTGGTGATTAACTGTTTAATAATTAAATGTACTTTTAATGTTAACTTTAGACAAACATACTTTAGTTTTCATGTACTTCATGAATACTTTTACCTATTTAACTATACCAATATAACCAGCAATCTATCTTTTTCAGATTTCACAACACTAAGAAGACCAACCTGAAGACAATTAGCATAAAGTTAATTCATCCTATCATCGTGTACTTGTACTTTTCATAAACTTCTGTGATAATAAGCTTTCTCTGTATACATTGTTTTCTGAATTTTGCGTTATTGCAGTCGAATAAAGATTTAAGTTAGTATATCCTTGCTGTTAAACTGTTAGCGAGATAATACGTTCATAGAATTGTGATAAATTATTACGAAGATGCTAGGCTACATTAATTTGCCTGAAAAAAGGCGGGATTCTGTTTAAAATAAAGGGTAAATTCGTCTGGAATATGGGGGAAATTGTCGACAATAAAGGAGAAGAAAGGGGAAATTCGTATGGAATAAAGGAAAAAGTGTCGACAATAAAGAGGAAGAAGAAGGAAATTCGTATGGAATAAGGGGGAAGAGGAGGGAAATAGTCGACAATAAAGGGAAAGAAGCGGGATATTCGTCTGGAATAAGGGGAAAATTGTCAAAAACAAAGGGGAAGAAGGGGGAAATTCGTCTGAAATAAGGGGGAAAATCCGCCGAGGGGAAGAATCCGTTTAACTGTAGCAATTTCCCCTTTATTTCTCCTTTGATAACCATTGACATTTCCCCTTTATTTCCCTTTTTTGTTAGTTTGGGTTGCAAATGTCAAATAACCAAATACGTTCTTTTAACAAGAAAAATTGCTGTTAACTCATCAAACGTGAATATTTACTATAGACTCGATGTTCTAGGGAGAAGCTATTATTATCCAAAATAAAAATGGTAGTTATTGATAACTGCACGCATTTTAATGCTCTAAGTGTTATAAGGTGATTTAGCACGAATTTAAATACTGCTGCACCGCGTTTTTTACCTTTGGTTCCAAGATGTGCTCCATCAGTTGCTACTCGAATACGAACGAAACCTAACGTGCCCATTATACAGTCTAAACTGTACCCGTTGGCTTGATTAACACTGTCGGTGGCAAGACTAAAGAATGGAGAGGACCAATGAATTCAAGGTCATAGCGCATATGCGCTATTAGTTTAGTTAATAGAATTTCAACAGACACGAGGGCGCTGCAGGGACTCTAAGTGGTCGCCTATGTTACTTCTGCCTCCTTACATTCCAAGCAAGCCGAATACAAGCCTGAAGAAATGTTGCGAGAAGTTTGATGTCTTGGATTGACGATGGAAAGTTAACCCTCGCCAAATTACCCTATATATACATGTACTTTTATTGTTTGAATAATATATCTTTTCTTTCGCTTCACGACGGCTTCTTCCTACACCTGTATTTTCACGTGACTTCTGTGTTGTTGAATATCTTACTCCTGTAGGTACAGAGTTGACGGTTTATCGAATGTTTGGCTATACAAGAAATGAAAATCATTGTCTGCTGTTTACAAAAGATAGGCTTACTTCAGTGAACACTGTTATGCGGCTGTCGTGAATCTATGCAACTTGATAAATGTATGAAGAAGCCTGGTAAAATTATGTTTATATGTCACCAAAACTAGCTAAAAAAATAAATAACACATTTCATAGGGAAAAAAATTTCCTTAAGTAGATAATGGTTCTGGGGTACGAGAACTGAATTATAATTTATAAGTGACAGGTGATAAATCCAAAGAAGTCTAAAAACAAAGAGGTGGTTAGGAAAAATATAAATGAGAATTATATAAGTACGTCTAAGTCATAGTGTAGGTATAATGCTGGAATATATAGAATAGTTGGAAAAAGATGCGAACAAGTTAGATATTGCACGACGAGGTGAATCGACGTTGTTAGATGGCATTGGTGTTTGTTTGTGTTTTGTGGTGTGTTTGTTTTGGTTGTGAATGTGTGAATGTATATATTTAGTGTTTGTTAGTGTAGTTGTGATTGCATTGAATGTGGATGTTTATAATATCTGAGAGAGCCTACCTATAATGCTGAGGCTGTAGGTCAGTTAGTTGTGTTCCTGTAAGCGCAGAGACGTATTGGCGTTGTCTGTCGTCGCATTGGGAACTATATTGAATGGTGATTCCATTGTGGGTGATATGGCAATTATCGCTGTTTCAATGTGGGATCACACAGTTGTCTGTTGAGTGCCTATCCTACATGTGTTTATTTTTGCCTACCTTTGTCATATTTTTTACTGCGCTCATGATTTCAATTTTGCCTTCCCCGTTTGTATGTAATAATTTTGTTTTGATGTCTTATTGTGTGTTTTGGTGGTAGTTATATTTTTCGTTGTAATGGTGGTGGGTATTGTGGGTTGCGGGAAAAATGTGAATTTGTGAATACAGTTAATGGTGAAATCAGACAATTTGGATTGTAGGACAAAGAATACTGCATCTCTTCAATTTCTAACGATTTTGCGCCACCTCATTTACATTCTCTGAGCACTGGTTACGTATCTTAGGCTGACTGCAGTCAGGTAGTCTGCACCTATGACCGTGTATAAATTTGATTTTGAGTGACTTCATGGACTGGTGCGATGTTTTGGTTTGTCTGTCGCTTACTCTTTTCAGCCTACTTCTCCACCAGACGGCATTGCTCATCGAGGTTAGGCGTTGGTTGGGCATGCGTAACACATGTCCTAACCACCACAGCTTATGATGATTGACTACTTCACCAATCGATTTACCATGCCTACCTCGTACCCTATTTCCAACCCACATATTGCTTACTCGGTGTTCTCAGAAAACACGAGCAGTGCTTCGAGGACACCTATGATCGGATGCTAGTAACCTAGGTTATCCTTTACTTTTAATGGTCATGTTTCGCACCCAGAAAGTAGAATGGATAGGACTGTTGCTTAGTGAATTCGTCGTTTGGTCGGATATCTCGGGTACGCAATAAGTGACGGGAGTTGGCGAAAGCCAATCGCTCCTTCAAAACATGCTTGCATTGATACTTAAGGTGGTCATAAGAGTGTATTTTGTCAGCATCTTCACCAAATAGAATTATGCCATCTGCATATTTTAAGTCAACAAGTGTAGATTTTATAAGAAGGTCAACGCCTGAGAATAGAGACAGTGAAAACGTTGAATGTGAATGCGTGCCTATGAGAACGGGTATGAGAGACAATTTTGACGAACACCAGTTGTTCGTTGAGTGACGAGGTGAATCGACGTTGTTAGATGGCATTGGTGTTTGTTTGTGTTTTGTGGTGTGTTTGTTTTGGTTGTGAATGTGTGAATGTATATATTTAGTGTTTGTTAGTGTAGTTGTGATTGCATTGAATGTGGATGTTTATAATATCTGAGAGAGCCTACCTATAATGCTGAGGCTGTAGGTCAGTTAGTTGTGTTCCTGTAAGCGCAGAGACGTATTGGCGTTGTCTGTCGTCGCATTGGGAACTATATTGAATGGTGATTCCATTGTGGGTGATATGGCAATTATCGCTGTTTCAATGTGGGATCACACAGTTGTCTGTTGAGTGCCTATCCTACATGTGTTTATTTTTGCCTACCTTTGTCATATTTTTTACTGCGCTCATGATTTCAATTTTGCCTTCCCCGTTTGTATGTAATAATTTTGTTTTGATGTCTTATTGTGTGTTTTGGTGGTAGTTATATTTTTCGTTGTAATGGTGGTGGGTATTGTGGGTTGCGGGAAAAATGTGAATTTGTGAATACAGTTAATGGTGAAATCAGACAATTTGGATTGTAGGACAAAGAATACTGCATCTCTTCAATTTCTAACGATTTTGCGCCACCTCATTTACATTCTCTGAGCACTGGTTACGTATCTTAGGCTGACTGCAGTCAGGTAGTCTGCACCTATGACCGTGTATAAATTTGATTTTGAGTGACTTCATGGACTGGTGCGATGTTTTGGTTTGTCTGTCGCTTACTCTTTTCAGCCTACTTCTCCACCAGACGGCATTGCTCATCGAGGTTAGGCGTTGGTTGGGCATGCGTAACACATGTCCTAACCACCACAGCTTATGATGATTGACTACTTCACCAATCGATTTACCATGCCTACCTCGTACCCTATTTCCAACCCACATATTGCTTACTCGGTGTTCTCAGAAAACACGAGCAGTGCTTCGAGGACACCTATGATCGGATGCTAGTAACCTAGGTTATCCTTTACTTTTAATGGTCATGTTTCGCACCCAGAAAGTAGAATGGATAGGACTGTTGCTTAGTGAATTCGTCGTTTGGTCGGATATCTCGGGTACGCAATAAGTGACGGGAGTTGGCGAAAGCCAATCGCTCCTTCAAAACATGCTTGCATTGATACTTAAGGTGGTCATAAGAGTGTATTTTGTCAGCATCTTCACCAAATAGAATTATGCCATCTGCATATTTTAAGTCAACAAGTGTAGATTTTATAAGAAGGTCAACGCCTGAGAATAGAGACAGTGAAAACGTTGAATGTGAATGCGTGCCTATGAGAACGGGTATGAGAGACAATTTTGACGAACACCAGTTGTTCGTTGAGTGACGAGGTGAATCGACGTTGTTAGATGGCATTGGTGTTTGTTTGTGTTTTGTGGTGTGTTTGTTTTGGTTGTGAATGTGTGAATGTATATATTTAGTGTTTGTTAGTGTAGTTGTGATTGCATTGAATGTGGATGTTTATAATATCTGAGAGAGCCTACCTATAATGCTGAGGCTGTAGGTCAGTTAGTTGTGTTCCTGTAAGCGCAGAGACGTATTGGCGTTGTCTGTCGTCGCATTGGGAACTATATTGAATGGTGATTCCATTGTGGGTGATATGGCATTATCGCTGTTTCAATGTGGGATCACACAGTTGTCTGTTGAGTGCCTATCCTACATGTGTTTATTTTTGCCTACCTTTGTCATATTTTTTACTGCGCTCATGATTTCAATTTTGCCTTCCCCGTTTGTATGTAATAATTTTGTTTTGATGTCTTATTGTGTGTTTTGGTGGTAGTTATATTTTTCGTTGTAATGGTGGTGGGTATTGTGGGTTGCGGGAAAAATGTGAATTTGTGAATACAGTTAATGGTGAAATCAGACAATTTGGATTGTAGGACAAAGAATACTGCATCTCTTCAATTTCTAACGATTTTGCGCCACCTCATTTACATTCTCTGAGCACTGGTTACGTATCTTAGGCTGACTGCAGTCAGGTAGTCTGCACCTATGACCGTGTATAATTTGATTTTGAGTGACTTCATGGACTGGTGCGATGTTTTGGTTTGTCTGTCGCTTACTCTTTCAGCCTACTTCTCCACCAGACGGCATTGCTCATCGAGGTTAGGCGTTGGTTGGGCATGCGTAACACATGTCCTAACCACCACAGCTTATGATGATTGACTACTTCACCAATCGATTTACCATGCCTACCGCGTACCCTAGTTCCAACCCACATATTGCTTACTCGTGTTCTCCAGAAAACACGAGCAGTGCTTCGAGGACACCTATGATCCGGATGCTAGTACCTAGGTTATCCTTACTTTTAATGGTCATGTTTCGCAGCCAGAAAGTTAGAAGGATAGGAAACTGTTGCTTAGTGAATTCGGTCGTTTGGTCGGATATCTCGGGGATACGCCAATAAGTGACGGGAGTTGCGAAAGCCAATCTGCTCCTTCAAAACATGCTTGCATTGATAATTAGGTGGTCATAGAGTGTATTTTGTCAGCATCTTCACCAAAATAGAATGAAGTCCTTATCTAAAAAATCTCACTTTCCACGATCGTCGGGACAAAAGACACAAGAGAAAACACAGGAACTACGCCATTGTACGTTGCTGTCACAGTTTCAATAAATTTCATTTTTGTTGGGTGATTACTGTTTTAAAATTAATTGTACTTTAATGTTAACTTTAGACCAAACATACTTTTTAGGTTTTCATGTACTTCATGAATACTTTTACCTATTTAACTATACCAATATAACCACAAGCATCTTTTTTCAGATTTCAAGCACTAATAAGACAACCTGAAGACAATTAGCATAAAGTTATTCATCCTAGCAGCGTTTACTTGTACTTTTCATAAACTTCTGTGATAATAAGCTTTCTCTGTATAACATGTTTCTGAATTTTTGCGTTATTCAGTCGAATACAGCTTTAATTTAGTATATCCTTGCTGTTAAACTGTTATGCGAGATAATACTTTCATAGAAATTGTGCATAAATTATTACTAGATGCTAGGTAAATTAATTTGCCTGAAAAAGGCTGATTCTTCTGTTTAAAATAAAGGGTAAATTCGTCTGGAATATGGGGGGAAATTGGCGCCAATAAAGAGAAGCAAGGGGAACTTCGATGGAATAAGGAACCGTGGTCGACAATAAAGAGGAAGAAGAAGGCAATTCGTATGGATAATGGGGAATAGGAGGAAAGTGACATAAAGGTGAACTAAGCGGGCTATTCGTCTTGCATAAGGGAAAATTGTCAAAAAACCAAAGGTGGGAGAAGGGGGAAATTCGTCTGAAATAAGGGGGAGAATCCGCCGAGTGGAAGATCCGTTTACTGTAGCAATGTTCCCTTTATTTCTCCTTTGATAACCTTGACAGTTCCCCTTATAATTTCCCTTTTTTGTTAGTTGGGTTGCAAATGTCAAATAACCAAATACGTTCTTTTAACAAGAAAAATTGCTGTTAACTCATCAACGTGAATATTTACTATAGACTCGATTTCTAGGGAGAAGCTATTATTATCCGAATAAAAATGGGAGTATTTGAGAACTCACCATTTTAATGCTTCTATTGTTATAATGTGATTTAGCCGAATTTTAATACTGCTGCCCCGCGTTTTTTACCTTTGGTTTCCAAGATGTGCTCCATCAGTTGCTACTCGAATACGAACGAAACCTAACGTGCCCATTATACAGTCTAAACTGTACCCGTTGGCTTGTTACACTGTCGGTTGCAAGACAAAGATGGAGAGGACCAATGAATTCAAGGTCATAGCGCATATTGCGCTATTAGGTTTAGTTATAGAATTCACCAACACGAGGCGCTGCTGACTCTAAGTGGTCGCCTTATGGTACTTCTGCCTCCTTACATCCAAGCAAGCCGAATACAAGCCTGAAAAATGTTGCGAGAAGTTTGATGTCTTGGATTGACGAGGTGAATCGACGTTGTTAGATGGCATTGGTGTTTGTTTGTGTTTTGTGGTGTGTTTGTTTTGGTTGTGAATGTGTGAATGTATATATTTAGTGTTTGTTAGTGTAGTTGTGATTGCATTGAATGTGGATGTTTATAATATCTGAGAGAGCCTACCTATAATGCTGAGGCTGTAGGTCAGTTAGTTGTGTTCCTGTAAGCGCAGAGACGTATTGGCGTTGTCTGTCGTCGCATTGGGAACTATATTGAATGGTGATTCCATTGTGGGTGATATGGCAATTATCGCTGTTTCAATGTGGGATCACACAGTTGTCTGTTGAGTGCCTATCCTACATGTGTTTATTTTTGCCTACCTTTGTCATATTTTTTACTGCGCTCATGATTTCAATTTTGCCTTCCCCGTTTGTATGTAATAATTTTGTTTTGATGTCTTATTGTGTGTTTTGGTGGTAGTTATATTTTTCGTTGTAATGGTGGTGGGTATTGTGGGTTGCGGGAAAAATGTGAATTTGTGAATACAGTTAATGGTGAAATCAGACAATTTAGATTGTAGGACAAAGAATACTGCATCTCTTCAATTTCTAACGATTTTGCGCCACCTCATTTACATTCTCTGAGCACTGGTTACGTATCTTAGGCTGACTGCAGTCAGGTAGTCTGCACCTATGACCGTGTATAAATTTGATTTTGAGTGACTTCATGGACTGGTGCGATGTTTTGGTTTGTCTGTCGCTTACTCTTTTCAGCCTACTTCTCCACCAGACGGCATTGCTCATCGAGGTTAGGCGTTGGTTGGGCATGCGTAACACATGTCCTAACCACCACAGCTTATGATGATTGACTACTTCACCAATCGATTTACCATGCCTACCTCGTACCCTATTTCCAACCCACATATTGCTTACTCGGTGTTCTCAGAAAACACGAGCAGTGCTTCGAGGACACCTATGATCGGATGCTAGTAACCTAGGTTATCCTTTACTTTTAATGGTCATGTTTCGCACCCAGAAAGTAGAATGGATAGGACTGTTGCTTAGTGAATTCGTCGTTTGGTCGGATATCTCGGGTACGCAATAAGTGACGGGAGTTGGCGAAAGCCAATCGCTCCTTCAAAACATGCTTGCATTGATACTTAAGGTGGTCATAAGAGTGTATTTTGTCAGCATCTTCACCAAATAGAATTATGCCATCTGCATATTTTAAGTCAACAAGTGTAGATTTTATAAGAAGGTCAACGCCTGAGAATAGAGACAGTGAAAACGTTGAATGTGAATGCGTGCCTATGAGAACGGGTATGAGAGACAATTTTGACGAACACCAGTTGTTCGTTGAGTGACGAGGTGAATCGACGTTGTTAGATGGCATTGGTGTTTGTTTGTGTTTTGTGGTGTGTTTGTTTTGGTTGTGAATGTGTGAATGTATATATTTAGTGTTTGTTAGTGTAGTTGTGATTGCATTGAATGTGGATGTTTATAATATCTGAGAGAGCCTACCTATAATGCTGAGGCTGTAGGTCAGTTAGTTGTGTTCCTGTAAGCGCAGAGACGTATTGGCGTTGTCTGTCGTCGCATTGGGAACTATATTGAATGGTGATTCCATTGTGGGTGATATGGCAATTATCGCTGTTTCAATGTGGGATCACACAGTTGTCTGTTGAGTGCCTATCCTACATGTGTTTATTTTTGCCTACCTTGTCATATTTTTTACTGCGCTCATGATTTCAATTTTGCCTTCCCCGTTTGTATGTAATAATTTTGTTTTGATGTCTTATTGTGTGTTTTGGTGGTAGTTATATTTTTCGTTGTAATGGTGGTGGGTATTGTGGGTTGCGGGAAAAATGTGAATTTGTGAATACAGTTAATGGTGAAATCAGACAATTTAGATTGTAGGACAAAGAATACTGCATCTCTTCAATTTCTAACGATTTTGCGCCACCTCATTTACATTCTCTGAGCACTGGTTACGTATCTTAGGCTGACTGCAGTCAGGTAGTCTGCACCTATGACCGTGTATAAATTTGATTTTGAGTGACTTCATGGACTGGTGCGATGTTTTGGTTTGTCTGTCGCTTACTCTTTTCAGCCTACTTCTCCACCAGACGGCATTGCTCATCGAGGTTAGGCGTTGGTTGGGCATGCGTAACACATGTCCTAACCACCACAGCTTATGATGATTGACTACTTCACCAATCGATTTACCATGCCTACCTCGTACCCTATTTCCAACCCACATATTGCTTACTCGGTGTTCTCAGAAAACACGAGCAGTGCTTCGAGGACACCTATGATCGGATGCTAGTAACCTAGGTTATCCTTTACTTTTAATGGTCATGTTTCGCACCCAGAAAGTAGAATGGATAGGACTGTTGCTTAGTGAATTCGTCGTTTGGTCGGATATCTCGGGTACGCAATAAGTGACGGGAGTTGGCGAAAGCCAATCGCTCCTTCAAAACATGCTTGCATTGATACTTAAGGTGGTCATAAGAGTGTATTTTGTCAGCATCTTCACCAAATAGAATTATGCCATCTGCATATTTTAAGTCAACAAGTGTAGATTTTATAAGAAGGTCAACGCCTGAGAATAGAGACAGTGAAAACGTTGAATGTGAATGCGTGCCTATGAGAACGGGTATGAGAGACAATTTTGACGAACACCAGTTGTTCGTTGAGTGACGAGGTGAATCGACGTTGTTAGATGGCATTGGTGTTTGTTTGTGTTTTGTGGTGTGTTTGTTTTGGTTTGTCTGTCGCTTACTCTTTTCAGCCTACTTCTCCACCAGACGGCATTGCTCATCGAGGTTAGGCGTTGGTTGGGCATGCGTAACACATGTCCTAACCACCACAGCTTATGATGATTGACTACTTCACCAATCGATTTACCATGCCTACCTCGTACCCTATTTCCAACCCACATATTGCTTACTCGGTGTTCTCAGAAAACACGAGCAGTGCTTCGAGGACACCTATGATCGGATGCTAGTAACCTAGGTTATCCTTTACTTTTAATGGTCATGTTTCGCACCCAGAAAGTAGAATGGATAGGACTGTTGCTTAGTGAATTCGTCGTTTGGTCGGATATCTCGGGTACGCAATAAGTGACGGGAGTTGGCGAAAGCCAATCGCTCCTTCAAAACATGCTTGCATTGATACTTAAGGTGGTCATAAGAGTGTATTTTGTCAGCATCTTCACCAAATAGAATTATGCCATCTGCATATTTTAAGTCAACAAGTGTAGATTTTATAAGAAGGTCAACGCCTGAGAATAGAGACAGTGAAAACGTTGAATGTGAATGCGTGCCTATGAGAACGGGTATGAGAGACAATTTTGACGAACACCAGTTGTTCGTTGAGTGACGAGGTGAATCGACGTTGTTAGATGGCATTGGTGTTTGTTTGTGTTTTGTGGTGTGTTTGTTTTGGTTGTGAATGTGTGAATGTATATATTTAGTGTTTGTTAGTGTAGTTGTGATTGCATTGAATGTGGATGTTTATAATATCTGAGAGAGCCTACCTATAATGCTGAGGCTGTAGGTCAGTTAGTTGTGTTCCTGTAAGCGCAGAGACGTATTGGCGTTGTCTGTCGTCGCATTGGGAACTATATTGAATGGTGATTCCATTGTGGGTGATATGGCAATTATCGCTGTTTCAATGTGGGATCACACAGTTGTCTGTTGAGTGCCTATCCTACATGTGTTTATTTTTGCCTACCTTTGTCATATTTTTTACTGCGCTCATGATTTCAATTTTGCCTTCCCCGTTTGTATGTAATAATTTTGTTTTGATGTCTTATTGTGTGTTTTGGTGGTAGTTATATTTTTCGTTGTAATGGTGGTGGGTATTGTGGGTTGCGGGAAAAATGTGAATTTGTGAATACAGTTAATGGTGAAATCAGACAATTTGGATTGTAGGACAAAGAATACTGCATCTCTTCAATTTCTAACGATTTGCGCCACCTCATTTACATTCTCTGAGCACTGGTTACGTATCTTAGGCTGACTGCAGTCAGGTAGTCTGCACCTATGACCGTGTATAAATTTGATTTTGAGTGACTTCATGGACTGGTGCGATGTTTTGGTTTGTCTGTCGCTTACTCTTTTCAGCCTACTTCTCCACCAGACGGCATTGCTCATCGAGGTTAGGCGTTGGTTGGGCATGCGTAACACATGTCCTAACCACCACAGCTTATGATGATTGACTACTTCACCAATCGATTTACCATGCCTACCTCGTACCCTATTTCCAACCCACATATTGCTTACTCGGTGTTCTCAGAAAACACGAGCAGTGCTTCGAGGACACCTATGATCGGATGCTAGTAACCTAGGTTATCCTTTACTTTTAATGGTCATGTTTCGCACCCAGAAAGTAGAATGGATAGGACTGTTGCTTAGTGAATTCGTCGTTTGGTCGGATATCTCGGGTACGCAATAAGTGACGGGAGTTGGCGAAAGCCAATCGCTCCTTCAAAACATGCTTGCATTGATACTTAAGGTGGTCATAAGAGTGTATTTTGTCAGCATCTTCACCAAATAGAATTATGCCATCTGCATATTTTAAGTCAACAAGTGTAGATTTTATAAGAAGGTCAACGCCTGAGAATAGAGACAGTGAAAACGTTGAATGTGAATGCGTGCCTATGAGAACGGGTATGAGAGACAATTTTGACGAACACCAGTTGTTCGTGAGTGACGAGGTGAATCGACGTTGTTAGATGGCATTGGTGTTTGTTTGTGTTTTGTGGTGTGTTGTTTTCGGTTGTGAATGTGTGAATGTATATATTTAGTGTTTGTTAGTGTAGTTGTGATTGCATTGAATGTGGATGTTTATAATATCTGAGAGAGCCTACCTATAATGCTGAGGCTGTAGGTCAGTTAGTTGTGTTCCTGTAAGCGCAGAGACGTATTGGCGTTGTCTGTCGTCGCATTGGGAACTATATTGAATGGTGATTCCATTGTGGGTGATATGGCAATTATCGCTGTTTCAATGTGGGATCACACAGTTGTCTGTTGAGTGCCTATCCTACATGTGTTTATTTTTGCCTACCTTTGTCATATTTTTTACTGCGCTCATGATTTCAATTTTGCCTTCCCCGTTTGTATGTAATAATTTTGTTTTGATGTCTTATTGTGTGTTTTGGTGGTAGTTATATTTTTCGTTGTAATGGTGGTGGGTATTGTGGGTTGCGGGAAAAATGTGAATTTGTGAATACAGTTAATGGTGAAATCAGACAATTTAGATTGTAGGACAAAGAATACTGCATCTCTTCAATTTCTAACGATTTTGCGCCACCTCATTTACATTCTCTGAGCACTGGTTACGTATCTTAGGCTGACTGCAGTCAGGTAGTCTGCACCTATGACCGTGTATAAATTTGATTTTGAGTGACTTCATGGACTGGTGCGATGTTTTGGTTTGTCTGTCGCTTACTCTTTTCAGCCTACTTCTCCACCAGACGGCATTGCTCATCGAGGTTAGGCGTTGGTTGGGCATGCGTAACACATGTCCTAACCACCACAGCTTATGATGATTGACTACTTCACCAATCGATTTACCATGCCTACCTCGTACCCTATTTCCAACCCACATATTGCTTACTCGGTGTTCTCAGAAAACACGAGCAGTGCTTCGAGGACACCTATGATCGGATGCTAGTAACCTAGGTTATCCTTTACTTTTAATGGTCATGTTTCGCACCCAGAAAGTAGAATGGATAGGACTGTTGCTTAGTGAATTCGTCGTTTGGTCGGATATCTCGGGTACGCAATAAGTGACGGGAGTTGGCGAAAGCCAATCGCTCCTTCAAACATGCTTGCATTGATACTTAAGGTGGTCATAAGAGTGTATTTTGTCAGCATCTTCACCAAATAGGAATTATGCCATCTGCATATTTTAAGTCAACAAGTGTAGATTTTCTAAGAAGGTCAACGCCTGAGAATAGAGGACAGGAAAACGTTGAATGTGAATGCGTGCCTATGAGAACGGGTAGAGAGACAATTTTGACGAAACACCAGTTGTTCGTTGAGTGACGAGGTGAATCGACGTTGTTAGATGGCATTGGTGTTGTTTGTGTTTTGTGGTGTGTTTGTTTTGGTTTGTGAATGTGGTGAATGTACGACTGATTTAGTGTTTGTTAGTGTAGTTGTGATTGCATTGAATGTGGATGTTTATAATATCTGAGAGAGCCTACCTATAATGCTGAGGCTGTAGGTCAGTTAGTTGTGTTCCTGTAAGCGCAGAGACGTATTGGCGTTGTC
>CM068305.1:59986404-60215537 GCA_034768735.1 Schistosoma mekongi
AGAAGGTCAACGCCTGAGAATAGAGACAGTGAAAACGTTGAATGTGAATGCGTGCCTATGAGAACGGGTATGAGAGACAATTTTGACGAACACCAGTTGTTCGTTGAGTGACGAGGTGAATCGACGTTGTTAGATGGCATTGGTGTTTGTTTGTGTTTTGTGGTGTGTTTGTTTTGGTTGTGAATGTGTGAATGTATATATTTAGTGTTTGTTAGTGTAGTTGTGATTGCATTGAATGTGGATGTTTATAATATCTGAGAGAGCCTACCTATAATGCTGAGGCTGTAGGTCAGTTAGTTGTGTTCCTGTAAGCGCAGAGACGTATTGGCGTTGTCTGTCGTCGCATTGGGAACTATATTGAATGGTGATTCCATTGTGGGTGATATGGCAATTATCGCTGTTTCAATGTGGGATCACACAGTTGTCTGTTGAGTGCCTATCCTACATGTGTTTATTTTTGCCTACCTTTGTCATATTTTTTACTGCGCTCATGATTTCAATTTTGCCTTCCCCGTTTGTATGTAATAATTTTGTTTTGATGTCTTATTGTGTGTTTTGGTGGTAGTTATATTTTTCGTTGTAATGGTGGTGGGTATTGTGGGTTGCGGGAAAAATGTGAATTTGTGAATACAGTTAATGGTGAAATCAGACAATTTGGATTGTAGGACAAAGAATACTGCATCTCTTCAATTTCTAACGATTTTGCGCCACCTCATTTACATTCTCTGAGCACTGGTTACGTATCTTAGGCTGACTGCAGTCAGGTAGTCTGCACCTATGACCGTGTATAAATTTGATTTTGAGTGACTTCATGGACTGGTGCGATGTTTTGGTTTGTCTGTCGCTTACTCTTTTCAGCCTACTTCTCCACCAGACGGCATTGCTCATCGAGGTTAGGCGTTGGTTGGGCATGCGTAACACATGTCCTAACCACCACAGCTTATGATGATTGACTACTTCACCAATCGATTTACCATGCCTACCTCGTACCCTATTTCCAACCCACATATTGCTTACTCGGTGTTCTCAGAAAACACGAGCAGTGCTTCGAGGACACCTATGATCGGATGCTAGTAACCTAGGTTATCCTTTACTTTTAATGGTCATGTTTCGCACCCAGAAAGTAGAATGGATAGGACTGTTGCTTAGTGAATTCGTCGTTTGGTCGGATATCTCGGGTACGCAATAAGTGACGGGAGTTGGCGAAAGCCAATCGCTCCTTCAAAACATGCTTGCATTGATACTTAAGGTGGTCATAAGAGTGTATTTTGTCAGCATCTTCACCAAATAGAATTATGCCATCTGCATATTTTAAGTCAACAAGTGTAGATTTTATAAGAAGGTCAACGCCTGAGAATAGAGACAGTGAAAACGTTGAATGTGAATGCGTGCCTATGAGAACGGGTATGAGAGACAATTTTGACGAACACCAGTTGTTCGTTGAGTGACGAGGTGAATCGACGTTGTTAGATGGCATTGGTGTTTGTTTGTGTTTTGTGGTGTGTTTGTTTTGGTTGTGAATGTGTGAATGTATATATTTAGTGTTTGTTAGTGTAGTTGTGATTGCATTGAATGTGGATGTTTATAATATCTGAGAGAGCCTACCTATAATGCTGAGGCTGTAGGTCAGTTAGTTGTGTTCCTGTAAGCGCAGAGACGTATTGGCGTTGTCTGTCGTCGCATTGGGAACTATATTGAATGGTGATTCCATTGTGGGTGATATGGCAATGTCGCTGTTTCAATGTGGGATCACACAGTTGTCTGTTGAGTGCCTATCCTACATGTGTTTATTTTTGCCTACCTTTGTCATATTTTTTACTGCGCTCATGATTTCAATTTTGCCTTCCCCGTTTGTATGTAATAATTTTGTTTTGATGTCTTATTGTGTGTTTTGGTGGTAGTTATATTTTTCGTTGTAATGGTGGTGGGTATTGTGGGTTGCGGGAAAAATGTGAATTTGTGAATACAGTTAATGGTGAAATCAGACAATTTGGATTGTAGGACAAAGAATACTGCATCTCTTCAATTTCTAACGATTTTGCGCCACCTCATTTACATTCTCTGAGCACTGGTTACGTATCTTAGGCTGACTGCAGTCAGGTAGTCTGCACCTATGACCGTGTATAAATTTGATTTTGAGTGACTTCATGGACTGGTGCGATGTTTTGGTTTGTCTGTCGCTTACTCTTTTCAGCCTACTTCTCCACCAGACGGCATTGCTCATCGAGGTTAGGCGTTGGTTGGGCATGCGTAACACATGTCCTAACCACCACAGCTTATGATGATTGACTACTTCACCAATCGATTTACCATGCCTACCTCGTACCCTATTTCCAACCCACATATTGCTTACTCGGTGTTCTCAGAAAACACGAGCAGTGCTTCGAGGACACCTATGATCGGATGCTAGTAACCTAGGTTATCCTTTACTTTTAATGGTCATGTTTCGCACCCAGAAAGTAGAATGGATAGGACTGTTGCTTAGTGAATTCGTCGTTTGGTCGGATATCTCGGGTACGCAATAAGTGACGGGAGTTGGCGAAAGCCAATCGCTCCTTCAAAACATGCTTGCATTGATACTTAAGGTGGTCATAAGAGTGTATTTTGTCAGCATCTTCACCAAATAGAATTATGCCATCTGCATATTTTAAGTCAACAAGTGTAGATTTTATAAGAAGGTCAACGCCTGAGAATAGAGACAGTGAAAACGTTGAATGTGAATGCGTGCCTATGAGAACGGGTATGAGAGACAATTTTGACGAACACCAGTTGTTCGTTGAGTGACGAGGTGAATCGACGTTGTTAGATGGCATTGGTGTTTGTTTGTGTTTTGTGGTGTGTTTGTTTTCGGTTGTGAATGTGTGAATGTATATATTTAGTGTTTGTTAGTGTAGTTGTGATTGCATTGAATGTGGATGTTTATAATATCTGAGAGAGCCTACCTATAATGCTGAGGCTGTAGGTCAGTTAGTTGTGTTCCTGTAAGCGCAGAGACGTATTGGCGTTGTCTGTCGTCGCATTGGGAACTATATTGAATGGTGATTCCATTGTGGGTGATATGGCAATGTCGCTGTTTCAATGTGGGATCATACAGTTGTCTGTTGAGTGCCTATCCTACATGTGTTTATTTTTGCCTACCTTTGTCATATTTTTTACTGCGCTCATGATTTCAATTTTGCCTTCCCCGTTTGTATGTAATAATTTTGTTTTGATGTCTTATTGTGTGTTTTGGTGGTAGTTATATTTTTCGTTGTAATGGTGGTGGGTATTGTGGGTTGCGGGAAAAATGTGAATTTGTGAATACAGTTAATGGTGAAATCAGACAATTTGGATTGTAGGACAAAGAATACTGCATCTCTTCAATTTCTAACGATTTTGCGCCACCTCATTTACATTCTCTGAGCACTGGTTACGTATCTTAGGCTGACTGCAGTCAGGTAGTCTGCACCTATGACCGTGTATAAATTTGATTTTGAGTGACTTCATGGACTGGTGCGATGTTTTGGTTTGTCTGTCGCTTACTCTTTTCAGCCTACTTCTCCACCAGACGGCATTGCTCATCGAGGTTAGGCGTTGGTTGGGCATGCGTAACACATGTCCTAACCACCACAGCTTATGATGATTGACTACTTCACCAATCGATTTACCATGCCTACCTCGTACCCTATTTCCAACCCACATATTGCTTACTCGGTGTTCTCAGAAAACACGAGCAGTGCTTCGAGGACACCTATGATCGGATGCTAGTAACCTAGGTTATCCTTTACTTTTAATGGTCATGTTTCGCACCCAGAAAGTAGAATGGATAGGACTGTTGCTTAGTGAATTCGTCGTTTGGTCGGATATCTCGGGTACGCAATAAGTGACGGGAGTTGGCGAAAGCCAATCGCTCCTTCAAAACATGCTTGCATTGATACTTAAGGTGGTCATAAGAGTGTATTTTGTCAGCATCTTCACCAAATAGAATTATGCCATCTGCATATTTTAAGTCAACAAGTGTAGATTTTATAAGAAGGTCAACGCCTGAGAATAGAGACAGTGAAAACGTTGAATGTGAATGCGTGCCTATGAGAACGGGTATGAGAGACAATTTTGACGAACACCAGTTGTTCGTTGAGTGACGAGGTGAATCGACGTTGTTAGATGGCATTGGTGTTTGTTTGTGTTTTGTGGTGTGTTTGTTTTGGTTGTGAATGTGTGAATGTATATATTTAGTGTTTGTTAGTGTAGTTGTGATTGCATTGAATGTGGATGTTTATAATATCTGAGAGAGCCTACCTATAATGCTGAGGCTGTAGGTCAGTTAGTTGTGTTCCTGTAAGCGCAGAGACGTATTGGCGTTGTCTGTCGTCGCATTGGGAACTATATTGAATGGTGATTCCATTGTGGGTGATATGGCAATGATCGCTGTTTCAATGTGGGATCACACAGTTGTCTGTTGAGTGCCTATCCTACATGTGTTTATTTTTGCCTACCTTTGTCATATTTTTTACTGCGCTCATGATTTCAATTTTGCCTTCCCCGTTTGTATGTAATAATTTTGTTTTGATGTCTTATTGTGTGTTTTGGTGGTAGTTATATTTTTCGTTGTAATGGTGGTGGGTATTGTGGGTTGCGGGAAAAATGTGAATTTGTGAATACAGTTAATGGTGAAATCAGACAATTTGGATTGTAGGACAAAGAATACTGCATCTCTTCAATTTCTAACGATTTTGCGCCACCTCATTTACATTCTCTGAGCACTGGTTACGTATCTTAGGCTGACTGCAGTCAGGTAGTCTGCACCTATGACCGTGTATAAATTTGATTTTGAGTGACTTCATGGACTGGTGCGATGTTTTGGTTTGTCTGTCGCTTACTCTTTTCAGCCTACTTCTCCACCAGACGGCATTGCTCATCGAGGTTAGGCGTTGGTTGGGCATGCGTAACACATGTCCTAACCACCACAGCTTATGATGATTGACTACTTCACCAATCGATTTACCATGCCTACCTCGTACCCTATTTCCAACCCACATATTGCTTACTCGGTGTTCTCAGAAAACACGAGCAGTGCTTCGAGGACACCTATGATCGGATGCTAGTAACCTAGGTTATCCTTTACTTTTAATGGTCATGTTTCGCACCCAGAAAGTAGAATGGATAGGACTGTTGCTTAGTGAATTCGTCGTTTGGTCGGATATCTCGGGTACGCAATAAGTGACGGGAGTTGGCGAAAGCCAATCGCTCCTTCAAAACATGCTTGCATTGATACTTAAGGTGGTCATAAGAGTGTATTTTGTCAGCATCTTCACCAAATAGAATTATGCCATCTGCATATTTTAAGTCAACAAGTGTAGATTTTATAAGAAGGTCAACGCCTGAGAATAGAGACAGTGAAAACGTTGAATGTGAATGCGTGCCTATGAGAACGGGTATGAGAGACAATTTTGACGAACACCAGTTGTTCGTTGAGTGACGAGGTGAATCGACGTTGTTAGATGGCATTGGTGTTTGTTTGTGTTTTGTGGTGTGTTTGTTTTCGTTGTGAATGTGTGAATGTATATATTTAGTGTTTGTTAGTGTAGTTGTGATTGCATTGAATGTGGATGTTTATAATATCTGAGAGAGCCTACCTATAATGCTGAGGCTGTAGGTCAGTTAGTTGTGTTCCTGTAAGCGCAGAGACGTATTGGCGTTGTCTGTCGTCGCATTGGGAACTATATTGAATGGTGATTCCATTGTGGGTGATATGGCAATGTCGCTGTTTCAATGTGGGATCATACAGTTGTCTGTTGAGTGCCTATCCTACATGTGTTTATTTTTGCCTACCTTTGTCATATTTTTTACTGCGCTCATGATTTCAATTTTGCCTTCCCCGTTTGTATGTAATAATTTTGTTTTGATGTCTTATTGTGTGTTTTGGTGGTAGTTATATTTTTCGTTGTAATGGTGGTGGGTATTGTGGGTTGCGGGAAAAATGTGAATTTGTGAATACAGTTAATGGTGAAATCAGACAATTTGGATTGTAGGACAAAGAATACTGCATCTCTTCAATTTCTAACGATTTTGCGCCACCTCATTTACATTCTCTGAGCACTGGTTACGTATCTTAGGCTGACTGCAGTCAGGTAGTCTGCACCTATGACCGTGTATAAATTTGATTTTGAGTGACTTCATGGACTGGTGCGATGTTTTGGTTTGTCTGTCGCTTACTCTTTTCAGCCTACTTCTCCACCAGACGGCATTGCTCATCGAGGTTAGGCGTTGGTTGGGCATGCGTAACACATGTCCTAACCACCACAGCTTATGATGATTGACTACTTCACCAATCGATTTACCATGCCTACCTCGTACCCTATTTCCAACCCACATATTGCTTACTCGGTGTTCTCAGAAAACACGAGCAGTGCTTCGAGGACACCTATGATCGGATGCTAGTAACCTAGGTTATCCTTTACTTTTAATGGTCATGTTTCGCACCCAGAAAGTAGAATGGATAGGACTGTTGCTTAGTGAATTCGTCGTTTGGTCGGATATCTCGGGTACGCAATAAGTGACGGGAGTTGGCGAAAGCCAATCGCTCCTTCAAAACATGCTTGCATTGATACTTAAGGTGGTCATAAGAGTGTATTTTGTCAGCATCTTCACCAAATAGAATTATGCCATCTGCATATTTTAAGTCAACAAGTGTAGATTTTATAAGAAGGTCAACGCCTGAGAATAGAGACAGTGAAAACGTTGAATGTGAATGCGTGCCTATGAGAACGGGTATGAGAGACAATTTTGACGAACACCAGTTGTTCGTTGAGTGACGAGGTGAATCGACGTTGTTAGATGGCATTGGTGTTTGTTTGTGTTTTGTGGTGTGTTTGTTTTGGTTGTGAATGTGTGAATGTATATATTTAGTGTTTGTTAGTGTAGTTGTGATTGCATTGAATGTGGATGTTTATAATATCTGAGAGAGCCTACCTATAATGCTGAGGCTGTAGGTCAGTTAGTTGTGTTCCTGTAAGCGCAGAGACGTATTGGCGTTGTCTGTCGTCGCATTGGGAACTATATTGAATGGTGATTCCATTGTGGGTGATATGGCAATGTCGCTGTTTCAATGTGGGATCATACAGTTGTCTGTTGAGTGCCTATCCTACATGTGTTTATTTTTGCCTACCTTTGTCATATTTTTTACTGCGCTCATGATTTCAATTTTGCCTTCCCCGTTTGTATGTAATAATTTTGTTTTGATGTCTTATTGTGTGTTTTGGTGGTAGTTATATTTTTCGTTGTAATGGTGGTGGGTATTGTGGGTTGCGGGAAAAATGTGAATTTGTGAATACAGTTAATGGTGAAATCAGACAATTTGGATTGTAGGACAAAGAATACTGCATCTCTTCAATTTCTAACGATTTTGCGCCACCTCATTTACATTCTCTGAGCACTGGTTACGTATCTTAGGCTGACTGCAGTCAGGTAGTCTGCACCTATGACCGTGTATAAATTTGATTTTGAGTGACTTCATGGACTGGTGCGATGTTTTGGTTTGTCTGTCGCTTACTCTTTTCAGCCTACTTCTCCACCAGACGGCATTGCTCATCGAGGTTAGGCGTTGGTTGGGCATGCGTAACACATGTCCTAACCACCACAGCTTATGATGATTGACTACTTCACCAATCGATTTACCATGCCTACCTCGTACCCTATTTCCAACCCACATATTGCTTACTCGGTGTTCTCAGAAAACACGAGCAGTGCTTCGAGGACACCTATGATCGGATGCTAGTAACCTAGGTTATCCTTTACTTTTAATGGTCATGTTTCGCACCCAGAAAGTAGAATGGATAGGACTGTTGCTTAGTGAATTCGTCGTTTGGTCGGATATCTCGGGTACGCAATAAGTGACGGGAGTTGGCGAAAGCCAATCGCTCCTTCAAAACATGCTTGCATTGATACTTAAGGTGGTCATAAGAGTGTATTTTGTCAGCATCTTCACCAAATAGAATTATGCCATCTGCATATTTTAAGTCAACAAGTGTAGATTTTATAAGAAGGTCAACGCCTGAGAATAGAGACAGTGAAAACGTTGAATGTGAATGCGTGCCTATGAGAACGGGTATGAGAGACAATTTTGACGAACACCAGTTGTTCGTTGAGTGACGAGGTGAATCGACGTTGTTAGATGGCATTGGTGTTTGTTTGTGTTTTGTGGTGTGTTTGTTTTCGGTTGTGAATGTGTGAATGTATATATTTAGTGTTTGTTAGTGTAGTTGTGATTGCATTGAATGTGGATGTTTATAATATCTGAGAGAGCCTACCTATAATGCTGAGGCTGTAGGTCAGTTAGTTGTGTTCCTGTAAGCGCAGAGACGTATTGGCGTTGTCTGTCGTCGCATTGGGAACTATATTGAATGGTGATTCCATTGTGGGTGATATGGCAATGTCGCTGTTTCAATGTGGGATCATACAGTTGTCTGTTGAGTGCCTATCCTACATGTGTTTATTTTTGCCTACCTTTGTCATATTTTTTACTGCGCTCATGATTTCAATTTTGCCTTCCCCGTTTGTATGTAATAATTTTGTTTTGATGTCTTATTGTGTGTTTTGGTGGTAGTTATATTTTTCGTTGTAATGGTGGTGGGTATTGTGGGTTGCGGGAAAAATGTGAATTTGTGAATACAGTTAATGGTGAAATCAGACAATTTGGATTGTAGGACAAAGAATACTGCATCTCTTCAATTTCTAACGATTTTGCGCCACCTCATTTACATTCTCTGAGCACTGGTTACGTATCTTAGGCTGACTGCAGTCAGGTAGTCTGCACCTATGACCGTGTATAAATTTGATTTTGAGTGACTTCATGGACTGGTGCGATGTTTTGGTTTGTCTGTCGCTTACTCTTTTCAGCCTACTTCTCCACCAGACGGCATTGCTCATCGAGGTTAGGCGTTGGTTGGGCATGCGTAACACATGTCCTAACCACCACAGCTTATGATGATTGACTACTTCACCAATCGATTTACCATGCCTACCTCGTACCCTATTTCCAACCCACATATTGCTTACTCGGTGTTCTCAGAAAACACGAGCAGTGCTTCGAGGACACCTATGATCGGATGCTAGTAACCTAGGTTATCCTTTACTTTTAATGGTCATGTTTCGCACCCAGAAAGTAGAATGGATAGGACTGTTGCTTAGTGAATTCGTCGTTTGGTCGGATATCTCGGGTACGCAATAAGTGACGGGAGTTGGCGAAAGCCAATCGCTCCTTCAAAACATGCTTGCATTGATACTTAAGGTGGTCATAAGAGTGTATTTTGTCAGCATCTTCACCAAATAGAATTATGCCATCTGCATATTTTAAGTCAACAAGTGTAGATTTTATAAGAAGGTCAACGCCTGAGAATAGAGACAGTGAAAACGTTGAATGTGAATGCGTGCCTATGAGAACGGGTATGAGAGACAATTTTGACGAACACCAGTTGTTCGTTGAGTGACGAGGTGAATCGACGTTGTTAGATGGCATTGGTGTTTGTTTGTGTTTTGTGGTGTGTTTGTTTTGGTTGTGAATGTGTGAATGTATATATTTAGTGTTTGTTAGTGTAGTTGTGATTGCATTGAATGTGGATGTTTATAATATCTGAGAGAGCCTACCTATAATGCTGAGGCTGTAGGTCAGTTAGTTGTGTTCCTGTAAGCGCAGAGACGTATTGGCGTTGTCTGTCGTCGCATTGGGAACTATATTGAATGGTGATTCCATTGTGGGTGATATGGCAATGTCGCTGTTTGCAATGTGGGATCATACAGTTGTCTGTTGAGTGCCTATCCTACATGTGTTTATTTTTGCCTACCTTTGTCATATTTTTTACTGCGCTCATGATTTCAATTTTGCCTTCCCCGTTTGTATGTAATAATTTTGTTTTGATGTCTTATTGTGTGTTTTGGTGGTAGTTATATTTTTCGTTGTAATGGTGGTGGGTATTGTGGGTTGCGGGAAAAATGTGAATTTGTGAATACAGTTAATGGTGAAATCAGACAATTTGGATTGTAGGACAAAGAATACTGCATCTCTTCAATTTCTAACGATTTTGCGCCACCTCATTTACATTCTCTGAGCACTGGTTACGTATCTTAGGCTGACTGCAGTCAGGTAGTCTGCACCTATGACCGTGTATAAATTTGATTTTGAGTGACTTCATGGACTGGTGCGATGTTTTGGTTTGTCTGTCGCTTACTCTTTTCAGCCTACTTCTCCACCAGACGGCATTGCTCATCGAGGTTAGGCGTTGGTTGGGCATGCGTAACACATGTCCTAACCACCACAGCTTATGATGATTGACTACTTCACCAATCGATTTACCATGCCTACCTCGTACCCTATTTCCAACCCACATATTGCTTACTCGGTGTTCTCAGAAAACACGAGCAGTGCTTCGAGGACACCTATGATCGGATGCTAGTAACCTAGGTTATCCTTTACTTTTAATGGTCATGTTTCGCACCCAGAAAGTAGAATGGATAGGACTGTTGCTTAGTGAATTCGTCGTTTGGTCGGATATCTCGGGTACGCAATAAGTGACGGGAGTTGGCGAAAGCCAATCGCTCCTTCAAAACATGCTTGCATTGATACTTAAGGTGGTCATAAGAGTGTATTTTGTCAGCATCTTCACCAAATAGAATTATGCCATCTGCATATTTTAAGTCAACAAGTGTAGATTTTATAAGAAGGTCAACGCCTGAGAATAGAGACAGTGAAAACGTTGAATGTGAATGCGTGCCTATGAGAACGGGTATGAGAGACAATTTTGACGAACACCAGTTGTTCGTTGAGTGACGAGGTGAATCGACGTTGTTAGATGGCATTGGTGTTTGTTTGTGTTTTGTGGTGTGTTTGTTTTCGGTTGTGAATGTGTGAATGTATATATTTAGTGTTTGTTAGTGTAGTTGTGATTGCATTGAATGTGGATGTTTATAATATCTGAGAGAGCCTACCTATAATGCTGAGGCTGTAGGTCAGTTAGTTGTGTTCCTGTAAGCGCAGAGACGTATTGGCGTTGTCTGTCGTCGCATTGGGAACTATATTGAATGGTGATTCCATTGTGGGTGATATGGCAATGTCGCTGTTTCAATGTGGGATCATACAGTTGTCTGTTGAGTGCCTATCCTACATGTGTTTATTTTTGCCTACCTTTGTCATATTTTTTACTGCGCTCATGATTTCAATTTTGCCTTCCCCGTTTGTATGTAATAATTTTGTTTTGATGTCTTATTGTGTGTTTTGGTGGTAGTTATATTTTTCGTTGTAATGGTGGTGGGTATTGTGGGTTGCGGGAAAAATGTGAATTTGTGAATACAGTTAATGGTGAAATCAGACAATTTGGATTGTAGGACAAAGAATACTGCATCTCTTCAATTTCTAACGATTTTGCGCCACCTCATTTACATTCTCTGAGCACTGGTTACGTATCTTAGGCTGACTGCAGTCAGGTAGTCTGCACCTATGACCGTGTATAAATTTGATTTTGAGTGACTTCATGGACTGGTGCGATGTTTTGGTTTGTCTGTCGCTTACTCTTTTCAGCCTACTTCTCCACCAGACGGCATTGCTCATCGAGGTTAGGCGTTGGTTGGGCATGCGTAACACATGTCCTAACCACCACAGCTTATGATGATTGACTACTTCACCAATCGATTTACCATGCCTACCTCGTACCCTATTTCCAACCCACATATTGCTTACTCGGTGTTCTCAGAAAACACGAGCAGTGCTTCGAGGACACCTATGATCGGATGCTAGTAACCTAGGTTATCCTTTACTTTTAATGGTCATGTTTCGCACCCAGAAAGTAGAATGGATAGGACTGTTGCTTAGTGAATTCGTCGTTTGGTCGGATATCTCGGGTACGCAATAAGTGACGGGAGTTGGCGAAAGCCAATCGCTCCTTCAAAACATGCTTGCATTGATACTTAAGGTGGTCATAAGAGTGTATTTTGTCAGCATCTTCACCAAATAGAATTATGCCATCTGCATATTTTAAGTCAACAAGTGTAGATTTTATAAGAAGGTCAACGCCTGAGAATAGAGACAGTGAAAACGTTGAATGTGAATGCGTGCCTATGAGAACGGGTATGAGAGACAATTTTGACGAACACCAGTTGTTCGTTGAGTGACGAGGTGAATCGACGTTGTTAGATGGCATTGGTGTTTGTTTGTGTTTTGTGGTGTGTTTGTTTTCGGTTGTGAATGTGTGAATGTATATATTTAGTGTTTGTTAGTGTAGTTGTGATTGCATTGAATGTGGATGTTTATAATATCTGAGAGAGCCTACCTATAATGCTGAGGCTGTAGGTCAGTTAGTTGTGTTCCTGTAAGCGCAGAGACGTATTGGCGTTGTCTGTCGTCGCATTGGGAACTATATTGAATGGTGATTCCATTGTGGGTGATATGGCAATGTCGCTGTTTGAATGTGGGATCATACAGTTGTCTGTTGAGTGCCTATCCTACATGTGTTTATTTTTGCCTACCTTTGTCATATTTTTTACTGCGCTCATGATTTCAATTTTGCCTTCCCCGTTTGTATGTAATAATTTTGTTTTGATGTCTTATTGTGTGTTTTGGTGGTAGTTATATTTTTCGTTGTAATGGTGGTGGGTATTGTGGGTTGCGGGAAAAATGTGAATTTGTGAATACAGTTAATGGTGAAATCAGACAATTTGGATTGTAGGACAAAGAATACTGCATCTCTTCAATTTCTAACGATTTTGCGCCACCTCATTTACATTCTCTGAGCACTGGTTACGTATCTTAGGCTGACTGCAGTCAGGTAGTCTGCACCTATGACCGTGTATAAATTTGATTTTGAGTGACTTCATGGACTGGTGCGATGTTTTGGTTTGTCTGTCGCTTACTCTTTTCAGCCTACTTCTCCACCAGACGGCATTGCTCATCGAGGTTAGGCGTTGGTTGGGCATGCGTAACACATGTCCTAACCACCACAGCTTATGATGATTGACTACTTCACCAATCGATTTACCATGCCTACCTCGTACCCTATTTCCAACCCACATATTGCTTACTCGGTGTTCTCAGAAAACACGAGCAGTGCTTCGAGGACACCTATGATCGGATGCTAGTAACCTAGGTTATCCTTTACTTTTAATGGTCATGTTTCGCACCCAGAAAATAGAATGGATAGGACTGTTGCTTAGTGAATTCGTCGTTTGGTCGGATATCTCGGGTACGCAATAAGTGACGGGAGTTGGTGAAAGCCAATCGCTCCTTCAAAACATGCTTGCATTGATACTTAAGGTGGTCATAAGAGTGTATTTTGTCAGCATCTTCACCAAATAGAATTATGCCATCTGCATATTTTAAGTCAACAAGTGTAGATTTTATAAGAAGGTCAACGCCTGAGAATAGAGACAGTGAAAACGTTGAATGTGAATGCGTGCCTATGAGAACGGGTATGAGAGACAATTTTGACGAACACCAGTTGTTCGTTGAGTGACGAGGTGAATCGACGTTGTTAGATGGCATTGGTGTTTGTTTGTGTTTTGTGGTGTGTTTGTTTTCGTTGTGAATGTGTGAATGTATATATTTAGTGTTTGTTAGTGTAGTTGTGATTGCATTGAATGTGGATGTTTATAATATCTGAGAGAGCCTACCTATAATGCTGAGGCTGTAGGTCAGTTAGTTGTGTTCCTGTAAGCGCAGAGACGTATTGGCGTTGTCTGTCGTCGCATTGGGAACTATATTGAATGGTGATTCCATTGTGGGTGATATGGCAATGTCGCTGTTTGAATGTGGGATCATACAGTTGTCTGTTGAGTGCCTATCCTACATGTGTTTATTTTTGCCTACCTTTGTCATATTTTTTACTGCGCTCATGATTTCAATTTTGCCTTCCCCGTTTGTATGTAATAATTTTGTTTGATGTCTTAATTGTGTGTTGTGTGGATTTATATTGTCGTTTTTTTTTTTTTTTTTTTTTTTTTTTTTTTTTTTTTTTTTTTTTTTTTTTTTTTTTTTTTTTTTTTTTTTTTTTTTTTTTTTTTTTTTTTTTTTTTTTTTTTTTTTTTTTTTTTTTTTTTTTTTTTTTTTTTTTTTTTTTTTTTTTTTTTTTTTTTTTTTTTTTTTTTTTTTTTTTTTTTTTTTTTTTTTTTTTTTTTTTTTTTTTTTTTTTTTTTTTTTTTTTTTTTTTTTTTTTTTTTTTTTTTTTTTTTTTTTTTTTTTTTTTTTTTTTTTTTTTTTTTTTTTTTTTTTTTTTTTTTTTTTTTTTTTTTTTTTTTTTTTTTTTTTTTTTTTTTTTTTTTTTTTTTTTTTTTTTTTTTTTTTTTTTTTTTTTTTTTTTTTTTTTTTTTTTTTTTTTTTTTTTTTTTTTTTTTTTTTTTTTTTTTTTTTTTTTTTTTTTTTTTTTTTTTTTTTTTTTTTTTTTTTTTTTTTTTTTTTTTTTTTTTTTTTTTTTTTTTTTTTTTTTTTTTTTTTTTTTTTTTTTTTTTTTTTTTTTTTTTTTTTTTTTTTTTTTTTTTTTTTTTTTTTTTTTTTTTTTTTTTTTTTTTTTTTTTTTTTTTTTTTTTTTTTTTTTTTTTTTTTTTTTTTTTTTTTTTTTTTTTTTTTTTTTTTTTTTTTTTTTTTTTTTTTTTTTTTTTTTTTTTTTTTTTTTTTTTTTTTTTTTTTTTTTTTTTTTTTTTTTTTTTTTTTTTTTTTTTTTTTTTTTTTTTTTTTTTTTTTTTTTTTTTTTTTTTTTTTTTTTTTTTTTTTTTTTTTTTTTTTTTTTTTTTTTTTTTTTTTTTTTTTTTTTTTTTTTTTTTTTTTTTTTTTTTTTTTTTTTTTTTTTTTTTTTTTTTTTTTTTTTTTTTTTTTTTTTTTTTTTTTTTTTTTTTTTTTTTTTTTTTTTTTTTTTTTTTTTTTTTTTTTTTTTTTTTTTTTTTTTTTTTTTTTTTTTTTTTTTTTTTTTTTTTTTTTTTTTTTTTTTTTTTTTTTTTTTTTTTTTTTTTTTTTTTTTTTTTTTTTTTTTTTTTTTTTTTTTTTTTTTTTTTTTTTTTTTTTTTTTTTTTTTTTTTTTTTTTTTTTTTTTTTTTTTTTTTTTTTTTTTTTTTTTTTTTTTTTTTTTTTTTTTTTTTTTTTTTTTTTTTTTTTTTTTTTTTTTTTTTTTTTTTTTTTTTTTTTTTTTTTTTTTTTTTTTTTTTTTTTTTTTTTTTTTTTTTTTTTTTTTTTTTTTTTTTTTTTTTTTTTTTTTTTTTTTTTTTTTTTTTTTTTTTTTTTTTTTTTTTTTTTTTTTTTTTTTTTTTTTTTTTTTTTTTTTTTTTTTTTTTTTTTTTTTTTTTTTTTTTTTTTTTTTTTTTTTTTTTTTTTTTTTTTTTTTTTTTTTTTTTTTTTTTTTTTTTTTTTTTTTTTTTTTTTTTTTTTTTTTTTTTTTTTTTTTTTTTTTTTTTTTTTTTTTTTTTTTTTTTTTTTTTTTTTTTTTTTTTTTTTTTTTTTTTTTTTTTTTTTTTTTTTTTTTTTTTTTTTTTTTTTTTTTTTTTTTTTTTTTTTTTTTTTTTTTTTTTTTTTTTTTTTTTTTTTTTTTTTTTTTTTTTTTTTTTTTTTTTTTTTTTTTTTTTTTTTTTTTTTTTTTTTTTTTTTTTTTTTTTTTTTTTTTTTTTTTTTTTTTTTTTTTTTTTTTTTTTTTTTTTTTTTTTTTTTTTTTTTTTTTTTTTTTTTTTTTTTTTTTTTTTTTTTTTTTTTTTTTTTTTTTTTTTTTTTTTTTTTTTTTTTTTTTTTTTTTTTTTTTTTTTTTTTTTTTTTTTTTTTTTTTTTTTTTTTTTTTTTTTTTTTTTTTTTTTTTTTTTTTTTTTTTTTTTTTTGATGTAGATTGGTCTACAAATTTCGTTCACGTTTTATTTAAGTTTCTAAATTGAAACAAATGTATTTAATAAAGATAATCATTGAATTAGCTATACATGTGAGTGTATTAGTTCGATATGCCATTCTATTTAGCTTGCATCACTTATTTTTCATTGTTATTGTGATAGATATTCGGTAAACACGACTATTTTGAGAGCCTATTATATACTTGTGCAGTGGAAGCTCACTGGTCAGGACGTTCCACTTTCATCTAAGTCGCGAGTTCAAATTTCTCACTACGTTTGTTTCTTAGACAATAGTCGTATCATTAACTTTCACATGTTAGTAAATTTGTACGGAGCAAAATAGTTAACAATTACAGTTATATACCTACTTTGATATTATGTTGGATTTATCAAATTGTGATGGTTTTCCTGCGATTTCATTTATTATATCCTCATTTTTCACTGTATTCTGACGTGGAACAGGAATGATGATGTAGCCAGCATTGCGTAAATGATCAATAATTGTCTCCCCACTTCCTAGAAAATGTGCTATAAACATTAAAACGTAACAGAAAATATTCTTTATTATTTTAATTTTCTATGCATAATGATTCATAAATTTATTTTCAATGTTAATTCCATTTAAATTTATTACGACGGATGTTGATAAAAATGAAAATTATGCTATAACCATTTTGTACAACTTGTAGATAATTCATATCAATGGAGTCAATTGGTTGATTTGATAGAAAGTGATTTTCATCAAGAAATTTTCTTCAGTAAGATTAATCAATTTTACTACATATTCTTTTCAGAAACAAGTTATGATTTGCAGATTTTAAGTACAGATAGGTTTTTCAATGTTTGTAGAGTTTGGATTGTAGGACAAAGAATACTGCATCTCTTCAATTTCTAACGATTTTGCGCCACCTCATTTACATTCTCTGAGCACTGGTTACGTATCTTAGGCTGACTGCAGTCAGGTAGTCTGCACCTATGACCGTGTATAAATTTGATTTTGAGTGACTTCATGGACTGGTGCGATGTTTTGGTTTGTCTGTCGCTTACTCTTTTCAGCCTACTTCTCCACCAGACGGCATTGCTCATCGAGGTTAGGCGTTGGTTGGGCATGCGTAACACATGTCCTAACCACCACAGCTTATGATGATTGACTACTTCACCAATCGATTTACCATGCCTACCTCGTACCCTATTTCCAACCCACATATTGCTTACTCGGTGTTCTCAGAAAACACGAGCAGTGCTTCGAGGACACCTATGATCGGATGCTAGTAACCTAGGTTATCCTTTACTTTTAATGGTCATGTTTCGCACCCAGAAAGTAGAATGGATAGGACTGTTGCTTAGTGAATTCGTCGTTTGGTCGGATATCTCGGGTACGCAATAAGTGACGGGAGTTGGCGAAAGCCAATCGCTCCTTCAAAACATGCTTGCATTGATACTTAAGGTGGTCATAAGAGTGTATTTTGTCAGCATCTTCACCAAATAGAATTATGCCATCTGCATATTTTAAGTCAACAAGTGTAGATTTTATAAGAAGGTCAACGCCTGAGAATAGAGACAGTGAAAACGTTGAATGTGAATGCGTGCCTATGAGAACGGGTATGAGAGACAATTTTGACGAACACCAGTTGTTCGTTGAGTGACGAGGTGAATCGACGTTGTTAGATGGCATTGGTGTTTGTTTGTGTTTTGTGGTGTGTTTGTTTTGGTTTGTCTGTCGCTTACTCTTTTCAGCCTACTTCTCCACCAGACGGCATTGCTCATCGAGGTTAGGCGTTGGTTGGGCATGCGTAACACATGTCCTAACCACCACAGCTTATGATGATTGACTACTTCACCAATCGATTTACCATGCCTACCTCGTACCCTATTTCCAACCCACATATTGCTTACTCGGTGTTCTCAGAAAACACGAGCAGTGCTTCGAGGACACCTATGATCGGATGCTAGTAACCTAGGTTATCCTTTACTTTTAATGGTCATGTTTCGCACCCAGAAAGTAGAATGGATAGGACTGTTGCTTAGTGAATTCGTCGTTTGGTCGGATATCTCGGGTACGCAATAAGTGACGGGAGTTGGCGAAAGCCAATCGCTCCTTCAAAACATGCTTGCATTGATACTTAAGGTGGTCATAAGAGTGTATTTTGTCAGCATCTTCACCAAATAGAATTATGCCATCTGCATATTTTAAGTCAACAAGTGTAGATTTTATAAGAAGGTCAACGCCTGAGAATAGAGACAGTGAAAACGTTGAATGTGAATGCGTGCCTATGAGAACGGGTATGAGAGACAATTTTGACGAACACCAGTTGTTCGTTGAGTGACGAGGTGAATCGACGTTGTTAGATGGCATTGGTGTTTGTTTGTGTTTTGTGGTGTGTTTGTTTTGGTTTGTCTGTCGCTTACTCTTTTCAGCCTACTTCTCCACCAGACGGCATTGCTCATCGAGGTTAGGCGTTGGTTGGGCATGCGTAACACATGTCCTAACCACCACAGCTTATGATGATTGACTACTTCACCAATCGATTTACCATGCCTACCTCGTACCCTATTTCCAACCCACATATTGCTTACTCGGTGTTCTCAGAAAACACGAGCAGTGCTTCGAGGACACCTAAGTATGTGAAGATAAGTTTAATGGGAAGGTATGCAGGGTTCTAAATGAAATAGCAGTCTAATCCTTTATTTTCAATAATTTCTAGCTGATGTCCGTACCTTCGTAAAGAAAATCAGATTAAAAGAGGGAAATTTAGAGGAAAAACTGGTTAAATTACCTGCGCCTAATGCAAAAAATGCCGATTGATTTAATGATTCAGCAAGTTTCAATTTACTGCTTATCTCACGTGCCATACGCTCATTACGTTTAATGATCAGTTCTTCATTTAAGTAATTCTCAAGATCAATAAGTGTTTGAATTTGACTTGAACTTAGAAACTGTGTAATTTCTTTATCAATGAAATAACTTGATTTAATTGATGCTGACTGCGTATGATAGTTGTGGCGTTTAGAATTTTTATTTACTTTGTTGGAATATTCATGTTGTTTTGTACTATTGTTATCATTCATGATCACATTGGAGTTTGTAGCAAATAATGCGGTTGAAACTACCGATTCTGATGGTGTAGTCTGTGTTGGATATATTTTAGATAATGTTGCATTTAAATCACCACAATTATAGTATTCAATTAATTGGTCTGTTGGACTGTTGAACAAATTTTCATGTACAATTGGTTTGTGTTGTTTATTTTTAATAGATGTTTGATTCATTTGTTTATTCCATGTATTTAACAAAAGTTTTGTGTTAGATGAATACTTATTATTATTACTGCTACTATAGTTCGCATGATCACTATTGTTCACATTGTTAAACGTGTTGGTCAAATATTTTGTAGGATGATTAGCATTTTCCAAATTATTCAGCGTTATTTCAAGAGCAAATGTTACCTAAAAAAAGGTAAAATAATGATTATAGAGAAAAAACTTACTACGGAAGTGAGAGTATATTGATATTGTATTTCCTCTTGTTCATTTGTGTATGAAAGTTACCTAGGTTTTTCATTACACTTGAAGAAAATATTTTCCTGTTTCCCACTGCTGGTCGAATCCTACTAATCAAGTTACAGTGTGCCCACACATCCATGCGACTCAACTTTTAGTGCTCTATATTTTATGTATTAAGTTCTTGGAGAAGTATTGTTTCCTATGTGATCGGAATACAATATCTAATGTCATTACTACAGACCACTAGTGCATTACTGAAGAGTAACAATTCCAGTTATGTTCAAGCATCTTTTTACCCTGTGTTTTTTATATTCTGTTTGTTTTATTTGAAAATGAAAATGTTCAATTTCACTGGTCTGTTATGGATTTAAAAATAGTTTATTATTTAGGTCTAAAATTCCAGTTTCCTTTTTAACTTAACAGATTGCACGCATGTCTGATCACTTAACGTTTCGACGAGTTATAAACTATTCAGCTGAACATTTCTCACTGTCATCACAGTTTGGTTAAACTAATAAAATCCGAGTGTGATTTTTACTTTCTTATATAGTTCTTAAATGGGTTTGACAGCTATATGTAACCTCCCAAATTTCCTCTACTGAAGTTTTATTAACGTATTTGTCAGTATCTCTTTGCAAACGCGGTACATTCTTTATTGTCTAGTGTTAGTTGAATGTTATACAATCTGGCATTAGCAGATAGTCAAATGTACTATATTTCTGGACGTAACTAATTGTTGTGAATAAAATTTTGACACTGAAAATACTTGCTTGGAACTCCAGATTTATTTAGATTTTACATACAAATCAAATATATTCTAATTATTCAATCTTGAAGTATGATACCAAGTATAAACCTTAGTGTTTTGGTAATCTATAGACTACATAGACAGATTAAGAATAAGAATAAACACATATTATTACCTGATTAACATTTATTCGATTCAATGGTTCACACTGATCATTTACTTGCTCTACTGCACCACGTTTCTTGCCTAATCGTTGAGCTTCTTGTGCCAGAAATAAATCCAATATTGGAACACCACGATCTGATATTTCACTTCGGGTTAAACTATTCAATAGTAGTAGGAGCCATATTGGTCTTTTTTCTTTCCAATCCTTTGTTAGTGTCTCGTACAAATATGATGCATAAATTTTCTTTTCAGGTTCGACCCATTTACTAATCACATGACGGAAATTATTTAAATATCGACTTAAGCGTTGAATTAGATCTGGTCTTAACAGATTTGTTATGGTTTGATTTTTAGGCAGTACTTGACAGTCACTTAATTCGGTTAGTGTGACAGGATTAGTTAAATCTAGTTCAAAATAAACAATATCTGATTGTGCAAAACTTGTTTTCACTACAGGATCAATCTGAGACCAAACATGTGTATAAGCTACATGTAGTGTACCGAAAAGAAATGACGTTGGTTTAGTGGAAATTTTCCAAAGGAATGTATTTTTTCGTTTTGATGTTTTCTAAATTACGAAAGAAAAATATTAATGAAGTAAAGATCAAAAAAATTGCTAGTCCAAATGTAGGCCATTAGTTTCACAAAATTACAGTGCCGAATGTGTACGCGTCACTTAAAGTGAATTTTATTTGTAGATCTCAGACAGCGAAATTAGTAAAAGTTCCAAATTTCTGATTTGGGAATTGTCTGGGTTCGGTCAGAGAAATAATCAGAATTATCGAGTATGAACATAAATAAGAGACATAAACCAATTATGTGTCTGTGGATTGTTCAACCACATGGTTAGTATGAATTTTTCTAAAATGATTCATTGGAAACGGAAAGGTATTCAAAATGTAGCAGGGGTAAGAATCTATGTCAACATGCAGTTCTTATATAACAAAAACCTTTGTGCAAACAAGGCCCTAATTTATTGGTCAGTTATGGAGTTAGACAATCTTATTAAGTGTTAAGAACAGCTTGTCAGACACATCCAAGGTTTGAGAATAGTTAAATAAATGAATGTTGTAAAAATTGACGGTCAAAGGGAACATGTAAGTTTAGTAAAAGCTAAGTAGTTGAAATGTGTAATTTTAAAAGTAAATAAAGAAACACCCCTCCGTTCACCACAAGTTGATCACTTTTCGCTTCTGATGAATCATTTTATGAAAGTTCATATTCACGATATGATTGAACAATTATTGAATACATATTTACTTTATGCCTCTTATATTCATACTCCGTAATTTCGACTGCTCTCCTTATGAAAATAGCATGCGTCTGCCGTTTGGAACGTTGAAATTTTTACTGGTTTCATCCGCTGGTAATCTATGCAATCCCAATTTATTAAGAATTAAAGTTTGGTTTGCACAGTTTCGAAATCCATTATACTATTTACAGTTGTTCACTATTTAACAATTCGTGGAAGGCAAACCACAAATTGTAGTAAAAGGTAATGATTTAGAAGGTTAACCAAATTAATTGTGGAATGCGATATCTTTAATTAATGTTGAATATATTGAGAAGTTGTAGTATGATAAACGCTATTTCAAATAAAATAGTTATTGGATAGCCGCTGTTTCAAGAAACAAGGAATTGTGGAAAACCAAGAAACTACGTAGTTTGTATGGTTAATATGTTTGACTTTTCCTTTTCCTGTGCGATAAAGACTAATCGTCGTATTTCTATTCATAATCTAGACAACATTCTAATTACTTCCAGAGTTTATGTTTCAAAAGATTATCATTCATGTTATTAAGATATGAAAACAAAGGTTTCTTTTAAATTTTAATCGTTTGTAAGAAAATTAGAAAGAAGTATCTTAGTATATTTACCACTAGTCGTTTGTAAGCAAACACAACATTTGCTCCTAGATCTATTCGATTTATGCTCGCTAGTCTTCAAAGTAGGTTGCGGAATAAGTTATTCAACATTTCGACCATACTTAATATGATCGTTTTGATCCAGTTGGCATAGAATCTTGAAATGAACCTTGTTGTTTGTTTATCAGTAATAAGAAGCGATCACTGCTAATGACAATCAATCAACACCTGCTATCCCTCGTGAAGCAAAGACTGCCCACTAACATTCTCCGACCATGTCTGCCCTGGACTTTACTTTCCGGTAGTCGAGTTGTGAGTTATTATAAATGAAAAATTTTGGTGACTAAAAAAGTGATGGCTGTAATCGAGAATCTCGGTCTGAATCCAGATCATTGTACTCTTTTTCGTTACAATAAAAGCTTTTCACACTAGGTAAGTGTGAATGCGTGTAAGTATGCAGAAAACACGTTTCCAACGTTTCTCCTTAACTCTGTAAACGGGAACTAAACTTCTTTTCGTAACTTTGATTTTAGTGAGTCTTGAAATAATTAAAATGTCAACGATATTCACCATAAAATCATTTGCCGCTAAATGAATATGTTACAGAACGACTATGCAATGTGCAAAACGACATATAACAGATTATATGAATATGTTTTGTGACTATGAATGCATTGCGTTGGTAATCAAATCGGTAATGCTCTCTGAAAGAGATTACTTTTTAAGTAACAATTCAAACATAGAAAATATAACCGGTTTTGTTGTATGAAATTTTATTTTTAATTAACAAACCATTTTATTTAAGTACATCGAATGCTAAGTGATATATTCTTTGATTAAATAAACTGTAATGAATTATTGGGACAGATTGCGCTTCGTGTGCATCAATAAACACTGTTTCCTCATGTCAGTTAATAATGGTGTTTTCGTAATTTATTACATTAGTGTTAGATTGAGTGATTTTGTGAACTGCTTGTTGAAGAACTGTTGGCAATTAAGGCACAACTTAGAAGCTTTATTTACAGCTTTTCAACAATATAAACCATACGTATCAACCATATCGAGATTGAAACGGCAATTTAAGAATTGCATTAGATGAAGTTAAAAATGTACTTAATTTAATACTGACCATTTTCGCAAAGTCATTACTGTAATGATACCCAAAACTTATGGCTTTACTTGAAGTGCAAGTGTGTGCATGTTTGTGGAGTTGTAAACTAGAATGTAAGAATTTCAAAAGTCTTTCAGGAGAGCATCATAACATTTTCAAAATGATTGAGGTAGTACTTCATATTAATAAGAAAAGACATTTTTGAGTTAATTGTTATCTGACCGTACATTCACACTGATCACGTTTCCTCACCGGGTTAGGCCTTAAAAATTTCAAGCCTATAGACAAGTATACGCTGTTATAATAAATTTTTTAAATGTGAAATCCATAATTTTATCTCACTGTTCACCACTTTTTCCGCTGAAGCAGGTTCTAAATGTAATATGAATTCCACGTACATAAAGCTCTGAGCTGTAGTGAATTCTAATAATAAATTCTGATCAATGTATGACCTATGTATTTCTTTGTTACAGTTGTATGGCTGTGATGCATTACTCGTGTACACATTAATATATGTGATTGTTTGTATGTTGATCACTTATCCCTTTATTGCATTGACCTTCATATTAATCGCATGATAGTGACCTACTCCAACCACCCTCTTTAAAATGACACATCATGGATGCTTGCATTTCCACACATATAACTTCGGATTGAATGTGGGCTTCATAGCTTGGTTGCTCGATGACTTGATTGCTTGTAATTCCAATGTTAGTTGATGCATGACTATGGATATGCCTTCATTTATTTGCAGTATTATCTTAGAGACAGTCAAATGGTTACAGCTATTGTATTCTGTCTAGTAATAATAACAACTTTTATAAGTAACGTTGTTTTTAAGTACTAAAATCAGCTAGCGAACTACTAAAAAAGGAAGAAGCGTATTCCAGTTTTCCGTAGTTTGAGCAGTTCTGAAACTGATGTTAGTTCATTGTAAAATACAAGCTTATATCTGAAAAATCCCCGAGAAATAAAATTGAGACATGTCGAGATGTGTTCAGGATACATGTTTTGTCCAATTTCGGATTCACTTGTTGGATGTACTAATATCACAGCTGATGTTAATTACTGGGCTTCAACTTCTCTCCAAATCCCAACACGTTTTACATTGAACTACTGAGTTTGGATAACTACGAACTTGTCCAACTAAGGTAAGCTATGTATTTACATAATCGTCAAAACAAATGCAAATATATCCAACTTGCAACTCTCAGTAAGGATGAAACTCGTGTTTGGGAATCGGATGTTATCCATATTCCAACATGTTACCAACTGAGACTGATCAAGTTAATCCGATCATATCAACATTCGAAAGACTTAAAACATTAAATATATTACGTCTACTATAATAGTATGAAAAACATCTGGATCCATGATGACAGATTAATTTTCTTATTATTATTTTGTCAGAGTGACTAACCATTAAAATCAAAATTAAGGAGTATTAAAATGAGATTATTTATTCAATAAATTTTCTTAAAGTTTTATCTAATAAATGCTACTTATAATTGTTTTTATTCTATTTTTAATCATGATTTAATTAAGGTTTGTGAAGTTGAAAGTCAATGAATTAATATTCTGGTATTTTGAATGATTTTTTGAACACTTAGAAACTATGGTCCTCCATATAAGTGTAACTCTGAAAGCAGAGGATTTTTAGTTAATAAATGGTTTCCTGATCATTGTAATTGATTTCAGTAACATTGGTCGCCTAATTCAATCCTTTGCATAAGTTCACTGTTATGTTGGACGATTAAAGAAGAATAACTAATTTTCAGGACTATGTTTTAGAAGACTATTTCACTTGCCTTAATTATGTGCAAATATTTTATTTGTATCACTGCTACGTTCTCCTTGCCCTACCCTTCCGTTTAGCACATTTACTGTTTGTATATCACTTTCTATATTTATGAGCTACGGTTGATTGAGTGTATACATATTACCTCAGTTCACCAGCACTGTCTCCTTTGTTTTGTATTGATATTAATTTCCTAATTGGCTGTGTGGTGTAGTTCATGTATATATAAAGGAATGCATGAAATATAATATGATCTGTCAGGTTGATTCGTCGGCTTGTGTTCTTCTTATTCTGGCTTGGGACTGAGTGGGCATTGGGCAGTTGTTCAGAGACCGACTAGGCACTCTTATTGGCGTTTACTACTGTAACTTCGTGCACACAAGGTTACAACAACTAGCTGGTCATGCGTATCAATTCATAACAGCTTTTTCTAACTTCATGACATTTACATATCGATAATTATAAGCAAACTGAGTAGTCTATAATTTTGAAATTAATTTTAAAGCAAAACAAAGTGTGTAGAGATCCAGATTATCCTCTCTACATATCAACTTTTACATTGCACATTTCTTCGTGTATTCATGTTCAATGTAAAATAGAACTTCTTGTCTTTCTAGGGCCGTTTGATTATTTATCGTATATTAGATTATTTTGAGTCCAAATACATTCCCAACTAATTATTTGTATCGAGTTCTCTATTTACGTGCATTCGATCAATCATATATGTATGTGAAGTCACTTGATATACGAGAATTATATGAACACGGAATTTACTTTTAGCTGACCCTAACGCAACTACACAACATGTCTGCATTGAAAATTGGGTTTAGTTCATTGTTTCGTACAAACCCTTTTGATTATTTCCACAATTTATCATTGATTAAAAATAATACATTTACAGGTGAACGCAACCACCTTGTATATTGCACTTTTGTTTTGATTCTAAGACCTAGAGGATTTAGAAAATGCTTATGATGAAATCAGATACTCTATGTAAGCAGAAACTGAATGCTGTTTAGGTTCCAGTAATGTTTATCGATAATAATAATTCTAGCCAGTAATTTATCCCAATATGCTGTCTTACTCCTGCCAGATTTAAAGTAGAATGATCATTATCTTCACGTTTAATCTGATTATCAATTATTATGAGAAAATATTATTATATTTTACATATGAAGTACTAAATTGATAGGCAACAAAAACGGGTTTATGTGCGATGTAAAATTCTAATGGAAGCGAGTAAATCTATGTGAGATACAAGCTATTATTGTGTGATTTTCATGCATTTAAATTCAATTATAAACGGAATAGATATTGTGCAGAGTATTTTCTTTTTAAATTTATGTCTATACGCGTTTGGGTAAAAAAATTCAGTGGGAAAATAAACAAAAACAACTGAGAAACGAAATCATCATCGTTTGTGTTGGCATTGTTATTGTTTGAATCTGTATACAGTATAGGGATGTAATCATTAACATTGTTAACACTCATTTACAGAAATTATCTTCATTTATTTATGACTAATTGAGGTATTAATGCTTGTTTACTTATTGGCTTCTTAACTTAGACGATTTATATTTCCTTATTTACAGAATTTACAAAGATTGGTTTTAAAAGAAACATAAAATTGATTGATTGATAGAAGGTGGTTTGAGGATAGTCGACAGAAATCCCTGGACCTAAGTTTCGAGCTGTTTGACACTCGACAACGAGGCGCATCGGAAATCTTTGAGGGAACTTTCACTCCTATGTGGACTCGATCCTGGGTCATTTAATTCCATAGTCTGGGACTGTCACTAGTGAACGCAACTGACCTACAGCAGGGCTGTGATGTATAGGTTGGTTGATCACTGTCTAGTGACCGTCATGATGTTTGTCTAGCCCTTTACACTGCTGATCAAATTCTATCAGTCGTGTTGCAATGTGGTCACTAGGTAAGTGATAACATTATTGGCACCTGTAATGTCACTTAGACTATAAGGGACTTGACGAACATCCAGCTGGTCATTACATAGTGACCAGGCATATTATTGATTTATTCAATTTATTGGCTTTTTGGGAACTTTATTTTGAGTGTGATTGATTAAACTGCAAATGTGAACTTAAATTTGTTTTCTAAGACTATTTTAACATTCAATCCGTATTAAATGATAGTCAAACGTGACATCGGTTACTAATTTGTAAACAGTGGGATTTTAATGGATTAAAATAGTTCATCAAAAGATGCCTATCAAAATATTTGTCAGTGAGAATTTCATTGTTAAAAAATATTATACAGCTTAATCGTAGCTAACTTATTCGTAATGATTCCTGATTTAGTCGAAAGCCTAAACGATTTGTAACTTTATCGGTTGTAAATGCCATTTTCATCATATGCCTTGAGTGTTATGACCATATGGTTGTAGAGTAGCTATTTGTTTCGTTGGTTGTTAGTTGCATAGTGTCGCTATACCGAAAAATTTTATTATGTTATTTAGATAATTTTCAAGAATAGTTTTATAGCTAATCTATGCTGTGATTAAATTTAGAAATTTAATTTTCTATAGATCTAAATATCAAGTAATTTCCATGTAGAATTTAATGTGGTTTACAGTACTTTGATAGTATTTCACCGAATTAAAAGACATTTATTGTATTATAAGTTCACACTTACTGCATATCACAGAATCATATAAGTTGGATTGTGACTGGCAAGTGGAATCCAGGACGCGCGTTTCGTCCTATTTGGGACTCATCGGCTGGATGTACCTGCATCCCATTGTTGATGTTCACACTAGGATTCGAACTCAGTCCGTTTCGTTTATCCTAATACCAATGTGCCCGTTGCACAAGTGTGACTGTCTGGACTCAGTAGTCTAGTGGTGAACGCGGTGGCGTTCGACACGAAATGGACTTAGTTCGAATCCCAGTGTGAACATCAACATTGGGATGCAGGTACATCCAGCCGGTGAGTCCCAAATAGGACGAAACGCGCGTCCTGGATTCCACTTGCCAATCACAATCCAACTTATATAATACTTGTGAAAATTCGCTATATCGAGGCAATCCGCTCAGGATGCACATATAGCAACAATGACTGACCAACTTCAGTCTATAACAAATCAACGGGAATATACAAGTTTATCCTAATATCACAGAATCGTTAAGCATTTAGAAAGAATGCTTAATATAAACTGAATGACTGTTACAAGATCTAATTATTCATAGAATTTATGTTTAGATAGCTGGGCTGTAGCATATTTCTAAAGTGAATCAGTAACACGATTTAGTTAATGCACTTACAAACCTTTAGATTCAGTATCGATATTGTATGAATTTGGTAATTGGCCTGTGTCGGTGTATATTGAAGTAGTAAAGCATTTTGATCACTATATATCCTAGCAGTCACACAAATCTAACTGACAAATTCTTTGTACATGCTTAATACTAGTTTGTACCAATATTGGCATGTGTTCTATTATGTTGATCAGTTATCCGCTTTTTAATAGCCCAGAAACATGGTTTTTGATTATAGGAAACATGCATCAATTGCTATTATATGAGTACAGATACATTTAAAACAAAATTTCATGCAGTGAAAGGCTAAGCATACCAAATTCCACACATAGGACAAATCTATGACGTCACTATTAATTGGTTTGAGATATATCGATAAGTCAATCTGGTCCCAGGTATAATTGTGGTTGTTAACCTTTAATGATCTATTTCAAATTTGATTGCGGTGGTGCAGGTATTTTTGTTTCATATCTTACTCTAAATGTGAGGTTTTAATATTAAATATTACTTTTTGTTACCTTATTTTATGCATCCTCCATATTTATTTATATTCATTTAGAGTTCATTTTGTAGTATAGCATTTCTAAGTTAATGAGCCAGTAAAATAGTTAAATACCTGGGATGAACTGATTTACAATACATAAAATTTATTCGTTGAGTAATTAAGGGTATTATCCATTAGTCTCAATTATTATTAATGACTGATATTCACCTTCAATAGTATGGACAATGAAAAGTTAACTAGATCAAAATCATTGGGTAGGCAGTTTATTCTTGATCACCTAAAGTTTAAATAATGGTATTGGCCATTCAAGAACTTGTTCCAGCCGTATAAGTGAGATTCGACAAAATGAAAACCGTTTCTTGGTTAGAATTGTTTAAAGAAACAGTGGCTGTGTAATTAAGTAATATTTAGTTGTTTTGGTTCTTCCGATAATTTAATCATTTATTAAATTAAAAGTGTAAATGCCAAAAAAATAAAACTCTACTTAATTATAGGACTCATAACTACTGTATAGTGCAGAACAACAAAGTAATTTTGTCCCCTGAAATGAGTATTCATTGGGCAATAAATATAGTCAATGGTTTACATGGAATTCCATCACAGAGTTTAAGAAAGCAAACACCATGAATGATAAAACTATTAGTTAAATGAGAGTAATGAGCTATGTTAATTAAGTAAAAGCTCTTTCGATTATCACAAAACACTACATCTATCATATTAGCTTTTGAGTTGAACAAATTATGTCCTAAATAATCTCCTGTTTTGGAATTAACTTGCAATTAACGAAAATCATTGTTCCTTAATATTTAATTTATAACTCTGCGTGAAGGCCTTCTAAGGTTACTGTTGGTCTCAAGGAGGAGGGTTTGGCACGGGGTTAGCAACCTCGTCCTCCTAAAACGGCTAGCCAGGAAAAGTCATTTGCACCATTTGAACTCTGCTCTAGCAGTTGGAGGGTCTATTGTTCTAAGATTTAATACACTTCATAATGTAAGCTGAGTTTTTCGAAAGTCACGATACCGATGCTCCTTCTGGTAATTAGGGCAACACTTTACATACGTACACAGAATGTCGATACAATATAGGATAGCTGTTCAAATTTCTAAGGAAATGAAATGGTATAACCTGGAAATAGTTAGAATAAGTGAAACTTATTAATTACGAGCTGGGCAGAACAGATCTTCGAGAGGAATATTGTTGTAACCCAGCCAAGAAGAAGAAAATACCTCATAAACACAAGGAGTCTCACCAATGTTATCCAAAGAGTCAGGGAAAGTACATACAATATGGGAATTCCATGAACCTAAGGTCATCAAAGCATCTTTCATGACAAAAAAGGAGAAGATTGCAATTAATGTCATCTAGTGCTATGCCTCTCCACCGACGATAGCAACGAGGGTGATAAGGGTTAGTGTGGTGACAGCTTGCAGTCAATCATAGAGAAATCTTGATCCAAGAACCTGACCATTTTGATGGGGAACCTAAACTTCGAGGTCAGAATGGAGAACGGTTGATGTGAAGACATCATGGGAGGACATGGACTAGGAGAAATGAACAAAACGGTGTGAGATACAACAGTCTATGCGCCTTTTACAAAATAACTATAGGTGGCGCCATATTCCTCACACCATATTCACAAGCTTATACGTAAAGCTACATTGGTTTCACCAAACCACACTATCGAGAACCAAATAGCTCACATCTGCATCAATAAAAACTTTAAAAGGACGATGGAAGGTGTGAAAACAAAGAGAGTAGACAATATAGCTTCAGATTATCACCTGGTGATAACCAAAATGAAACTGAAGCTAAAAATGCAGTGGCAAACGGAAGCAACAGCATTAAATGTTTTAATAGGTTTTTTCAAGACACTGACAAACTAAACGAATTTGAGATAACTTTCAGCAATAAGTTCCAAGCCTTGGACGACCTTTTAGTGGAAGGGGAAACTACCAAGGAGAACAACTGGAAAAGGATTAAATAGGTAATAACTACACTATGTTAGGAAGTCTTGGGTCGCAAGTAGCACTATTATAAAAGATGGATCACTGTTGATACTCTGATTAAAATTCAAGATAGGAGGAACAAGAAGACAACAGTCAATAACGACTGAACTAGAGTAGAGAATACCAAGACACAGAACCAAACAGAAAGGTAAGGAGGAGCACTAGAATACTATGTGGAAAACTTAGAAGTGACAGCGGAAAAAGCTTCTAGAGTAGGAAACGTGAGACACCTGTATGGAACAACGAAGAAGTCAGCTGGAAAATGCAGTAAACCAAAACGACAGGAATGACAAATCAATCACTGAGATCCAAAAACAGTAAGGCAGGTGGGTAGAAACGAGAGAACTTTAGGAACTTTAGAATAGGCCAGACCCGCTGTACTCACCGATCGCCATCGCATACCTCCCTATTAACTTTACCATACCAGCAATCGTGGAAATAAGCACAACCATCCAACGAATCAAGAGTGACAAAGCAGCAAGGTCAAACTACACACCAGCTGACGCACTGGAACCAGACAAAAAAGTAATTTTAAAGATGCTCCACGTTCTTTTTAGAAATATTTAGGAGGAGTACTAAGTACCAGTAGACTAGGAAGAAGGGTATTTCATTAAGATATCAAAGAAAAACGATCATATCGAGTGCGAAAACTATGGTGGCATCACTTTACTTTCAGTACTAGGAGACGTCTTCAGTAGAGTGTCGTGAAAGATTCAGTAGGCAATTAGTTTGGAGACCAGAAGGCTGAATTCCGTAAGGATCGATTGTGTACCAACCATATTGCGTCATTACGGGTCACTGTTGAACAATCAATTACATATAACTCACAATTGTACATCAGTTTCCTTCACTATGAGTAAGCATTTGACAAGAGAACATTATGGAGCCTTCTTTGACACTATTTTGTATCTGAGAAGGTAGTCAACATCATTAGGAATTCTTATGACGAACTACACTGCGAAATCGTGGGTAGAGGGAAGCTCACAGATTTATTGCAAATGATGACTGGTGTTAGACAGAGCTGTTTACTCTCGCCCAATCTCTATCTTCTGGTGGTTGACTGGTCTTTTATGAAAACTGCTAAATCTCAAGAAAGCATAGAATACAGTGGATGCAGACAGACTATTTGGACTTCACATATGACCTAGCTCTGATGTTCGTCACTCAGCAATAAATGCAGGTGAAGACTGTCAGTGTAGGAACGGCAAAATCCTTAGATACAACACAGAGAACCAACCCAATTACATGTGACGGAGAAGCTTTGGAAGATATGGGAAATCTTACGTACTTGAGCAGCATTATCGAAAAACAAGGAGGATCATATACAGACGTGAAAGCACGGATTGGCAAGGCAAGTGCAGCATTTCTACATCTGGAACTCAAACCAACTGTCAGCCAACATCAAAATCAGGATTTTTAATACAAACGTCAAGACAGTTCTATTGTATGGAGCTGAAACTTGGAAAACAACGAAAGCATTGTTAAATACGTATAAGTATTTATCAACAGTTTTTACACAAGATACTCCTGATCTATTTGCCAAATACCATCAGCAGCAACTTACTGTGGTAGTGAACAAACTAACTTCCAGTCGAGGAAGAAATTAAGAACTAAATTTGAATTTGTATAGGACACACATTCAGAAAACCACTAAAATGCGTCTCAAGGAGAGAGGAAAGGAGAATGACCAAAAGACATATCGTGTCGGGAATCGGAAGCAGACAAGAAAAGAATGTATAGCAGCTGAGAAGAACTCTAAAGGAGAGCCAAGAACAGAGCTGGTTAGAGAATCCAGGTGGGCGGTCTATGGTATACGAAGCGTAACGGGCGGATGAATGAATAGTTAATTTATAGGTATCATTTAACCCATGAAGAATGAAAAGGCCTTGGCAATGTATCTAATGACATGAAGGGAATGAACATATACCCTATCTAAAGAACTATAAAATATTCTCAATAAATGAAAAGAATTAAGTTTCATCGGTTTCATATTCTTTAGGTCATTTGGTTTATACTAAATATCAACTATCAAGGAGTACCATAGGCTTGCTTCGATTCTACTATGCTGTCTGTAGATTAACTTATGCCCAGTTGGTTTATGACCAAGCCGGTGGTTAATTCATTTAATGCATAGAGATTTTATGCTCTGAACAAACTTTTAGTGTGAATATGTTTCAAAACCATTTTACATTACATTAAGTGAATATATCCATCACAGTTTGATTTGTAAAATCATTTAAGAATGCGTGTAAACTGTTTGTTATTTGTTTTAGAATCCTGACGCCCGTGAGAAGCGGGTTTCAGTATTAATAGGTACCATTGATTGCATATTCATCGACAATTTCATTCTCGTTAAGCCTAGTGAAACAAATATTTCACTTTGATTTTCCGTTTTTCATATTGTTTATAAACAACATTTAAGATATAAACACATTGTATTGAATGGAAAAACTAAATGACTTTAATTCATCAACTTAATTATTTACTTCTCTTTAGAATAACGCTTTTACCAGAATGAAGTTTGTATACTAATTTCTGATGCACACATTGTATGAACGCTATTGAAGCGACCTGGTTGTTCATATAGAAGTTGAAGGGTATGGATTATAGTGTTCATTTAATTATGAGTTACTGATATAATGGAAACATGCAAGTCTATAATCATACCTTAATTTCATAGGTATGTTAGTAACCGGGACTATAAATAACTATAAGTCACTGAAGATTTGAATGGATTTTAATCGAATTCACGCTGATTAAAATATTTTGTTTGTTAGTGCATTATTTCTCATGCAAACTGATAAATTATTTTAGATTTTCAGTGTCTGATCACTAAGTATTGGCTAACGTGATGTTTATCTAGCCCCATATAGTGCTGACTAAGTTCTAGAGATCAAGTTGGATTGTGGCTACCTGTCTAAGTAACTCGACGTCACTTGCGTTATGCTGAAATGGAAGATCGTTTTGTTTACTGACATCCGTCTTTTGCGGCCAACTCATCAGTCAGTCAGATTTGCTACCATTCATCTCCCTATACTAATCAGTTCAATTGATCAACCGTTTTCATTGGAATCAATATTCTTTATATAAACAGTTCCCTCAGTTATAACGTTAAGAAGTAAGTATTCTGAAAACGTGAATTAAATGATGACATTAACATCAACAACTACGATTTGAACAGAAGTAAACAGTGAACAGAAGTTTCAAGTGATCTTGAATTTTTGAAAGTAATTTTTTGTGTATTCACTGTCCTTGATTTTCAGTGTACTTTTCAAACGAAGTTCATTTGATTCATGGACATCTTTGGCATTAATTTGTTAGCAGACATAAAGTAGGTTCATTGGTAGCACATTACTTTGCAGTTTATTATCATCTAGAAAGTTAGACTAAAAATATCTTAGTAGAGTAGTACTAAATATAAATCTTCGTAAGAACAAATTTTTAAATGATTAATTTTGAGTTACATATTTCACTGTAGACCCCAGTGATTCTACATCCTAATGGTGAGAATTTTGAACGTTCATATGATCGAATTCTCGGAACTTCAATGCTTTTGTCAATAGATTCATATGTCACTAATCTTCTATCACACTTGTATTCACAGTACACATTTTTTTAAACAGAAATTCATGATTGTAACTGGGTGTTCTGGGGATTGTTGACTGTCATTTTGATATCACAAATTAGTCTGAATTAGAAAACCAGTGATCGCCTGGAAGCACTGGACAATTGTTTCGTCCTAGTATGGAACTCTTCGGCGGTGCACATTCATGACTCCATGGGGGTCGAACACAGAACCTTCTGGCTCTGCAGCGAACGCATTACCATTAGGCGATTGCATATACATTATATATATCTTTAATTCAATAAAACTAGTATTTTATTCTAGTTTATACATATTTTTCCACAACAGGTCGAATCTACAACAATCAAATCCCACAACATGCCTTATTTAGGTCAATCACATGGGATTTGTTTTATTTTGCTCTCATATTGTAACAATTTTATTCAGATCATGTTACTGATGGTTTACATAAAATGTATACATTTTCTTAAAATTACTTTCCCTAACATTCTGTGTTCTGCATTGTCAATGACTATTATTTTCTAATTTTCAGGTTAAAAAAATATATCATCATGATTAATTAATCTTTCACATCATGATTAATTTGTTATTGTTGATAGTTTTTTCAAAGCACATATATATATATATAATCAAAATATTCCTAAATATCTTTTTTGGAAAATTTTGTTTCTATCTGTAAGCTATTCTACATATTTTGTGCATAAGTCACGTAACCTCTTCAAATAACTAATAAGAGTTTCCCATTATTATTTCTCTATAACCAAACAATTTATGATGTAATTATAATACTATTATGTTGCGACTTAAGGAAGTTTTGGGCCGTGTGTTGATTTATGGGTATCTCAGCTCTTTTATGGATACAAACCTTGGTAACTGAAATATATTCGACCAGATATTCTAAGCCTACGATCAATCTACTCTGATCCTTACTCACAGCCGGAGAAAGGAAGAATACCTGAATGATAAGCCAGTGATACGGAACAACATTTATCTGAGTACATTCATTTATGTGTTAAAATAATTTTAGTGATTATTATTTAAGAAGAAGCATCGACTACACAAACTTTACGAAATTAATATGAGTGATTACTTAACAAATTAAATATAAGGCCACAATTGAATTAGTCGTCATAGTATTTACTGTAGAGTATAACTCATATTAGAGTAACTTAATGTGATGAAAGTTCACAAGCATACAAAATCAATACAAGTCTGTCGTTTGATTTTCTGAATAATTGTATTTTTGGAAATTTGAAATCTACGACACACTACAGCTGAATGTGGCTCTAATGAGAAGTCGTGACTAATGAAGTTCAGACTTGTTGAGAGTGAGACAGTTATCACCGATAGCAATTGATGGTCATCGCACTATATCACAAATTAATGGAAGTGGGAACTCTACTATAGGATGCCTGCTTAATGGTACAGAGAATTAGGTGTTTGTCAACCTGAAGACCCTGGGGCGAAATTTGGGGTGCACACTGCTGAAGAGTACCACACCAGAACAAAACAGCTATCTAGTGCTCCCTGGTTTTCACTGGTACCCTGCCAACATCAATTTGTGACTTAATTAATTATTATTTAATCAGTATCTACTAATTTAAACCAATTATAACAAATCTGTCAATAGTCATATCTCTTTAAATGTTCTTATCAAATTTTAATTTGAAATCTTTTTACCTTTTGGTAATATTATGTAAACTGCTATCTTTGCATCGACATTCATAAACAAAGTGAATCATTGCATAAAAGCCAAAAGATTTTGGTTATAATGTTTATTTCATTACTACCATATGGATAAATATCTTCTAACTGCAACTAATGGTCGAGTTCTTTTTTATAATTTATAGTTATACGAAGCACAATTATCCTTTGCATAATCTTTATAGCAATAGATTTTTCTGAAGTAACTAATATACTGCTCATTCACTTCCATCAACACGATTAGTTACGTTGCTTTAGGTTCTCCATTGTATTCAAACTACTGTTGACGTTAGTGAGTTTTAAGAGTAGTTATAAGTTAATTTTTAATCATAAAATGGAATTACTTTTCCAGTCATTGATATAAATTTCCCATAATTCCAGCAAAAATCTTTGATTTGTGATGCTAATCAAGTAGAGTTTGAATTTGCCACTCCTATGACATTAAAATTAACAAATACGCTACATTCTAGAGCTACTAAAGTTGGAATCCTTAAATCTTTTCTCATTAATATCAGCTTTCTTGAAAATTTGTAAAATGTACTGGGTTTGATAAATTATTAGGTCGCATGTGAGCATTATTGGAAAAACTCTGTTAAACAGTTCTGTAAGTGATATCGGGTCATGATTTAAAATGATCATCAAAGTAACCTATTGTAATTTAGTAGGTTAAGTATACTCATTTCCACTGAAGTAGCTAATTTTAGGTTCTTAATTATATATATATATATATATATATATATATATATATATATATATATATATATATATATATATCGTATCTATATATATATATATCTAATATATATATATATTATATATATATATATATATATATATATATATATATATATATATATATATATATATATATTATATTATGAATACATAACTGACATAGTACATTGCTTTTTAGTTGAAAAATGTCTAGGTTTACTACATCATATTTCATTTTCTATTCAGTATGAAATAAGTCATTTGATTATGTGTGTATAATATATTTTATTAATTTTTGCTTACCAGTCATAGTGCATATTCTGAACTAGAAAGGATTTTCCGTTGATCTATATATTTCATATTATAACTACCGGTCAGAATATATAATATCAACCTAACTATATGCATATACCTATATGTTTTCTTGGTTTCTTACGATTATAGGATATTAGTACTCATGTTCAAGCAAACACACAGAAAGTATCTCAGGAGATCTTTTGTGTTAATTATTTTTTACAGTTGTTTTTCACCATGTTAACTTGCAGAATCATCTATATATATATATATATATATATATATATATATATATATACTTCGATTCCTAGAAGTAAATAAGCTTCCGTCTCTACATACACATACTATTGTTGGAACGGTATTATTGTAATTAATTAATTAGGTAAAAATATGGTGATTTACAATGTTTTCTACAAAAGTAGTTATTTACTATCTCGTGAAATCAATGATGTTTAGAGAGTGAGCATTTCCACATAATAATATAACTAACAAAATAATAACTTGATGAATGGTTAGTATACTTCATTTGGTAATTTGTGTAATGAGTGTTACATCACACGGTCAGTATTGAACAATCAATCAAGTTACCACTGTCAGAACTAATACTTAGTAAGTATTGCAACAACTTCTTATTGGTAGTTGGCAGTAACATTTAAGTCAACCAAGATTCTTTAAAGAAGAGATAAGGACTATTCAGAAAGAATCCCTTTTTTTACTATAAAAGTTCACAGTACTTGTGTAAATGTACCATAAAATGAAGCTGCTGTCTTCAAGTTACAAGGTACCTAAAATATAAATAGCTGTCCTGTAACTTAGTCTGATTATAACGTGTCGTTTAAAAGGGTACATATAGAAATTTATAAATACCACCAGAGTCTGTGGTTAAAAAATAATTTATAGGTTTGGTCACATGGATAGCATCTTACAGAGTCCAATTTCTGGATCGCTACTTTGCAGATTAATTGCATCATATTCTTAGTGGAATCTGGTTATTTTAATATTTTGTCCTGCATTTGGTTTTGTCGAATTTATATGACTTTGTTGTGTTATTTCTAATGTTATGATTTTGATAGTTTATAATATTTATAACATGTTGGCAATACTTTATCACCTCAAGTCACACTTATTAAGACGTAGATGTTAATTGAAAAAGTGCGATACTTGTACATTTTTTCTGCAAATTCAGTATATATATTCTTAATGTGTATTTTCGTCACATTTTACCGATTGTAACATTTTCTACTGTTAGTAAATTACAGTTAAACAATCATAGACTTATTAGTTTGCTTTTTATCAAAAGGAACCTACTTTGTCCATAGTAAGATTTAATATTTATGGTGTGTCCTAGTTTTGCAGTTAATGTCTGTAATTCTACTAGTTGCAAATTCTGATTAATCCAGAGTGGTACGAGGTTTATAGCTAATCTTATTTACGTTGTGCTTAATAACTGTGTATTCGGATGATAATTCTGTATCGGCATATCGACCATTCGTCATATACATTGACATGGTTTCAGGATACATTACCAGTAAAGGTATCAAAGAGCCAAATAACTATATTTGACTAAAGTTTAATGAGACGAGCGACTTTTAAACAATTTGCCAAAATCAATCAGTGTAGCTAGACACTGACGATCAAAAAGCTCTGGAGCCAACTAAAATCATTGATAGTAATGACTATGTTTCACTTCCGAAAAATACGAGTTTCATTAAAAGAACCACTTTGACATCACAGAGTAGATACTTTAGTCCAAACCTATCAAATACTAGGTTCATGCTAAAGGAAAAATATACAACACAAGTCAACACTGTCTAAACCAAGACTCTTAACTGCAACTAACATCGAACCCAAACAAAACTGAAATTTAACGTAACTATATCCATATTCTCAAATATAACAGAATCATCTTCAGAGTATACGGAGAAACTATTTACAATCCCGTACAAGGTAACAGAATAATTGCCTTATCTATCTATATAGACAGATTACTTGATTATTTTTTAACTTTCAGGCAGAAAAGTCTATAGAAAACTTGAGCGATTGCATTAATTATGATAAATCTGTATATTTGTCTCAATATTTCTATCTTTTGCTAATAAACTATTCATCATAACTGCTGACTTCTGACTGTCTAAAACTAGCTATAGATTTGTGAGCTTAATTTGCTGGTTTGTATACTCAGATTTCTAAACTGTATGCTTATTATGTGAGATGATTATTCGTTGAGAACATTTTAGAAATTGTTGACACTCCTCGTATGCCGTATCTCAATACTCTAATTTATCAGTAATACTTAAAATTAGCATAATGTACTCACGATTAGTCAAAATAATCTGAACCTAAATGTATTTATACAAATAACTAATCAACCAATATCACACAGGTATAGTGTAATGTGTGTAGATTAAGGAAATCAATTTCGAAAGGAATAGATAGGAAATGTTCATAGTTTATGAAGTCTATGAATTGCCTTGAATAACTTTTGTCTTATGTCCTTTGTTGAAATGTTTCTTAAAAACTTTTTAGATTTATTTTATTTTATCAATCATAAATTACATTTCTTTGTACATTGCTCATTTTATGAGTAATATATTATTTTGTTGCTTCAATTTTATGTGCTCAATGTAACTAGACAACGACAACAATCATATTGATACTTAATGTATAAGATGTTAGTTCTATCGATCTACTCTACAGAAGTACATATAGTGATGGAAATACATTTATATAATGTAATACTGTACATTATTCATAACATATAAATATTGAAATTATTGATTATTCATCAAACTAATGCAGAAAATGTTCCAAGATTGCTTATTTGCATTCATACTCTGACAACATTGACTGGCTTTGCAAATCAAAAGTCTATAAGAAAACATTGTGGCGTTTGGAAAAAGTAGAAGTGAATTTAAATTTTTGTGAAAATATTTACACGTAATGATTTAAATGAATTTTATCCAGGAACATTTATCAGTATCTAAAATTTTAGAGATTTAATGATAAATTTGGTTTTTGGGCTAAATTAAATTCCCATCGACGCCAGTTTGTCCCTAAGTTTTTTTGAGAGTTTGTGACTTTGTTACATTTATTGATTTTATTCTACTTTAGTTGATTGAATTCGTCACAGATTCATGTTAATAGGGTATTATTGAAAACTGGGGAACGTTGGACGGCTGTATCGTCCTAGTATGGAACTTCATAGCAGTGCTCACCCTAGATTCAGGATGTTTCCTGAGGCTCCACCGACTAATGGAGTCTAGACTTGTTAGAAGTGGGACACTTGTCACTACTAACAATGGATGATTGTCGAACTACATCACAAATTAATGGGAGTGAAAATTCTCCTAATGGACGCCGGCCTATATTTACCGACCTGAAGCCTATCTGGTGAAACCAAGTGTGCACACTGCTAAGGGGTCCTGTACTGGGACGAAGCAGCTGTTAAATGCTTCCTTGGTTTTCAGTGGTTCTAACATCAATCTGTGATAAACCTAAACAATTAATTACTTATCAGTAGTATTCTGAATTTTTATTATTAGTGAAATCTACACTATTTGCTAAAATGTTTAATGCATGTTGAAATTCCCATATTCAAATTAAAACTATTTTATCAATCTAGTCATCATGATAACGAAAAGAGCTAGTATTCCAAAAATTCAATGAAAATATGCATGATTTACTATTAAATGCAATGTTATTAAATATGACCATGTTATTCTTAACTGTTTTAGCCTAGAAATACCAAAAGGTTGGGGACTGTATAACTGATTATCTTAATTAGTTTAAAGTATGATTGCGTTAGTTACAGTTAATTAGAAAAAATAAATTAGCAAGTCAAAACCTACCAGTTAAATGAATGACAACAATAAGTACAAATGAATAGCAGATAAATGTTTCTTTAATAAGTTTATAAATACATCATATTAATTAAGGATCTCTTTTTAAAGAATTCGTAGTCCTGGTATATATATATATATATATATATATATATATATATATGTGAAATTTTAAGGCATAATACATGAATACTGATTCTTAAATGTTCATTTGTCTCTGTAAAATCAGGCCGTAAAGCATAATTCTACTTCGGAAGATAGCACGATCATATATTAGGCATAAATCGTATATAATATTATTTTAAAAGTAGTTGTCAACCAACGAATTCTGCACTGTTGCTATAAATCTATTTTCTGTGACTATGAATAAAATTTCAAATAAAATTTTCACAAAATATACATCAACTGAATAATCAAGAGAGTTTAGTAAAATAATGAGAAAATTTCACTTTGTTGTAAATGTAATTTCAAAGTTACGTAACGTGATTATGTAAAAATAATATTGATATGTTAATTATCCAGGATAACATAATTTTTGCGTGTAAAATTTAAAATATATATTAAGTCAGTTTAACAAATATACGCTAAACGTGATTGTACACTTAACAGAATGACTATGAATAAAAGTTTTGATTGTATGTATCATGAATTTAGCTCGGGTCAATTTGTCGAGTGAAACGTTTGAATTATTTAAATTTTATTCTCTAAGATTAATTCAAATAGGATATCAAATTTTAGTATCTTCTGTTTACTCGAAGATCGTCTTCCGTTAACACATTTGATTTTGATCTTTGTGAATATTCAATTAGACCTGATGTTAGTTTACAGTAGCTATTTCGTTCGCCGTCATTTATTTCCCTCTTTATAAAAGCAGTTTATGCAAAGTTAAGAGAAAGTTTGGTAGTTCTTTAAAAGGTATTTAAAATATTATTTTCTCAAAGTAAATTTTACTCAGTAAGATGTATTTAACAATAATGGATTTTTCTTTGATGTTTCAAAGAATTATGCTTCATATAAATATTGGTTTTGTTTGACTACAGGAAAGGGTACAGTTCAGCTAAGGTCAACTTTGACTTAATACGGAAAGCAGTTGAGGTATTTCTAAGAACGCTTGGTGTTTATTTGGGTACTAGCACACTAAATTTTGTATGGCTCTGTGTTTGCCTTATTACCGACTTGCTTCTTTCCAACACTGTGCAGAAATACTTAACGACAGTTTCTAAGATACAGGTTGGTTATATCAGTCCCAAAACATGTTACAGTTACCAGGCATTGGTAGCATTCTTTATGTTATGTCGTTATGAAACTTATTACTAATCTGCATGTGTAGTGATCTTTTTTTGTTTCATTAATTAAACAGAATTTAAACGAAAAGCGTGCCAACATATAGGTACATTTGTTTATGTTAGCTGTCAAGGCTAATTAATTCAATTTCTACAAGATAAGTACATAAAGTGGATACCGAGTATATTTTTGATTATCTTAAAAACACTAAACATGAACTGATTAACTGATCTGATCTATTTGATGTTCATCTATCAAAGAAAAGAACTCAAATAGCAGAAAATCAGCATGCTTTTTCTTAAACGTCAAATGCACGCTTATTCTAGTAAGTATGCTCACTGACTTGTAAACTATGTTCATACGGAAAGTCCAATTTTTGTCATTCAGTAAATACATTCATTATCTTCGTATGAGTATGTTTATTACATAAGGTTAAGTTCCAGTAATTTATTGATATGCAGTATGTATGAATTTGGTTGTTTTACTTTTAAGTCAAAAAATTGGTTCTAGAAGTTCGGGAAATGACGTTAAATGAAAAATGAAAGAATCGATTGATAGTGACATAATTTAATGGTAGTATTTGGTGAATATCAATTTACAACATTAAGTGTCACGTGAAATGAACAGAGAATTACCGGTAATTTAGTTTAGTATTTATTAATTTGAATATTCGAGTTACAAGAAACATTCTTGGATTATGGCTAAATTATTTAGATAAAGGCAAGAGTACTAAAGTAAACGAGTCTTCAGCGTAACTGTAACGTATGTCTTGTCTTCAAATTTCAACTTTAAGACAGATACGTTCAGTGAAATAATTTCTAAATATTACATGCTAATAATCTTTTATTGCTTGCGAACATAAATACGGAACTTATAATCCCAACTTTTAATGTTCTACTATATCAGTCAGTCAATCACAAACACCACTATCACCACATTTACTCACATTTAAACAAAGCATTATTACTTCTGAATAGTTATAGCTGTAAATAGTAATACATATATTAAATATTGTTAGAATTAATATATCATACTTCTAGGCTGTTTTCAAACCTAGTTTAATTATAAATCTCAAATCATTAAATTCTATCAGTAAACAAATTTTTATGGGAAGTCAGTTAGTGACTAATTATGGACTAATTATGTCAAAATTTTGGGATATCATTCCATCTGATGTATCATATCGATGATTCAACTGAATTTCTCTCACAAACCCAGTCTCAATTATCAAGTTATGAAATCTACCAGTAACAGTTTATTTAAAATAATTTTAATCAAATTTTGATTCTTAAATAAAAAAACTTACATGTGAACATTTATTAGATTTAGTTAAAGATCTAATTGATATGCTTCTTGTTTGCCTTTTAAACTGTCTATTACAATCCATCTTTGAAGTTACTGAAACAATTAAAGGCTGATAAAATGTTATTCTTGGTTTTAAACTTGTAGAAAAAGATTTGGTCAATTGATTTTTCACTGTTTGAGGTATATTTACAAGCTGATCAGATATAAAACACGTCGTTGAATAAGGAAATACCAGTGACGACATTACTAGTTGAGGTAATGAGAATAATAATAACAATAATAATATTAAATGTATGCATTTTTCCAAGAATAGATTAATATAGTACATATTGAATCTAAATTGCTTTCATTTAATTCGAAGGATTGTTTGGTTATTATTCATCATGTATTACGTACAACAAATGTAGATCTAAGGTTTGCCCATATTATATTAATCGGTTAAATATGAAAACGATTCATATTTTCGTTACCGTGTAGACTAGTTTATATACCACATTTGTATACACACTGACATATGCATTTATCCACAAAATAACACAACAGTATCATATGCAAGCACACTGGGATACGATTATACACCAATTGAGATAGACTCTTCATGACAAAAACGAATTCATTTTTATGTTTTTAAGGTAAAGTTAGAAAAATGTTAATTTCTCTTTCTGTCTTAAATTATTTGACAATTCTATTGGAGGTTAATTCAATGGATAGTTGGCATGCCTATCTAAACTATTCACGTTTATATTTGTGTGAATAGGTAGAAAATTGCAATAGGTTTACCAAAAACTGAAATGTATTTTATTTCTATGTTGTTTGTGTAATTATCATTGCTGTTTTTAACAATTACGTCGTTGGCTTATTGGGTGGTCAATTTTTAACTTAAAAGCTTCTACCATCTGTTGATAACAAGTATAGACAAAAAAGTGAACAGAGAATGCTTTGTTTATTTCAACTCCATGAGATTATGCGACAATAATAATAATAATAATAATAACAGTAATTTGTTTTTCGTTGGAAATAGGAAATTCAAGAAAATGTATGGTGAAGGTAAACAAGAAAGGTAAACATACTAACTAACCTCTTTATTGTTGTTTAGCCATATTGACAATTGACTTTTGAACCGTGTATATGCATGTGTGTGATGTTTTTTTACATTAGGCTATTTTCGACGTTATGAATTTATCTGTAAATTTACTTATTGGCTTATCTCAGTTGACCGCAATAAAAAAGATAGATTATTTAGTCGATTAAACTGTTATCACTTTGTTTACTGAGCGAATACAATAGGCATATTGTTTATTTGAAAAACACTTTATTATTTTATTTGACTGGATATATCACAGATTGATGTTGGCAGGGTACCATTGAAAACCAGGGAGCACTGAACAGCTGTTTCGTTCTAGTGTGGAACTCTTCAGCAGTGCGCACCCACGATTCCAATCAAATAAAATAACCATTCTCTACAAAAATAACCATCCCCATTGAACTTTATTATTTAATAATTCATCATAAACAACGGAAGAAAAGTTTCATAAATTCCTTTAATTTCCAGTTCTTTTTGACAGACTGCCGATATTTGAATATAATCGGTAGAGAATCTGAAATGCATGAGTGATTTGTTGTACTTCACAACACGATGTGAAGGTAATGCATAAGATACTATTGTTAACACATAAACCATTATATGTTATCTTTAGAATTATCAGTGTTGTCATTCATGGTGGGTGCACCACAGATTACATCTGACAATCAAGAAACAAATGTATTGTGTTTCATTGACAACTGCGAAACATCCCCTATGGAAAAAAAATATTTGAAGGATTTCGTTGGTGTTTTCAGAACTTTGCTTCAGTATCAAAAAGCCATCGATTGAGTTATGCTTAGTTGACCGCTTAGGTCATAGATTCTCATTGTGCGAAGTAGTTAGGATATATTTTACCCATACAGCAGGACTGGTCGTACAGTGTTGATTGGCATCACAGTGGGGCGATGAAAAGCAAGAGACGAATGAACAAAAACACCAAACATTGAAATTAATCACTGATGATCTGAGTCATGTTAAAATTTACGGACGTTTGGTAATAACGACTGTTGTATTGTATGGCTGGATACGTTAGGTGATATCGGCCAAAATCGATCATGACTATATCTACCCCCTATCTTACACTACTTATTATTTATCTCAATATGTAAATGTGAGGTAGGGTAACTCGAACATATATACAATCGTAAAAAGCTTTATGCTGACTAGAAATGATTTACTAAAACTCTCTGCAAGATTAGCCTGTGTGTTCATCACTATATGCATATCCGAATGTACACCTCTGTGAATGAAATTGCTAAAAAGTGATCTCTTCTTTGAATGACATTCTTGTTTTCGTAACTCAATGAGTGTCTTTTAATTATGATATTTGATTGTTGATTATACCGTCAATGTTTTTTTTCAGTTGTGTAAAATAAATGCTAAACAAAATAATACAATTTTACTACTTTTGATGGAATCGTTGATAACAAGAAATTCAATATTTACATTCAGTAAAATAAAATTATCTACTTATTAAAGACAAATTTTTGATTACAACTGTACTGATTTATTACTAGTGTATTTATATTTGATTCTTTTTAAAATTATTCAAGTAAAATAATTTCTTTGCATTCATTAAATGAATTATAGTAATTATTAAGCATTCCACAATGATTACATTACTCCTCTTGATAAATTTTCAGTTTTTATTTATCCTTATATCGTTCCAACTGCAGGTTAATAAACAAACATTATGGATAACTATTATCATTTCATTTATATTTCAGTAAATATTTTGTAACAATATATTATCTTTTATTTTGATTGATACATATATCTTGTAGTTCCAGTTCTAATAGTCTAGGATTTAATTGAATCTGTGTAATGTAAATGTTTGTAATTTGTTGCCGATTCTTTATTCTATAGAATGCTTCAGTAAGTTAACATAAACCAGTATAAAACATCAACTGTAAAAATGATCAAATTAATAATCTTGTTCGTTAGTTCATTTATTTTTTCTAATATATTTTTTATCACTTAATTTTGTGTTTCAGACTATTTGTAAGAAGTAATAAAAGTAAAATTTCGTTTTATATTGGAATGCCTAAATATTTCTCAGAAGCCAGTTTAAAATACGAATCACTCATTTCAAATTCAACAGTATGAATACATCCTAGTTGCTATTGGACCAGAAGTTTAAGTCTTCCCTTTTTGATGGAATCCCTAGTGCATATTTTTGATTACGGCAAAAATACCAAGTGTGAAGCCATTATATAATTCCTTTCTTAGTTTTAATTAGTTATTCAGATGATGTCATTTCATACTGAAATAAAACAGTTACTTCAGTTCTCTCATCTATTTTTGTTGTTCTCAAAATAATAAAGTGACATACGAAACACTCAACGAGTTGTACAGACGTATTGTGTAGTCAAATCATTTGTGTAAGAAAATTTAAAAAGAGAGCACTTCCGAGAAGAAAGAGTTGACAGTTAACTAGATTCATGTTAATTATTTAAATAATACACACGTCTACTGTTAATTTCTATCATTTTTATTCATTTCAAATAAGTGTATATTGGTTGTCGACATTCTGTCAGTTGTATAAGACAGCTGTTTAAAAATAAGCTTATGCACACATTCATTGAAATTAACGCATACATTAATGCAATCTCCTAATGGTTAGTAATATATGCAGACTAAGCAGTTATTGTATAGAAATCTCTTAAAATACATTTTATGACATAATGTTTATTTTATTCACACAACAAAACATATTTCACAATGAATGAAATGCAAAAAAAAGAAGTAGGCTAATGCAATAGAATTAACATTAAAAGTTTTATTTTTGTAAAATACCAATAAATGGGTAAATGCATTAAAGTTAACTTGTTTTACTCTTTTAACAGAGTTGTTTGTTTTATTTAATTACATTATTGTAATTTCAATGTTTAGATTACTGATGTGTATCATCAAGAATGCATGCTCCTTAAGGGAACAAAGTGAAAAGAACAAAACAATATTCTAACCAGCTGTTCTTTGTATTTTGTTTATGGAATAGAATTGATGTATGCAGTTAATCCTTTACTTTTGATCTTTGTTAATAATACTTCATAGTTTAGGCGTTGTATTTAAAAGTCAGGTGGTTAGTTTATGATGGTTTGTTGATATTAAGTTTTGTAATTAATGATTTTCCACTAGCATTTATGCATTTTTTGAGTGACTTGTCTCTTATATTTTTAGTCGTATTGACCCTAAGCGGGTTCATTCTAATTAGCTGTGCGTATAATTGCTCAGTTTAAATCTTTAATGTTAGATTTTATATGCGTTTTCTATTATCTACATCTTACTAATAATAAGTTTAAATGATGAAATTAGGCTAAACTATTAAATGATTTTCAAAGAGTAGCAGTTACGTCAGCAATCTGTACGATGAAAAGCGTATAAAATGCATTGCCAAAACTTATTGTTAACAAAATGAAAAAGTATTTCAACTTTATTAGTAAGCGAATAGAAAATTTAAAAAAATGCGGAAAGAATAATTGGTATATTTAAATCCAAATATTAAAAGGTTAAGACTGTAAATATTTTAATAGTTGCCGTAAAAACAGGTGGACGTTAGCAACATAACCGATTTTATTAATAACTTGAAAAAAATATTTCTTATTGTAGTGATTGTTTTGTCCAGTTAGTTTACAGACCATGGGTACACATCAACAGTTTGTTTCATAGATGATTGTTGTCTCCACAATATCACTTGGAGAATCTTGTACAACTTCAGTTGACATAACTTTCATAGCACAGTTATAGTTACTAAAGTAATAATGTAATCTATCTTTCATATATAAGTTTGTGTATCTGACCTTGAGTCACACACTTTTATGCTAGAGATTATGATAACACTGATTACTTCATTTTTAAATATACACGTCTTTGATTCTAGGGAATTTATACGATGCAGCACCTAGGCTATTCATCTAAACATCAGTTATAGTAATATTTTATTGCATTACATGCCTATAACCACCTAGTGACTAAAGTAAGCGAATTTATACAGGCATTGTGCGAATAGTCATAGTTTTGAATCAGTAGAACAACCGATAGTTGTTTCATCTTATTATTATGTAACTGAAGAATTTGATTGTTTATTCTTTGAAAACAAGTTTGTCATTCAGATGCGTTTTACTTTGAGTTTGTTGGGTATATTTATTTCAGTAAGATAAAAAAAATCAGATTAATGGTAACCAGCTAAAATAGTTTCAATATTGAAGTAAATTACTTAATAAGAGTGGGCTATAAAGTATAATAACAATTAATAAATTATATAATTACCTCTCATTCTAGTATTAAATTGAAGTCGATATTAGATAGTTATATATTAGCAAACCTAGCACTCAAATTACTGTTTGATTCTAATGTTTTCTTGGCATGACTTGCTATACTTAGGTTCGATTCACAGTGGTGTATGATATTTTAATTCGACGTTTACAGATATATATTAGTGACTGTATTTGTTTAATGAAATCTAAACTAAACTGATACCTAGTACGTTGTGCAATATAGAAAGTCAAAATTTGCATCTATTTTTACTAAATCTGAAATGAAACAATAAAATACAAATAGCAAACATGAACATAGACTATGTGTATGATTTTATTTCCAGGTATCGCATGTATCAAGACTATATTTTATCTTTTGATTAAATATATGAAAGTGATGATTAGCTGCGATTATTCTACCTTTTTTTTACCTTTCAGTTAAGTCAAGTAACTATGCAATAAAAAAGTTACTGTTGTATTAACAGAATTTACCTTAGGAGAATCAGCTGTTTTTTTCTAAAGAAGTATCACTGTAGTTGGTAATTTTGTCTAAAATACCGTATACATCATAAGATTTGAAAAAATCTATCTTACTGAATAAGATGAAAATTATAGTGAAGTATAGCTAATTGAATCTAACCAAAAATCCCATCAAACAAAGGAAGTACCAAAGAATGTTTTAAATTTTTAATGAAACCAACTTTTATATTAATTTCCTGGAAAGACAGATAAGAGAGAAAGAGTAATCAGGAAGGGAAAAATCGAATTTTAATGAGAAATGACACATTTAGGCAAGAAAAAGAAAAAAAACAATCAATTGGGTATGAGTTTGAGAAAAAATACTGTAAGTATGCAAGTATGAAACAGCCATTATTCTCATTTGTGTCTATAGTTATCTGCTACTGTTAACTTTTTGTTGCTACTATGGTCTGAACAAGAGAAGACTAGAAAATTAGATTATTTTTAGGAGTTTCAAAGAAGAACGGAATGATTTTTTAAATACATTATTGTTTTCTGTGTAAGTTAATTCGATTACTGATGCTTTTTCTAAATTAAATAAGAATTCCCTTATAGTCTGAGTAGAGAAAACCTTCTTGTGTCTATCATTGTAAAACATCTAACGTATAAGTTAGTTTAATAAATAATGTTGTAGCAAATTACTGAATAAACAGACGAACGACAGAATTGGAATGAGAGCTAAATAATTTTTGACATAACTAACTGCAAAATACAATATTTGATTTCAAGAAAAGTTATTTATTAATCATCCACTGAGGCCTATTCTAGAGGGATCTCGAAGAACAATCCAGTATATAATAAAAAGTGGAGTATATGTAAATGATAGCACCTTCATGGATGTTTTTTAAACTCCCCTAGCAAGTGTCTTCTCTTAAATCCACAGTTAATAATTGATCACTCTTGTTAGCATTACCATTCCCTTACTATTTCGAGCTTTGAAAAGATAAACTCTTCCGGAAGTTTACTTTTCAAACAAGCTGATTCTAGACACAGTTGAAATCTACAGTTTGTTTTCAGTACCCATTAACATGTATCCTAACAATTATAACATAAAGTTGATTGCATTCGTCACAGATTGCTGTTGGTAGGGTACCTTTGAGAACCAAAGAGCACTGGACACCTGTCTTGCCCTAATATGGGGCCCTTCAGCAGAAAGCACCCATATGTTCGCCCTGGGAGTCGAAACCGGGGCCTCTAAGCTTGGTGAGCGCCTAACCCAATACACTACTAGGCCAGCGTCCAATGACGGAATGCTCACTTCTATCGATTTGCGATATAGCGTGACGATCATCCATACAGATGTCCAGTGTTTTCTGATTCTCAATGGTGACGAATCCTATCAGCTAGACGTGATACCAATCTCCACAAAACCACCTCAATTCATTTATAGCATTTAATGAAAACAAAAATTGAGCGGTGAAATTTCCAAATAGTTAATCATCAAGGCTCCGCACTAACATATGCATAATTTACAAAAAATTAAAAACAATACCAATCAAGTAGTGGTATGTCGGATTATAGCTCAGCATGTAACAATGTGCTAATGAAGACAATTACAAATGATCAACAAAATGTGAGACAGGAAGTGTCCACCATTCATCGGTTATAAGTAATGGGTGAGTGACAAAGGATATGTCCAATATAAAGTGTTCTGATTACATAATAGAAGGCATGGGAATTAACAGATTGTTTTGATAAGGCATCGAATGTTAATGCTATAGTCTGTAAGAGTAAAGAGAATCAGTTGCGTACAATAAATAGACAGACCGGTTCCGGATACACGAAAATGTTGAAAAACCAGTCGACAACAAGTGATTTTTGGTAAGTCATATGTAGACCGATAATGGAGTGACAAAAATGTTACAATAATAGTTACGTAGGAATAAAGGGATGAATAATCAGATGCTGTAGGCACACAACGATGAGTTTTGTAAAAAAAATTGAGAAAGTAAGCCCGTTAAACAAATTTCTGTTAATTGTAACCCCTGATTTTCGTAGCCTATGTTGCTACCCAGAAGTTATGCAAACTTTTCCTAAATACATAGATCAAGTTTATGTATATGGATGCCAATATCTTTGACCATATATAAAGGAGGGAATAGCAAGCCACGTAGAATGGTTGATGGAATTCGATAAATAGTTCTTAAAGATTTATTGAGGTCGACTTGATGTCTTGTGTTACTCAAGCAGCCCGGAATAGAATTTATAATTTATCTAACTTGTCCATTGTTAACCAGGATGGATGATATTTCGACATAAAGACTGTGCTATCAGACTGATTGGTATCAACTTTTGTTCCTGTGATATTATATATATGTATAGCTGGTGCACTTTAGTGATACGTATCCCCTCTCGCGTAGAATGATCATCACGCTCCACCAAATTTCTATGATGAATGAAAACAGCTTATTTTGAAGTTAGTTGAATGCACTCTTAAACTGACAATTTATAAGCATATATATATATATATATATATATATATATATATATATATATATTGGTATACGGCTTTGATGAAAAACTAGTGCTTAAATGATTACAGACAATGATGATAAAATGATAATTTCTATATTCAACAAAGAGGCCATCTCGTTCACTTCGAACTGTGTTTTACACCACTGAAGTTCAGAATAAACCTCTATGGAAGGTTAGCGGTTGGTTACATGTAATTTAATCAAACAAATTTTTGAATGTAGAAAAACTGTACGAAGATCTATGGATATTTAGAATGCACAGTAAAAAATTGGCATCTTTTTATGCGTAGAATCACGATGGTGGAAACTATTTGCCTTCGAGTAGATAATACATAAACCTAGATTGATTTTACACATAAATACAATAACAAGAGTTTTGTGCTTTTTTTAAAAAAAGTAGACAATGTACAGAAAAACTTTTTCAGCAAAATGAAATGTTAATCATAGCATTCTATATTACTTTCAATTCGACTACTTCGCCTGCTACTATTATTACTACCAATACAATATATACAAAACGCGACAAGTAATTCAGACTGTTACGTAATTCATCAGTTGAATTGTCTTACATATATTACATATGTGGGTGGTAATAGTTAGTTAAATACGACAACTGGCATAAACTGATAGTTAGTTATCACTAAAATATACCATTATTTTGCGAATCGTTGAAAATTTTCTAGCATGAGAAGTTTAGATGATAACAATATTAAGTGTGAATATATTCATTAATATTTGGGATAAACTTTTATGGTTTACAAACACTTAGAAATAGAAACTGGTTATTTCTATGTTTTAAATGCTACCCAGAAATTTGAGTGAGATTTCGGTTAAGTTTAATTATGTAACAAAACCATACACTACTTAAAAAGATATTTCAAACTCAGGTAGCAAACAGGTTGCAGTTGGTTTTAATAAGGAAGTATCATAAAGTATACATAAGGTTTTGAAATTTTGCAAACACTTCTCATTTATGAATGCTGAGATGCAATCTCTGTAAGTGTTATGGCGTCAGAAAGAAAGATTTTGGTTGGTAGTAGCGAACGCCAATGAAGTATGCCTAGTTGATAATTCGCAACTGACTTAAGCTCACTCTCCCGCAGGCCGATAATAGAAGAACCAGAATCAGGAACGGAGAAACAACGTATTGTATTTCAACCATGCCTTTATATATACATAAAATCAGACCACACAGTAAACCAATCAAGAATTTAGCACTGATAGAGAACAAAGGATATAGTGGCAGTGAATGGGGACAACTTATACACAACTAAGTGACTGTAGTTGTTAGTAATAAACAATATACTAAGAGTAAATATACTAAACGGGAGGACCGGGTAAGGGGAACGTAACAGCCATAGAAATGAAATGTTTACATTGTCCACAGTTATAATAAATGAAATAATTTTCTAAAACACAGTTCTTGAATATTATCAGTCTTCACTAGGTACCCTGCATATCAGTAAGTGAATGTTAAGAATCATGAAATGAAGTGTTAGTTCGTTGTAATATTCATTAGAGTATAACGTCACTCAGAAGTTGTTCTTTTTCATACATTTTAAGCATAAATTAAGATAGTGCAGTCGGTGAAGCACTAAATATTTGAAACATAATTAGCTAGCGGAGCTACTTTGTCAGGTATGTCATATGTAAGGAGAGAAAATTAATTAATCGTGCACTATGTACATTTCTACATTTTGGTGCTTTTTCGATTTGAATTGTTTAAAATTCCAGTGTTTATCAAAAACAAAGATATTTGAACGAAGAATATTCTTTTTGACAAATGCTCATCAAGTTCTACATTTATTAATTCAGAATTATTAGTCACAAATATAGCCGGTTCTGAGGTAGATACAGCATAATTTAGATATCAAGGATAATTGGATATAAATTTTCCGAGTAATTTGTAAAATACAGATGTTATTGTTGCAATAATCATCATCATGTAACTTGTTAAACTTAAACTTATTAATCAAATATACATATATAAGTATCTCTGTGTATGGGAGCTGGGGTAGTAGCAGAATGCAATGGAATAAATGATAGTCAAAATTTGTTACATAGTAAGAATAATATTAGAAAGAATTATAATCACTTCATTTGTTTCGTCTTAAAAAAGTTACAAAGTAAGCAGAAATTAGAAGAGAAGTTTGGGTGACATTCAAATTCATTCTGCGTATCTTTATTAATAATAATTATCATTATTATAAAATGGAGATTTGTGAATAAAGTGAGTGGCATTTGGATAAGGTAAACTTAATTTACAGAAATACACATAAAGAAAGATACGTGTGCATTACTGCAACTAAGTCATCGTATGATGAATCATCTGTTCTTTTTGTGAGCATAACATCTAGAAATGCTATTTTACCTTCACTTTCTTTGCATGTGAATTTAATAGCTGGGTGAATCTTGTTTGTAAAGAATGAATGTCATCCACGTATTGGCAGTAGAATGGCAATTCAGCAAAGAGTTATGTGAATGGATCGTTTTCTAGTTTGGTTAGGAAAATATCGTTCAAGATGTGACCCAGGGGAGAGCCCATCGCTACTCTGTCCACTTGTCTATATATGTCATTGTTAAACATGAAATGTACATTCATTATACGCTTCAGTAATAATTCTTCAAGCGTGTCTATTGGGATAATGATATCTATTCCGGTTTCTATGACTTGGTCGCAAATATAGTTAACCGTCTCAATTAGTGAAACGTTCGTGAATAAGAATGTGAAATCCAGAGATAGCATACATCGCTCTATAGTGTTCAGTTCCTTGACCATGTCCACTAACAAGGTTATTTTCGAAGCCACTCATATTCAGCATTATACTTAGTCGAAAATATTCTGAGTTGGTTCGATAGATGTATTTACGAAATCAACACGGATTTGCTTATCATTAGCTACCGACAGTGAATCTTACTAGCATAACTTGGTGAGTGAAAACGATGTCAGATTCAGAAATACTAACGGTTTAATTATAATATTTTGTACTACTGATTGTGGGAATTGAGTATCATGAATCGACCTGAGTCAAACAACAATTGAAAGTACTGAACGCTTGTTTTGTTTAAGTGTAGAACTACTGTTCAGAGATTTTCTACTACTTCAAAGAGTAATCAAACACAAGACGCCCAGATTTTGCAAATTAACCTTTAGACCACTAAGGCAGCATCCAATAGCTAACATTTCTAACTTTCGTCACCCAAAGTCGTGTTTATGCTTTCTGGTTATCGACTCAGTTTATTTCCTGAAATAGAATTCATATTTGACAATCTCTATTACATCCAGTAGTGTTCAATATGCACTTTCATGATTTTTTTATTGTGCTTTAAGATCTTTCCAGCTGTAAGTATCAAACAGTCTTTCTGTACTGCTTCTTTGGTGCTAAATACTTCCAATCATTGATAATTATCTTTATCACACCCCGAAGTTAAATTAATATCCTCCAAATTTTCTATATATTCAACCAACAAATTAACACAAATTAAAACAAGCTAATTAAAGAAAACGTTATTCTTTAAGCGAACTGTTACCATTTATCAATCATGGAGTTACAGTATTTAACCCACCAATTATCTGATTTTTATGTAAATAGCCATTAAAAACCAGCTACATGTTGAAATTTATATACAAGAAATTTAACGTGTTTAGAGAGAAACACTATATTCTTCCTCTAAAGTTTTACAATCTTCAGTCTTAAAAAGTATGGTGGTTATTATGAATACCTGTAATGATGATATACTTTTTAGAGTACTATTGCATAGTTTTAATTTATGATTTATACAAATGACAGTTTTTTCAGAACAAGACTAAAAATAACCAAGAAGTTCCCATTTAGGCATTAAGAAAGGACGAAAGGAGAGAAGAAATATTTGTTTTAAATTAGTTTTCTATGAAAGTTCTACGCTAATATATAGTAAGTAAACGTTTTAAATCATTACCAAATGATTGGTGATGTGTTAAATAATAATTTTACAAGTTCACAGGTCTGTGCAAAATAATTACGACGAATTAACAAAACAATTAAAACATGAAGGTGAATAAGGTAATTATAGTTTTTGAAAGTATACAAATGATAAGTAAACCAATTGGCATAATGTTAATTACATAACTAACGGTAAAAAGCCGAATGTTTAGTTACAAGAAATTTAGTGATCAAGAATGTTGTGTAAGAATTAAGTGACAAGTAAGAGGCAATACATTCTGAAGTTATGTAAAGAATAAAAATCGTGATAAGAATGATAATTATTATTATCAGAGAATTGAGTATAAAAAATCATTTGTAAACCGTCTAATCATTAGCCGTTATAATGGCCAAGACAAGAAAAGAAGTTGTACACACAGGTCCGGTTTGAGAATGTTGATAACTATAGCTTCCACTATATATAGAAGACGTGTGCATAAATCATAATGTAGACTAGATGAGACTTGATAAATAATTTCTAATGTTTTTCTCACGTCTACTTGATGTTCTGTATCAACCAAATGTTCAGGTGTAGTGCTGTTTACTTGCCGTAGTTGACCTTTGATCAACCACACTGAGTGATGTTTGGAAATCCTATGACGGACCTGCAAATATATATATATATATATATTAGTGTAAGGCTTCGATGATAAACTAATTGGAGAAAAATTTCTTCGTTCCCTACGTCCTTTCCTAAAACTAGAAACAGCTTAACGTAGTTAAAGGATAAATTATGATCATAAGCTTGCTCATTGACTGTTTATGAAAGTAATGTACAACAAATTATATAGTTATTGTTCAAAAATCTATGTTAAATATTTCGTAATAAATAGCTGTGAAATTGTAATTAACTGTTAAGTTATGTTGTAACTGGCAATCTACTCAGGATGTACATATGGCAACAGAGGCTGACCAATTTCAGTCCATTAAAAAATCAGAGGGAAGATGCAAGCTTATTCTAATTATACTTAACTCTGTTTAGTAGTTGTTATCATGTTGTGTCTGCACTTTAGTGTTGATGTCTGCATTGATCTCCCTTAACAAATAAATTACTGGGTCACATTAAGCATAAACTTATTCAAAGAGTACAATGTCTATTATAAAAGACGTCGATATTTTTTAGTTGGTGTCAAGTAGTGAATTCGATTATTTACTACTAGATTCTGCAAGCCATTATGGAAAATAAAACCATTTTGTAAGTTTAGACATCACTAGGATGCATGTTTAGACGACCTATATGCCAACATTGACTGATCCAATGTTATTCATTTCAGTGAAATTAAACTATAACTCTTTACAATCAATGATAATCTTAACAACGTTATATGTTTTATTACTAACAATATTTATCGAATATTGCAAAATGCTAATAAATAGTTATTATAGTATCCACTAAGTAAATAGTTATGAATTTAGCTACTAAATATTATTATTCAATATTATGTATCCAGTAGTCCAATTAACATTCAAGTTCAGTGTGAGATAAAAACAATCAAAAGATAGTGCTATTCAATGAGTTGAATGGTTATAATTAAATTATTCTTTGAATGTGAAAATTAAGTATATATACCTTATGAGACAGAATGAGAAATAAAGTACATAAGTGTTTGTGCATAGATTATTCCTTAATATAATGATAATTATGATTACAGAATAACAGCTACCATGAAATTAAGCAATGCTGAAGAGTATTCATTTGAAATCGTCTTGATATTTAGTATCTTAAACTCTAAAGACTTATAACTGAAGATACCAGGTTAATAACAGAGGGGTAAGTTTCTGTTATGCGGTTAGGTAAGTATTCACTTATTCCCACTTGTGACTTTCTATTATTAGCAGTAATCAGAAACTGTCCATTACCGTTAATCTATTTCTTCTTTATACCAAAGTACATACCTGTACATGTTTAAAACTTTTGTCTAAATTTTCTATGAATTAACCTCAAAGCTAAAACTTTGTAGGTTTCGGATTATTCAAGTCACAGTCATATCAGAATGTGAGTTGTATCAAATTGGGTTGAGAAATATTTGCTTAAGATTACAGGGATTTTAACACATCGAATTTCTGGCATTGTGATAATCAAGGTGGCATTATATTACTTCATTTATCACAAGTTTTCGGTTCTGTTAAACTGATACCATAATCTGAACTGTTAAATTTTGAGATGACGAACATAAAAAAGACATAAAAATCATCAGTAAAGCAATAAAACTAAAGATGAAAGTTAGTAAAATGAAGTAGTTGAGAAAAATAATTAAAACTTCATTGTAAACAAATTTTACTGAATTTAGTCAACAGATGTTTGAATATAATGAAAGTGACAGTTAATTTAAAAGAAAAGTGAATATCAACCAGTAAACAACTAAGATATTGATTTACTTAAATAAGGTGCTGACCTAATTATTGTATGGGACTAAGTCATTTGGTAAATAATGGAAATAGGCATATAATAGACATGTAGTTTACTTCTCAGGTTCATAAGGTTAACTGTCTCCAAACATCTGCTCCTGCAATCATATCATATAATGCATCTAACCTCATTTGGTCAAGATTAATGATTATAACACTTAAGATGAACTAATGTTTTTCTTTTAAATTATAACAAGCCGTTATTCACAGATGACGATTTCAAACACTCAGGTACTCATAGAGATCTTAAGATATGTGTTGATTAGATGGCATCGGTATATATTTCTACTTTAATATTTTGGTTATCGAATGAGATTGATGACAGATTTTATAGATATTAAATGATTTAGTTATATGCCTTCATTTATTAATGTGAATAAATGGTGATAATATTACTAGAAAGCCAGAGTTGAGGTTGTTTTCTTTGGCTGTATCGATTTTCATTGATACGGTTAATGCTATAAAGTTATTTATATTTCCTAATACGAAGAAGTAAAAGTGCATGTCCTCGTCCAGTGTTCAAAAGTCATACGTATCTACCTTCTTACATCGATTTCAACAGAGAACTAAATTACTTTAGTACATCCTGTCATATACTAAGCATAGTTTCTGAACACTGACGCAAAATTCTTAAACAACTCCTAGTCTCCACTAACCTCCTATTCTTGAATTTTGAACACAGGAGAAAAGCCAGGCAGCATAAATTAAGCTTTACTTCGAAATTTAGTTTAGATATGGAAAACATTGATATTTTTACTATAAAAATTACATTAGTATTTTATAAATTTCTTAAGACCTTACTAAAATTGACAATAATTTCGATAATCATTTAAACAAGACACCATGTTTGATCTATTTACTTCCAGAATTCGTTCCGTAGTTTCTGAATAACAGTAACTCCATAAAGTATTTTCAGGAATCATTCAGACGCTATAAGCTTCTGCATAGTTTCTGAGAGCTTCCTAAATAAGATTTCTACATTCTCTTAACTCATTACCTAATATGAAACCTGAGAACAATATTATAAGACTAATATTTACTATATTCTAATCGATCAATGTTTTAAAATGGATGACATAAGTAGGATAAGAAAGCAACCTAATTATCAAAACAATACAACGTAACATCAGATGCAACTTCATTTCCTTAAGTAAATTATTCTAAACAACAAAAGATAAATGTGTTACAAGTAGAATTATGCCTTAATTATGCATTAATAACAAATATACTTCTTATTTAATATATCAGTAACAGATGTTTATATAAAGTGTCAATCTAAACAACAAGCAATTGTTCAACCTAGAAATAACTAACTAATTGAACCCTAAATAAGAATCATTAAACATTCACTAGTTTAACTTTTCAAATTAAGCACACTAAAAACCTAACTATTCAATAAGCCTACTACATTTTGTGATCTGTTTCTGTTGTAACAATATGGTAATTCCTTAACAAATTGATATAGTTTTTCTTTTTAAGAAAAACAAAAACAGATGTTTTAATAAACTAACGAACTGCTTATTAAAAGAAGAATAACAACTTATTTATTAATTTTAAAAGTATCAATTTAAAATAATGAATACATATGATTACATATATTGATAGGTTACCAATTAAAGTGTGGTGATTTTGTGGAGACAGGTATTAGGTTTAGTTGTTTGTATTCGTCGTAGTTAGTTGGGTCGTGACTGGTGGAGTTTAGACGCGCTAGAAGTGAGATAGTTATCAGCAAGATCATTGACTAATCGTCATTCTATTTTAGAAGTTGATGGAAGTAATAATTCTACTATAGGATGCTAGCCCAATGGTGCAGATTTTTAAGTATTGTCTATGAGACCTAGAGACAGTGGATTTCCTTGCGGAATTAGAATTGTACACTGTTTGGGAGTCCCATACTAGGTAAACACAGCTGTCCAGAGCTCCCTTGTTTTTAGTTTTACCCATAAGCACCAATCTGTGAAGAGTACTAACAACTAAAGACTGCCAGTTAATCAATAATTTCGGTCAAGCGACGATACATTTTCTATGTTCCAAAGAAAAGTTCTTAATGAAATTCACATTTAAGTGCCTTTCTCTATAGTCTTTTATATGTTAAGATTTTGGAAAGTGTTTTTAGAATTTTGTTGCTGACAATGAAGCCTGAGATGCTATTTAATTTAGTTAAGAAAATGACAGGGATTTCAGAATTCTAAATACTCCAGAAAGTCAACTACATTGGAAGTGAACGCCTTTGTATCATAGAAGCCCATTACAAAGATACAGATGAAATTGTTTGATTTTGGTGAGACTGATAGAATGTTTAACTGAAACTTATTGTAAAGGATATTTTGGTCTCAGATGATAATCTGAGTATCATGATAACAAACTATATATGTGATGAATTAGTTCTATAGATAGTTAAATTACAAGACAAAAATCATTGTATACTGCCTCTAGCTGTCTCTAACATGAAACATATTGGTTCGTGACTTTAAGTCACTTAATGTAATGACCATATTAAACACTTAATTCTATAATTTGATCAATCATAGAGTTTACATATAGGTGACATAGTGTGTGATATTTTTTTCACTATTCTGTTAATAAATAAATCTCAATGAAATAATTGTGTACCGGAAGTGATCGGAGGCAGAATTCTTTTATTCTTCTCATGATGTTTCATTATGATGGAAAACAGTTAGTAGAATTTTAATTAATTTCTTAAATTAAAACAAAAACTATTCAATAATGAAAATTTTCTTTACAATGAATTCATTTACTACAACCGTACACTTGTACTCTTAGTAAATGTAACAAGTTATAGTCTATAGTAAACTAGAGGGACATTACATAATGTAACAAAGTAATCAAAAATTGATCGCATCCTGTTTTCAAGTACTGAATAACGTATGTGTGTGTAAGTGGGTGGGTGGGTGGATGGTTGGCGGATCATAATTATTTTTCTCTTAAATAGTCATCTTAAGAAGTGCTGCTCCACTTAACAAAGTTGTTAAAAGTAATTAAACTTTCACACTGTGACAAGGTAAAATATTAGCCTTTACAAATGTAATGCAAGAAATGTTAGAGATGATTTTTAAAATAACGGATATTAAAATGATGCTTGAATAGCAATAATAACTCGTAAAACAATTAGAAAAATGAGAAAAAGAAAGCCGAATATAAGAGGTAATATGACTGTGGAAAAATAAGAGGATAAATATGCTTTTATTAAACGCGAAACTCAGACTAGAATGGTGAATCTCCAGAGTCTGGTATACATAAATTCCTGACCAAAATTCCATTTGAATCGATTCTTCTAATCATGGAAATGAATTTGAAGGCTGATTTCCGTGATGGTGTATGGAATGAACTGACAGTATGCACAAGAAATAGGCTACTAATTGACTTGCAGTATCGTTTACAGCATCCTTTGGGAAAGTGTATGTTTCAAACTGTTGATATAACTTTCATTACAAGAACAAGTGGGCCGGTAAGCACATACTAAATTGGTTAAAAGTGGAATTCCATCTTTGACACTTTCTCGGACAAGGTTCCTGCTAGATAAAACAATTCAAAGCTCCGCTAGGTAAAACCTCCTCCTCGGTGATCATGAGTTGGTTTATAAACATTTCCGTTGACGTGTTTGCCGTAAAATCGATGTTAATAGAGAAAACATGGCTATTCCTAATATCCATCAAACTGATAACTATCTGCATATTTTTTTGTATTGTATTTTCAAAGATTATTTTAACAAGTTGCATCTAAAACTTTTTAACGTTTAATTACTTTCGACAACTTTGTTACGGGGCGCAATAATTCTTACGATGACTATTTGAAGAAATGTTGTTTGGCGAAAAATCTTTCTTTCCGATTATTTCGTCTTCTAAAGCTGTACAATCGTAATTCAGAGTTAATCTTTGTACAAAAATAGTCTGTTATGAAGTAAACGAATATGTTACATGATAGAATGAATAAGTCAAAATTATCACAAGTTAGTTTGGTATATGTGAGAAAAACAAATTGGCGTGGAAACAACAATTGTGACGTGGTCATTCAACGAACAAAATAAAGTGGAAATATCAAATTAGTGTGCATTTATAAATTTACCCTCACCTACGGTGTTGGATTTGTTGGTCGCACAATACAGAATCTGTTGAAACACACCTTTAAACACTGATCAGTTTGATTATCCAATCGCCTGAACATGTCTATCAGCAGTTCAGGCCTAGAGCGCCTGGTTGTTTCGCCAGAATCCACCTTCATAGCCATCTATTTAGTCAAACTAAATGGCTCAAAAGAATTGTGAACCAATAAACTATGTGATTCAGAAGCTTCAGCAATTCGCATTTTCAAGTCTAATCCCTGTATACGATAGCACTACATTTAATCTCTTATTCAACCATAGTCAATCACTCAATGCCTGTTACCCCAAGTAGAGCACAGGCCGCCCACCAGCGTTCTCCAACCAACTCTGTCCAACGCTTTCTTTTAGGGCTCTTTCCAAGTGCTGTTCATTCTCTTTATGTATGCCTCCGATTCCCGACTCAATGTGTTCCTGGGTTTTCTCTTTTACTTTTACCTTGAGGATTCCAAGTTCGTGCTTGTCTTGTGACACAGTTTGATGGTTTCCTCAATGTGTATCCAATCCACCTCCAGCGTCTTTTCCTAATTTCTTCCTCAACTGGAAGTTGATTAGTTCTCTGCCACAGAAGGTTGTTGTTGATGGTATCTGGCTAACGAATACAAAGGATATTACGCAGACAGTTGTTTATAAATATTTGTATCTTCTGAATGATACTTTACGTAGTTCTCCAAGTTTCAGCTCCATACATCATAACTGCCTTCACATTTGTATTGAAAATTTCGACTTTAGTATTGAGTTCCAGATGATTTCCAGTTGTAGAAATGCTGCCCTTGCCTTACCAATCCGCGCCTTCACATCCGAATCGGACCCCCTTTGTTTGTCGATTATGCTGCCCAAATATGTAAAGGTTTCTACATCTTCCAGAATTTCTCCATCAAGTGTAATTGGGTTAGTGATTGTTGTTTTGTGTCGAAGGATCTTGCGTTTCCCTTTGTGAGTGTTGAGGCCTACTGGTGGCTGCTGAGGCTGCTGCTATATTGTTCGTCTTCTTCTGCATTTGATGCTGTGTGTGAGAAAGAAGAGGTGGGTGATCTGCAAAGTCCAAGTCATCTAGTTTCGTCGATGTTGTCGATTGTATTCTGAAAGTGTCTACAGATGTTACAGTCTTCATGATTCAATCGATGAGCAGTAGGAAGAGGAAGAGCGAGAGTAAGCAGCCTTGTCTGACACCAGTCTTCAATTCGAATGAATCTGTGAGCTGACCTCCATGAACGATTTTACAATGTAGTCCATCGTAAGAATTTCGTATAATGTTGACTATCTTTTCGGGTACTCCATAATGTCGTAAAAGGCTCCATAATATTCTCAACTGATTGTTCAACAATGAACCGTAGAGTAGCGATTTGGTTACTACACGATCGGTCTTTACAGAATCTGGCTAGTTGATCTCGGAGTTGGGCGTCAACTGGGTCCTTTATTCTGTTCAATAACACTCTGTAGAAGACTTTTCCTGGTACTGAAATAAGAGTAATGCTTCTGTCGTTCTCGCAGTTACTAAGATCAGCTTTCATTGGTATCATGAAGGGATACCCTTCTTTCCAGCCTGCTGGAACACGTTCTTCTTCACAAATCTTCCTGAAGAGAATGTGGAGTATCTTTGAAGTTGCTTCTATATCTGTCTTCAGTGCTTCAGTTGATATGTTTTCTGGTCCTGCTGATTTACCACTCTTGATTTGTTAGATGGCCATTATGTTTTCCTTGACTGTTGGTGGGTTGGTGTATATAGGGAGATCAGTGGCTGCTGCTTCGATGACTAGTGGGTTCAGTGGGGCTAGTCTATTCAAGAGTTCTTGGATGTGTTTTACCCACCTGTTTAGTTGTTCATGAACTTCAATGATTGGTTTGCCATCCTTGTTGTTGATTGGCTGTTCTAACTTACTGAATTTCCCAGCTAGCTTCTTCGTTGTATCGTATAGGAGCCTCATATTTCCTTCTCTTGCAGCTTTTTCCGCTGTCATTTCTAGGTCCTCAACATATTTCCGTTTATCCAACCTGATGCTTCTCTTCTTATTCTACCACAGCCCTAACTCTTTTCTGTTTTTCAATAAACGATTATTTTTAATTCTTCTTCTTTTCCTACTCATGGTTACTGTTAATAAACGACTATTACACAATTTATTATTCACCATACTCAATTGTATATCAACATTTTCACTAACAGTTCACCCATTACATAATACTACCTTCATAATTTAATATTTTCAAATAACATGTCAACATAATTCTGTTTATCGTATGACCTCTTCATAATTGTTGTTTCCAAGCCATTTTCCCTTCATACCATTTTACTTTTATTACACATGTCAAATTAACTAATGATCATTTTGACCTATTTGTTTAGTAACCCAACTCATTTTCCTGTTTCATAATGACCTATATTTACACAAAGATTAATTATAAATTACGGTTGTACAGCTTTAGTAGATGATATAGTTAAAATTAAAATTCCCTTCGCTTAGCACTATTTATTTGAAAAAATAATAGTCATATGCTCCCTCTCCATCCCCCCCACCCACTTTATTCAATACCTAGAAATTAAATGTGATTAGTTTTAATTACTGTATTAGATGATATGTTGCATCTTTATTGCACTATAGACTATTATTTGGTAAATTTTGTTATGGGTACTACTGTACAGCTGTAGCATATGATGTCGTCTAAAAGAAATTTTCCTCAGTGAAACATCTTTTATTTTGTAATGTACTGGACATCTTAAATTGTATCAATATTAAATGTAAAAAGTGCTTATTTACTATTCATATTAGATAGTTATTCTTTGAGATACTGTTACTATGAAATTAATATTGATAGAGAGTTTTCGTAGATGAGAAATTTTCATTTATTTAAACTAACCTCAGATCATTATTTACTTAAAACCTATTATTCTACATTCATAGGTCTTTTGGTCAATCTACACAGTACTGATGTAAAACAAAAGCTTTGTGTAACATGACACCATCTATTTCAATATTATTAGACTGGATAGATTAAATTTTGTTTTTGTTTTCATATTGTTTGTTACTGAGATATTCACCAAAACGTATACAACACTTAGATACATTATTTATCAAATTTCATAAATATACATTTTGAACAGTTATTCTTTAAGTATCTTTTTAGTATTTAATGTTTTAAACTCAATGAATTTTATGAGAGTAAACTTTCACTTAAATTTTATAAGTCATCAAGTATTTGCGTTACAATATTTTACAAGTCTTTGAAATGGAAAGCCCTAGAATTATTTCTAGCTTTCCAAGAAAATTTGTATCTTACTAAAGTTATATTATTCACATGAAAGTGCTAAGAGTTTATTCGGTAGATGGGTATTTTATTTAAATGTTTATGAAGTTGACAAATTTTATATTTAACTTCTTTTCCTCAAGTACGTGCTAGTATTATCAGTAACAATTAATTTCCAAAATAACTTCCTCATGGACATTAGGCCGATTCTAGTCTTTTGTCACAGGTTGGTCCTAGTAACTGTACCGTTGCGAACAATATACAGTCATCACTTTGTTTCGTTGAATGATCATATAGGGAATGTTTCCTGGTCCTTAATAGCTTATCGGCTTAAATCAGTTCGCGACTAAATTATCGACAAAGTAACAAAAATAACTAAGTTTTACCATATTAATATGTGAACACTTCAAATTTTAATGAGCGTATGAAGATACTGAAGTTTAAGTTTATACTTCCTGCAACTGCTAAGGTGGAAAAGTGTGCAAACGTACATGACAATTCGGTGTTTTCGTCATAAGTTTATAGCTGAATCTGATGAATATGATGAAAATATCATTTAATATAGGAACCAGTAGTGAAATCTACAAGATATGTTACAGAAATTTGAATAATAATTACGACTATTTTTGCTTTTATCAAAATCCTTAAAATGACTTCAAAACATATGAACGAGTTCTTTAGCACTACCTAGTTCAATTTCATAACATGAAGGTATTTAGATAATCCTAATGGCTTAAATGATCGTGCCAAAGTAAACACGTGTTTTAATTTGTTTATTATTTATTATAAATTATTCAGTTAGATAATATTGGACGAAGTTTTATTAAGGTGAAGTTACTATTAGTTCATTTACTTACTAAATGCTATACAAAAATGTATCGTCAGTTAAATAATTTCTTGGTAGAGTGTTATGTTACTTACAAGTAGTTCATCGCATTTAATGTAATTTTAATATACGACTTGAGATTTATGGTTTTGATGAAAGGTTTTTTAGGATTAAGCATTCGTAAGATGAAATTCAGTCGCTAAACAGTGTATGATTGAGTGAATTAGCAAAACTGATGTGAGCCTCAATCATGGATTACAAATAAATTTTTTTTTAATTTAGCAGACTTCGACTTCGAATCGTTATTTTTATCTTATACGGTACAATAATTGTCGGGATTTTCTGACTCTTATTTTTATTCATCAGGTCAAATTAATTGCATGGGAACTACAACTAAGTACTTTTATGTATGGTATAATTTGCATCTTTGAAACTTTTAATTTCAAAATAAAGTTTGAAGTAAAAATAAACGGTGTTTAACAGTATACCGTAAAATACATGAAAATATTCTTGAGTATATTAGATAAAGTCATGAGTTTTCTTGTTTACGGTGGTAATAACGCTGACCAGCATATTGTTTGAGTCACCAAATCAAAGCGATGTCATAATTAATGTGATTATTTAAGTAACCAAATTTCGTTTCTGAGGATATACTGTGATAATAACTTTTCTTAGATAAAATAATGAAAACAACAGTTGCGTAGTAACTTGTGTAGACAGAGGAGGGAAGATGTGATTAATTTCGATAGAAAAACTATTCGAAATTCTGCCATAAAGGGAGCAAGTATGCCATACATTTTAAATCATCTGTTAAGCTTAACAATTTATTCAAAAATATGTCTAAAATAAGTGCATGCATAGTGTAAAAAGAATTTGAACTGTTCAAATTACAGAACTTTAAGTGAATGCACCATTCAAGCTGGTGTAGAGTAGTAATCTGGAAAACGATACTAAACATTTGTACACATTCAAATGTATGTTTGAAACCACGAAACATTCTGTACAATAATTAAATTTGTTTTCACCGCTTATACAAGTTTCATGAAACACTACAGAGTCGAATAACTAGATAAAGTAATTAAATATTTTGTTTGATTGAATATATCACAGATTGATGTTGGCAGGGTACCATTGAAAACAAGGGAGCACTGGACAGCTGTTCTGTTCTAATGTGCGACTCCTCAGCAGTGCGCACCCCAGATTCAACACTAGTGACTAACTCCAGGATGTTCCTGTAGCTCTAGTGAGAAGTCGTGACTGGTGGAGTTCAGACTTGTCGGGAGTGAGACAGTTGTGACCAATGGCAATCGATGATCGTCGCGCTATATATCACAAATTGATGGAGGTGGGAATTATACCATTGGATGCCGACCCAGTGGTGCAGATAGTTAGGCGTTCGCGTCAACCTGAAGCACCTGGTGCGGAATCTGGGGTGCGTACTGCTGAGGAGTTCCACACTAGAACGAAACAGCTGTCCAGTGCTCCCTTGTTGTCAATGGTACCCTGCCAACATCAATCTGTGATATATTCAATCAAACAAAATAAACAATCTCAACAAAAATAACCATCCTATTTGAATCAAATATTTTATTTTGTAATGGAGAAAATTTCAGGAGGTAAAATAACTAAAGGAGTATACAATGTAAAGTCTTCATGATCATCTAAACAAATACTTATCTTACATCTTGTGAAACATATGTTAAAACGTACATTATTGTTTACAGATTATCACGGTTAATATAAATAGTCCGTTAGGCAGAAATTAATTTTTTCACGTAGTCATCCATTATTGTTAGATAACCTGTGATGAAATAATGAAAATTTATTCGAAAAGATATATATGTTATGCTATTCATATTACAATTATTCCGATTAATTTTGTTTTATTTTAATACCGATGAATATATTACTTAAAAGTTAAGTAATGTTTCACACTAAAATGTATCACCTTTATTTATCTCTGTATAATCCAAGATTACAAATGAATAGGTTATACTTATCGTGGCATTTATTAATTATATTGTTCCAGATAAGTATCTATTTTATTATCAGAACAAATCAGAATACACAACACGTTAATAGTTAACTAAAATAAGAGTCTCAACATGTCAGCATAAAATAACTTCAGTTGATAACAATCATTCACCTTCAACTTTAAGCACATTATTATTAACATACATTCATAGTTTATAGATCAATTCTTTTCTTTAATACAAAACAAACATAAATAGAAAAATTAATTGAATTTTGTAGATTTGATGATTTCTGAAAAAAAGAATACTTTTAACAATAAATAATGCATAGCAACACACATTTCCTTCTTGTAAATTAATTTCATTAGTACTCATCTTTAATTATTCACTTTCATGTATAATACCTTTTCATAATTTCCGACTTCCATATTCTTCTATTAATTAATTGAATACACTTAACTGAAATTCATTCGTTGAATACAATTTTACACATCTTTTTTTTAACTTTTTTTGTTAAAATTTACGATAATTTTGTTTTAGCTTTATTCAAATTTTTTTTTTGAAATATTTGAATTAAAATTTTCAACAGTTACAAAAAACTGATTGTCTCATAACATTTGTAAACGTGATAATGTATCCATTCAATGTAACTATGTTATTTTTCTAATCTTTGTTAATGAAGTCAATGTTTTATAGAATGTAAACTTTAATTTGTTTTTCCATTTTCTTTTTCTAATGTAAACGATAAATAAAGAATGAGTTATAAGAAAGAAAAAATGTAATGAAAAATAAGACATTAGTTACATTCATAAAGGAAGTTATTTGTTTTTAGAAAAAGACATAAAAAATTTTTAGACTTATTTTATACTTTTATTTATCGTTTTAAAAACTGTACTTTTTTCGTATTTGAAGATTGGTCAATAAGTTAAAGGAAATTTGAATGTTTCAAAGAATGCATAATTTAGTTTGAGTTAGATTATGACTGGTAAACGGAATTTAAGAAGTGTGTTACGTTCTATTTTCAACTTGTTGGTTGGATGTACATGCATCCGAATGTTGATGTTCACATTGGGATTCGAACACATTCAAAGTTCATAGTTTAGTTTATTTTTAGTCATGAACAAGATTAAATTAGTGAAAATAATTTGTTTGTATGTTAGTTTATGATTAGTAAATCTATCCAGTCGTTTTATTCAGCGAATAATGATCATTATACTTGCAGATGCTTGACTAGAGTCGACTAATAATACAATGTTACTGGATTTAATTAGGGTGGTGTAGCTGCCCAGTTTAATTGGACTTCCTCAAAGGCCATACCATCCGATGACTTTGATACTTAGCCTACCCTAACCGTGGTGACCGGGCCTTCATGTCCGTTCAATACTTGCTCTATAATATTGAGTTTTATCATCCAAGAATATGTTATATGTGATTAAAGGGAGGATACATGAAATGGGTTACAACCACTTCGCACTAAACGCCATGTCCATTTTGAATCTCATTTGTACACGTGAATGGTTCTGGCTTTGACAAATTAGAATACTTCATTCAATATCCAGTGATCGATGCGTATAGTGTAACTTCGTCAAGGTTGAGTGTATTCACGCTAACTCTACATACTATTGCCAACATTTTTACATGTTTGATTTCAATAGAGAAATATCAACATATAATATGCAATACCGTAATAATTCCTCACATTGTATTTATTATAACTTCTAAATGCTCAAAAACATACTTAACAGCATTTATCAACTAATAACTATCACTTACTTTCATCTAGAAATGTTTTTCATCAGTTTTCATCTTATAATATCATTTTATCATTGTTTAATGTATTTGAAGCATATCCTCAATAATACTTGATAAGTAAAATATTGAAAACAGTTTATTGAAGCCAATTTGATTAACATATACACCTTGTCACTTAGAATGGATATGAAGCAAGTGGTCATACAGTTTGAACATGATGCTAATACATCTTTAACATCTTTAAAGAAACGTTCTGGGACATCCTACTTATATGAAGAGTCGTCAGGAAGGTAACAAATGATTTAGACTACTGTTCAACATTAGTAAATACAAATTTACAAAATAAGTCATCTAAATGGTTGTCTGGAGATATATTTCACGAAGTTAGTAATTTATGTATGATATCCATAAATGATTAACATATTTGATTTGAATTGCTGCACGAGTTCAACTTCGTGAGTGAGGTCTTTAATATCTCGGAAGTAATCACTATACATAAGCTGGTCACATTAACGAAAGAAAGAGTTACAATATCCACCATCTAGGCTACAGGTAATTTCAAGTTTTCTTAACATCTCCAACTTCATAGTGTAATTTATTGATTAGCTTCTTATCTAGTAGCTTGATGTGACTCGTAGTTTCCGTTTTACTGAGACTCCCAATCCGAGACAGGGAAGTTATAACTTTTAATTTTGTAAGACCAATCTGAAGACTTTATTTCAGTACCCTAACATTAAATTAATTCCAAAGTGACAAAGCTACCATCGAATATACAATGAATAATTAGCACACAGATAATAACGGTGTGCTGGAAAATTTACTCGGATTAAGCTGCCTTTTCAGTGTGTCCTTATACTATTGTATTTTACTATTAAGCATACATTCTTTATGAAAGATTTTACATTTCATCATCGCCTTATTGTCTCGTCCACCAAACTGTTAGTTAAAGTTGAGATGCAGTCGCTAAAAATGTTGTACAGTAATCAAATTCATCGATATGTCAGCTTCAGAGGTTTCGATGGTTTCTTCTGCTTATCTTTACTCTGAGTCGGTGATCTAGTTATTTGAAACATGATCTTTTATGATAGATCTTTAAAAATAAACCATTTCAACTCAGAGGTCTATTATATAAACTAAGAAGACAGAAAAACTTTTATTTGCACCTAGGCAGCTTTAGTAACGTAGGCTTCTTACTTTATCTTCTACCTACTATTATAGCATAGATAAATGCAACTTGTTTGAATGGAACAGTTGTGCATCAGTTTATATACTGTAGTATTTTTACAAATGAGGGTAAAATGAATAAATAATAAAATTGGTTAATTCATTCAAGCCATTTCATACTATTCTGTTCATTTCTAAATTGAATTAGACAATGATAACAATCATTGTTGGACACGAAACATTTCAAGAGAGCAAGAACAAATATTTGTGCAGAATAAGATGAATTCATTTTATTTCGTTGGTTTCTCATCAGCTGCATACAACCTAGAATAATATTTTACAAAATTAATATTTAAAACAAAGTTTAACGCACTCATGAGAGTGTTTGAACTTGGTTGAAATCAAACATGTTAGACATGTGAACATAGCTAAAATGTTGTAAAATATTATCCTAGGTTGTATACTGCTGATGAGAAACCAATGAAATAAAATAAATTCATCTTATTCTGCAAAATTATTTGTTCTTGCTCTCTTGAAATTGATAAAGGGAACGAAGTGTACCAAACATTTCGTTAAATCACACATTTTCTCCGGTTGCTTGGGACCTGGAATACTAGTACTAACTGTTTGAAGAAAAGTGGTAGTCATATTTTCTTATCCGAATCGAGGAAAAGTACTGCATGCATTACAAGAAAATATACGAGTAGATTGAAAGATTAAACGCTTCTATGATTGTTGAAACTGTTTAACATACTGCGGTGATCTCCGATACTGGGATAGTATAAACTCAGATAATCACATAGCTTAAAGTGTATTTCATTTTTAGTGTTATTATAAACATATCACTCTTTGTTATAATTCATCTGTCCATTCGTATGGGTGAATATTTGTATACCTGACTACTCATTTCCTTTGTTACATCGTTTCGGTGTAGTATATGATAAACTGATCATCAAATTTCCTACTTGTCATTGGTTGTTCTACCGCCACCTCTGTATCTATATTTAAGACATTGATATTTATGTATACATTTATAAGTTCCTGGTCAGATCCCATATTACCTTGTTTGCTGATTGCCTGTAATTCCATTTCTAGTTAATACAATACAACTACTAATACTGCCGAGCACTTACTTGGTTACATCTTGTCCACAATTTGAAATACTAAGTACTGAGAACATTACAAGTACTACTTGTTAAATCATTATTATTTTAAGCCAAATGAATACTATATCCATCTTGATAATGTGAAGCCTAACAATATATTTATAATTGCTAAATCCTGGCTTAATTTTATTGCTTATTAAATCTAAGATCACTTTTTTATTATCTTATTTCGTAAGTCGCTTTTATATTTTTACCTAACCAAAGAAAACAGATATAGGAGAGGATTTTACCACAAGGTGGAATAGACCGATAGGACTTTAAAATTATTAACTAAAGTAAATTATTACATGGGTTTTTATTCCTTATTATCTTCATTAGAGTTACCTGAAATAATATTTAGGTTACTTAAGGTCAGGTTGCATAATTAGCGTAATTATAAAGTGGGTTGGTCTAAGGTGAAACAGGATTAGTTATAATTGGGTATTGTAAAGATTGTTGATTTGATATTAAGAATTACTTACTTACTTTACTTACTTATGCCCGTTACTCCTCGCTGAGGAGCATAGGCCGCTCACCAGTGATCTCCATCCAACTCTGTCCTGAGCAATCCTTTCCAGCTGTTTCCAGTTGCTGTTCATCCTTTTAATGTCTGCTTCCAATTCTCGCCGCAGCGTGTTCTTTGGCCTTCCCCTTTTCCGTTTCCCAGCAGGATTCCATGTTAATGCTTGTCTCGTGATGCAGTCTGATGGTTTGCGTAGTGTATGTCCTATCCATTTCCATCGTCTTTTCCTAATTTCCTGTTCGGCTGGAAGTTGGTTTGTCCTCTCCCATAGTAAGTTGTTGCTGATGGTTTCCGGCCAACGGACATTCAGTATCTTGCGTAGGCAGTTGTTTATAAATACTTGTATCCGTCTGAGGATGTTTGCAGTAATTCTCCAACTTTCAGCTCCATGCAGCAGGACTGTCTTCACGTTCGAATTGAAGAGTCTGACTTTGAGGTTAGTTGATATTTGTTTTGAGTTCCAGATGTTTTTCAACTGCAGGAATGCTGCCCTTGCCTTGCCAACCCTTGTCTTTACATCTGCATCGGACCCTCCTTGTTCATCGATGATGCTCCCCAGATATGTGAAAGTATTCACTTCTTCCAGAGTTTCTCCATCAAGTTGAATTGGGTTGGTGCTCCCTGTGTTGTATTTGAGAATCTTGCTCTTACCCTTATGTATGTTCAGGCCTACTGATGCTGAAGTTGCTGCTACACTGATTGTCTTCGCCTGCATTTGTTGGTGTGTATGTGCTAAAAGAGCTAGATCATCTGCGAAGTCCAAATCATCGAGTTGCGATATTAAGAATTGCTTTGAGTTAAATAATCGTTGACAATCAGGATGCATTGGACAGTCGTTTCGTCCCAATATCCAACTCCTAAGTAGTGCACAATCACAACCCCATCAGGGATCAATCCCAGGACCTTAGAGTTTTTCGGCTAACGCTCAACTATCGGGTCATTGAGATGGCTCCCAACAACTGATATCTCTAACTTTCAGAATAATTCTTGTTAGCTATATTAATAAATATATTAATGTCTTCCATGTACTTAATCAAAGTAATTCGCTTTTTAAGGTTCAGCTGATAAATAATATCCAATAACCTAATTATTAGGTTAATTTGTTTGAGATAAATGTGTGGAAATCAAAGAGTGAGGTTTATACGACTGCTTAGAGTGAACTTAGTCAATGAATTGTTAGACTAATTCAAAAAAATACTTTTCTAGTAAGGTTAATTACTGTGACTCAGCTGATATGTGAAAGAAAGTTAACTGATCACTGAGTAGTGATCGACGTCATATTTATTTAGTTTTTCGAGTCCCACAAAATTATAGGTTTATGTGGTTTACAACTGGCCCAAAATCTAGTCTCCAAGTTATCTGCTGACAAGCTCCAACCTCCTGTTGCATGAAACTAAAGTTTATGGAAGAAATGAGATTCTTAGTTAACTAACTCTTCACTATTTGTATACCCACACAACACAAATATATTTATCTGTGTACAATACACAGTGTTAATTTGTAAGGCTGTGAAGTGAGAAGTTAGATTCAGTGTATACTAATCGAATAGAAACCTTTACTGTCATTTTGATGCTAACAACTAGTTATACATTGAAAGGATATAACTACAAAGTCCGATAAGAAAACAGATGGTAAGACATGCCAACTAACTTACAAAACTTCACAGTAGGACAAAAATGACAAAACGCATAAATCCAAGGACAATTCTTGAAATTTTGAATTACTATTAGCTATATTAGAATCGTGCGGATCTAATTTTTGTTTGTTTCATGTAATAAACTTATGCATAGTTAGCGTATTATAAAAATTGAGGGATTCCATTTTAATGCCTGGTAAGTAACTACTCACTGTTTCTCTTACAGGTACAAATACATTTCTACATTAATCGAATCTTTAGTACATTTATTCTGAGGTTTAAAGGAAGTCTTGGCAAAATAGTGCTTTTTGTTTGACCTATAACCAGTACGTGGGAAATAAGTCGCTTCCATAAAACATCATACTACATTTAGATTATATAGATCATTTCGGTCATAAACGTTATTTAGTGTTTATGACATGAACTATATCAACCCTAAAAACGAATCAATACCGGGAATGTTTTAAAAGTTTTAGATACAAAGAAGTGTATTATACGCAAATGGTTGTCAGTTGTCGGTTTGGGTGTAATGTTTTATTTGTTTCTTCTTTTAGTGTCAGGCCTAGTACTAAACAAGTTGTAAAAGTTTTAATCAGCTTTAGTGATTGTACTTGCTGGTTTATTAGCATTGAATTATTTATTTTACGTTGCTCGTTGCCATGACAATTATTGTTTGCTGAAATAAATATTTAAAATATGTGAGCGACAAACCGTGCTACTTGGAAAGGTATATATAAATCATTGAAGGTAATGATATTCAAAAAGAAGTTTACACCAACAACACACAGAATATCCAAAGAAGCCATTATTGTTAATGTATTTGTATTTCTGAGTAATTCTAGCTTAAACACTCCAACAAGAAGCATCAAAATGTTTCTAATTACTGAGTGAGCTTGGATGATACAAGTCGACTAAGATAAAATGTTGTATAGTATAACGTTTGGTACTATTTTTTAACCGATTAGTTTCATAAATAAGATTATTTAAGCCGTAAACCAAAAAGCCCTAAAGCATAATGTTCTTTTCTACCATCGGAGCTTTTGCTTCTGCTTAGACAGTATTATATATTGATTTCCTGGCCAGATTATGAATACATGTTATTTCAGCCGAACATAAGCATCCCGTTTATTCCTACTGAAAAGACTAGAAACTCATATTAATTGGAACCATTTTAAATTGTTTTCTTGTAATTAAATCAAATAAGCATGTGAAAATTTAAATATAAATATGCCTTGTTATCATTAGTAAATGCTAATAATTTGTATCCAGCTGACCTAACGGTAATCATACAATATCCTCCTGATTGTTATCATTTCTAGTTGACATGATCTCAGGTATGGTTAATTGAATGCAAAAATCTTGCTTAGTTCATTCTGGGATTTTTTATTCTTCATAAATCAGATTATGAAGATCATGCATTTATAGCTGCCAGTCTTGATATTTTTATAAGCTTAAAAATAATTTAAAACAATTAATCACTTTGATAAATTTTGATAATGTGAAATGAAGGTGAAATTTATTAGAGTTGTTTTGGGGGTGCATTTGAAGCCTTCGTTATACGAAGGTGTATCTTCCCCACCTCGTGTGTGTGTGTGTGCAAAACAATGTGTATTTATACTAAACTTATCCTGATAATATTGACATTGTATCCGGAGTACAATGCGATTCACAGTTTTTCACACTACCTTTGTTTATTTATCTTGATCTACTGATTGTCTCGTCGACTTTTATTTTTCGCATATAAACGTCTTAACAAGATTATGTGTAATCAGATTGTTAGAAATGGAATGTGAAAACTTCTTTTCCTTGTTATCACATTACCAAAATTAACAAAGACAAAAGTTTCTATATTTTACCAATCAGTTTGATTTATAGTGTACAAGTAATATTATGTCAGATTACTTCAATTAATATCCAATTTATAACAGTTTGTATTTTATCTCTACTCGATGAAATCTCATGAATATCGTTTATTTTGAAAAATCTTAGCTCACATAAATAAATTAAACTAAATAAGGTTGAGAATAAAAGATAGAACTGTTATGTATTGCAGAATAATACACAGTGACCTTGATAATTGCCAATCAGAATACGAACACGTCTGCCCCACGACTAACAGTCCGCAAAGCCGGAATAGAGAAAACAACAACTATGAGCTAACCAGACAATCCAATCCAGTCCAATTCTGGTCACATTGTATTTTAATCATGCCTTTATATATATACAAATTCACACCGCACAGCAAACCAATTAGGGATTTTACATTAATACAAAACAGAAGAGATTGTGGCAGTGAATAGAGGTAACTTGTACACCACAAATTAACTGAAGTCCATAGTAAGAGACAATATAATAACAGCAAATATACTAAACGGGAGGTTAGAGTAAGAGGAACATAACAATAATAAAAATGTAATGTTTACATTACACACGACCAGAATAAATGAATTAGTCCTCTAAAATGCAGTTCTAGAAGTTATTTCACTCTCCTTTAGTGGTCCGACATAACAAGAACATATGAAACTATTTTCCTGTTGAATATCAACGTGTATCGGATCGCCTTTTAATTCTACGTAGGTTCTAAACTAGAACATGACATCATTTTAGATGGATCTCAAGCTGATGTTATTCCATTTCTGACGTTGTGCTCTTTTCTACGTAAGGGAAACGAATGCACGTCCCTCTGAGTAAGCATGGTCTCATTCTAATCATAGCTACAAAAGTATTTACAAGTCAAATATTTCAATGATGGCTAATAAGTTGTGCCAATAAATATTACTAATATCTAGATTAAATAAATAGCATATGCTTAAAATACATATACCCAACCAAATACTTTAGTGTGTCTGTCACAGATTCCTAAAGTTTTTTTACTTAAATTAACTTATGAATAAAGCTATCAGCTGTTCTACCGCCTACTTATTTGTTTAAAATTCAAAGAAAGAACCTTTTATAATTTTTACAAATACATAATGCCTTTGTTTTATGCATTTCATTAATTCATTCAAAACCATTAGCATTATTCATTATATAATAAAAAAATATGTACAGTTGAATTATTACAGTTCTAGGACAGTTGGCCTATATATTGGATAATCTAAAACGATGATTTGTTTTCCCGCTTATTTCAATTTTTATTTACGTGTGTTATACTTTTTGTTGATTTCCAAAGTATAAGTTGTTATATTTTTTTGTTAAAAAAGAACTTAGAAATTATTATTAATGTTATTATTAATTTTTATTTTAGTTGATAATCTACAACTGAAGTGGAGAAAAAATTTTTAATGTTTATATTGAATGTTGATCAATTTGATTTAAATAAACAAAAACAAAAAGTAGTAAATGATTATTTTTTATTAAAATATGATATCTTTATTTGATAAAGATGAGAGTTGATCAGATTGAATTACTTTATAGTCATGATTATAATAAATATTTATATAAGATAAAACTACAGTTCTAGACCAATTAGATAACGGCATTAATCCTCAAGGTTGCGGTGCACACTTGGAATGATTATAATGGTTCGCTAGAATTCACTTCCCAATTTGGATGAATATGTGTTAATAACGTATCTTTGTAGTTTCAGGCTTGAAATAGTTGAAATCAGATGGTAGTAGAAATATGACAAATCAAAGTCACTTAAAGAATAGTTCAAAATCGGAACTATAGTTTACCATAGATATGTCGGTTCAAGCTAGCAAATGAGAAAATTGTTATCGCTCTTCCTTTATCGATTATTTCCATGTATTATTATTCAAAAATCATCTTTACAGTGAATGATGATTACGTTTTATAAGCTTCCCATGTGTGTCATCATTTCTTTGATAATCTTTTATAATCTACCATGCTTGTTATATCAAAGGGTTTTTCAAAGTGAACAATTAAATTTATGGAAAATTTAATCAATTTAGATATTTAAAATAATCTTTATGTAACGTCTTTACAGATTATATGCTATATTCAATTGTGAAGTTATAAATTAAAACATTGTCGTCATTCCTTTGAGTTTCCCATGTTAATTCATGTTTGCATTAATATGTAATTTAGTTTATTTGTTCAACGCAAATTTTGATATCATATGAACGTGTACTGCTAATAGATATGCACTTTCTACTGATACTACAACAACGATAACATGTTTATGGATTATTGTGTATTGAGAACATTATATTGTATTGCTAACAAAATTAGCACTTACAATGACAATCCACATGTAACCATGTTTCGTATTTATGTACATTATTACATTAGTGATTTGTATTATCAGTGGAATTTTACTCTTACACTTCACTTTCACTAAGCTAAAATGATGTATATAAATTTATATCAAGACTATAAACACTTCATTCGGAATAGATAGTTTACTGTTTCGCAAACTATTAGTGTATTTTAAATTATGTCTTTTGTATGTATAGATTTTCATAAATTTATTGACATCTTTTTTGTAACTGGGCAGAATAATCTACTTTATACTGTAGATTTAATTACCAGCATAATTACTAATGATTAAACATTTACAGAGTTACATAACAGAAAAACAATATCATTTTTAAGATGCTTCGTTTTCTTAGAAAGATGCTTTAACAGTAATTTTTTTAACAATCATTCTAGATAGTAAAATTAACAGAAACTTAAAGAAGAATTACTCCAAAACATTCAATAATTTACACTGCTGACATAGGATTTGAGTTTTCGTTTTATGGTATATTTGCTTTAACTGTGTAGATATCTTCAAGTTGGATTGTGACTGGCAAGTGAAATCTAGGACGCGCATTTCGTTATATTTGGGACTCATAGGCCTGATATACCTGCATCCCAACGTCACACTTGTGCAACGGATGCATTGGCATTAGGATGAACTTGTGGAGAACGAGGTGGCGATCGACACGAAACGGACTTGTTATGTATTGAAAAAATAATAAATAATGTGTGCCCTTGATATCTGCCAATCAGAATACGGATGCGTCAGCCCCACGACTACCAAACCCCCAAAGCCGGAATAGAGAAGACAGCAGCTATGAGCCAACCAGACACAATCAACCTAGTCCAATTGCCGGTCGTATTGTATTTTAATCATGCCTTTATATATATACAAATTCAGACCACACAGCAAACAAATTAGGGATTTTACATTAATACAAAATAGGAGAGATTGTAGCAGTGAATAGGGGTAACTTGTACACAACCAAATAACTGTAGTCGATTATAAGAGATAATACAATAACAGCAAATATACTAAACGGGAGGACAGAGTAAGAGGAACATAACAATAATAAAAATGTAATGTTTACATTACACACGACCAGAATAAATGAATTAGTCCTCTAAAATGCAGTTCTAGAAGTTATTTCACTCTTCTTTAGTGGTCCGACATAACAGGACTGAGTTCAAATCCCACTACAAACATCAACATTGGGATGCAGGTACATCTAACCGATTAGTCCCAAATAAGACGAAACGCGCGTCCTGGATTCCACTTGCCAGTCACAATCCAACTTAAATAATACTTGAGAATAATTCTCTGTATCGAGGCAGTCCGCTCAGGATGCACATATGGCAACAGAGAATGACCAGCTTCAGTCTGCAACAAATCAACGGGAATATACAAGTTCATCCTAATATGCAGATATCTGTTTAGAAAGTTGAATAATGATAAATACATTTGGGTTATTATTCATTTTTAGTGACACATAAAAACTTTATTTAGTGGTTTACTCAAACAAACTTCTCAAATTTAACTGAAAAGCTCACAGTGTGAAAATATTTGAACATTTCCACCAAAATTTAGTACTAGTTTGTGAATTCAATAATATGTACATTAAATTAATAAATTTATATATATAGTTCAGTAAGATACATTAAATCAATAGTTTTAATCTGATATTTAAAGTGAATTAGTATCTAATGCTTGACAGGTAATTGCATTCATAATGCTTCTACTTTTAGTAAAGAAAGCTAGTTAATGAATTGTTGATGTAACCTGAAAAAAGATGTCTTCATTAACTAATTAAATCAGAAATCTATAGTCAGTAAATACACAGAATACACACAACTTTGAAATTAAATATTTGTCTTCAACACTAGTAGTTTTGTTTCACTATGCCTTATTTATTTGTTGTAGGTTGTCTCTAACTGATTATTTTTCTCAAAATGTCTTTAAACCAAGGCAAGAAATAAATATTCTTAAACCAATGTTATTACAAAATATGTGAATTTATTTTCAGTGAATAAAATTTTGATCGGAAACTCCAAATTGGGAATACAACTAGTTGGTATTCATGATCACTTCTCTCAAAAGTTCTATTATTTGAGTGATCTGATCAAGTTGCCCAAATATACTTTCCATTCCTCTTATTTTTAAGAGTACGTAATCAACAAGCAAAATGAGTAAGAATATATTGTAAACAATATAACTATTAGTTTAGCATGCTATTCAGATTACGACAAGTATAAATGTCGTTCAAGCGGTAAAGTCAAAGTTATATATGTTAGTATATAAGCGCATTCTTTACATACCGCCCCTATCTTGTGTACGATTTCGCAAATGAATGGGTGGGGGTTACAGTATGAATTTGCACTTAGCATGAGTTATTCAATAAAGTTTGTTTACTTTTTAAAAATTAACATGAACTGTTGTTTATTTAGGCAAATCCATCATATGATTTATGATTCTATTAAAATTATCAGTTTTTCTTACTGAACTACTTGGTAATTTTAAGTAAGGATATAAAGGAGAATGTTTTTTTTTAAAAAGTTTCTGTTATAGAGTGAAGTATTTCTGAATGATCCTTGATGATCATATAAGCATAAACATTTAAATCTTTAAAATAATAGGCTGATATAAAACTCAAAATTGTTACTTGTAAATTGTATTAAATATACATGAACATTTGTAACCAAGTCACTAGTTTTGATTTTCCATTATGAATAAATGAAAAATTTGATGTTCTGAATACCTAGAAACATTTTGAACTTTTATTTAAGCGTACAGATGGATTTTAAGGTGAATTGTTTTAGAGTAGCTAGTTTCTTTTGAAATATTAAGAGTAGACATGAGAAATACTTCCTGAAGTATTTTGTTTCTGCCAAAAATATTATTTATACTTGTTTTAAGCCTATAACATGGGAGTGTGCAAACTCTAATGGAAGATGCCTTATACGTTATGTTAATGGTTTATAACTAAATATTAACCACAATAAATTATTTATAGGAAATGTTCTTAGTTCAAAGAATCCTACAGATCATACAGAAACATTGTGAAACTTCGAAATACTAAAACGGTTTTGATGCATTTACCCAATGATGGAAATAGATGTGATCACACAAATATATCACGAATTGACTGGATTAGAAATCTCCATTGCTAGTATTCGTCTCAGTGATCTAAAGGTTATTCGTTCTCTGCGAAGTCTAAAGGCCCTCGGCTAGATTGTCTGGTTGGGTTTAGGATGCCCACTGCTGAAGAGTATCATACTTAAACAAAATAGCTCACCATTGCTTCCTGCTTTTAGCTGCTTATCTAAAATAAAACCATTTCGTGATGTCAAATTTAGACTAATACTCCGATTGAAAGAGTAAGAAGGAGAAATTTGAAATTCATATTTGATTACTATACTTCAACTCCAATATTACCTATGAACCTTCTCTCCATATCAACATACTTCCTGCAATGCTAAGTCACTTAGACGAGTAGCTACACTTTAACTTAGTCGATAGGATTATGTCAGATGTATAAAGGACTAGATAAACAAGACTTTGGTAACGTCTTAGTGATCAATCAATGTATACATAGATGCGTTAGAAGTTATTTTAAAAGCATGAATAGATAATTTGAAAAGATTCAATTTTATTTAGTTTATTATTTAATATAGATAATTATCAACATACAATGTTTTTCTTGAATACATTCATTAGAATATATAAACCATATATTAATTAACGTGAAGAAAACCTGATTAAATGGCTTAATGACTTATCAGATAAGATATTAGTATAATTGAAAGTACTTTTAATAAGGTTATATAAATTAGTTTAGAATGCCTACTGTGTTAGTGAAAATAGATTTCAATAAGATATGTATTAATCAACAGAAAAATTATTGTTCAATTGGGATGGTTATTTTTGTTGAGATTGGTTATTTGTTTGATTGAATATGTCAAAGATTGATGTTGGCAGGGTACCATTGAAAACCAGGGAGCGCTGGACAACTGTTTCGTTTTAATGTGGGACTCCTCAGCAGTGCGCACCCCAGATTCCGCACCAGGTGCTTCAAGTTGACGGCGAATGCCTAACTATCTGCACCACTGGGTCGGCATCCAATGGTAGAATTCCCACTTCCATCAATTCGTGGTATATAGCGCAACGATCATCCATTGTCATTGGTGATATCAATCTCACACCCAACAAGTTTGAACTCTACCAGTCACGTCTTCTCACTAGTGCTTCAGGAACATCCTGGAGTTAGTCACTAGTAAGCTTATTATTATATTTCAGTTGGGATGGTTATTTTTGTAGTGATTGGTTATTTATTTGAATGAATATGTTACAGATTGATGTTGGCAGGGTACCATTGAAAACCAGGGAGCACTCGAAATAAACTCAGACCAGCTTACAATGAGAAACGTTGGAATTTCTTTAATTTCACCGAGATTATTTACAAATAGATTATATTCATATATCTTATACACAATCGGTGCCCAAGTTTTGTAAATCTATTCATTCCTTTTCGAATGAAAATTCGTATAAAAATTACTGAATTATATTTTGTCTAATTGTATTGGGTGATAGACAAGAAGTGTTTGATTTCATTACGATTATGTAGAAGACAAAAATTGATGTCAGTTAGGTGTATTGCAAACGATTCCGTAATTTGAGTTTGAACAAACTTAGGGGATAATTCTGGGTTATTTTCATTAGTATCAACTGTTAGACAGCAATATTATCTTTTTCGTTTTGTTAAAGTTTGGTGTTTGGAAGTAGATGCTTGAAATTATAGTAAAAGATCATGACCAAAAGAGTTCGGTTGGATTACATGTGAACATGTGACAAAGATATGCGTTGGTTGTTCATCGAAATTACAAATTAACCGAGTTTATAACTTGACACTAATCAGCTTACATCATTAGCTCAAATGTTTTATAATAATGACAAGATATATACATAGTGAGTATTATCAATAACATAATCTTCGATGAGCATGACTGAAGGATTTAAAAGTAGTTATCTATTAGCTGCCTAGTAGCCCATGCCTAAAAATGCCTCCATAGCCAACTCCAGTTCTATGTAATAACAGTTATAAAAAATAAATGGTTTTGACAGAAGAGTAAGCAGGGTTTCAAAGACACCATAGTCTGAGGTATAATGTTTAGCCACACGAATATTTGTAGAATACACTGAATCCATCGTATTTCATCACTTCTCGTTGCATTCTCTTCAGTTACATATAGTTTACAGTTACATATAGTTTATTGCACTTATCGAAACATACAAATATCATTATAAATTTAATGGTTATGCATTGTTTATCAATAGATATACAAGATAGGAATAGAGACGAATGGAAATGGTTTTCAATAGGGTATATATTGATGAAAACGAGTGATAGTTCCAAAAGCAATTAGGATTAGATTGGTTACGTAATTCGAAGAAAGGTTTGTTAATCTGAACAGACAAGGGGTCAGTGAGAACTGACAAATTGCTAAGATGACAATAATTTCGTTAAGTAATATGACTTATAAAAATAGACTAACAGAAATTTAACTTACAAATGTTCGATCTAGAAAATATTGAATGTGACTTTATTAAATAGTAAATATAAGTGAAGCTAAAGAACAAAATGGAAGGCTAAATGGTGTTCATGAATAAACGATAGAATAATGATTGTAATACCCGTTAGCACTACATACCATGTCAACTGATGGTTCATCATCGATACCTTTCGAACTAATAGATTAAGTTTTCGCCTTTTAATTTTGATGGCTCCAGCTGAAGATGTGCTTTGCTTGTGCATTATTTCAAGGGTATCCATAGTATTCACTACATATCCTACGTCGAATAGATATTTTGAATTTAAGCTGCACAAAATATTTGATCTTCAGAGGCTAAGGTTCTTTGAAACAAGCTTAGTAAAAAGTGAAATATCTCATCTCTCCGATCTTCTAATGTATCTAATTTTTCAAGAACACTTACGTTTGTAAATGCAGCTGGAGGTGACAGGTGACAGGTAGTTGTCTTTCCTCGTTTGATACACTGAACATCTTGTTGCATGTAATGCATGTTTTGTAGCAGGAAATGTATGATTTATTGCTATTTTTAGTGTATAATTAATTCAACTTACTACATGAACACTCCCAATCGTTAAGCGGATGAATACAATCTTCTTACCTGGTTCATCTGTTGTTTTACTTGATTGAAAGACACTATCTCATTTCTTTATAAACAGATGTGGATATACGTTTATTTGTAGGCATTTTTCTATTATTTTATATTCTGTTTCAAGTTTATATAATGGATACAGTTATTGTGATCTGCAGCAAAGTGATTTGACCAGACCGCACTCAGAATTTACTGGACAGAAACTATAAAAGTGAAAATAGTAACGACTCCAAGTCTCTCTTCGATAAATGAATATTTGACAGATATTTTCTTCGAATTACGTAACCAATCTAATCCTAATTGCTTTTGGAACTATCACTCGTTTTCATCAATATATACCCTATTGAAAACCATTTCCATTCGTCTCTATTCCTATCTTGTATATCTATTGATAAACAATGCATGCCCATTAAATTTACAATCATATTTGCATGTTTTTGATAATTATAATAAACTATCTATATGTAAGTGAAGCGAATGCAACGAGAAGTAATGAAATACGATGGATTCAATGTATTCTGTAAATACTATCGTTCTACCTTTACTTAAATTCATGAACGGAACAAATAGTGTTAAACATTAACATTTGCTAACAAAAATTGCTATTTAATCAAAATTTACTTTTGTTTGTACTTTTTCAAATCATAACTACGTTTTCCTACATTTTAGATATTTCAGAAAAACATTCATTGGATTCGTGATTTTAAGATTGACATAGAAATATGTTTTTATAAGAAAACAATTTAGTTTATGTGGTTGTTTAAAACATCTACCCATTCGATGAAGATGTAAGTTAATGATGAAAAAAGCCTGTTGATTTTTGTTTATATTTAGTCAAGATTCATGAATAAAAATCATCAGCAATTTTCATTTTTTTCTAATCGTCAGTTATTTATTAAGTTGTTCTTTTCTTTTATTCTTTTTACATTTAAACATGAACTGTATATTTTCAGTTACGTAATTTTTAAAAAACTATCAAGTCACAAAGTAGTGTTCATGGAATAACTAGTAAATGTTGAACTAATGGTAACTCTTCATTTTAAACTAATTGTTAGCATGTATTCGAATGCTAACGATAGAGAAGCAGTAAACTTCATTGTGTTAGTGTGATTCCGATAAAATAGTTGCTTTAATAGTTTATTAATGAAGGGGTTTTAAATAGTATAGTGGGAAGTAAATAAAGTAGTCGTTTTAGCATTTATCATAGGCGTAAGTGTAAATGTTTCTTAATAAATGTATGCATTCAGAATGCGTTGTGTTAAGAATGTGTGAAGTTAATACGTAAATTTTCAATTATTCATTGTCAATTTCAAAGAGACAAAACTTTGTTTAAATATACCCATCAGAATAAGTTTATTCAACGAATAGATCGCTTTTCAACGGGTTCATTATCAAGCTGTATAATCGTATACATATATATAGTAACTAATAGGTTATTAAGTGATTGTAAGAATTTTGATTAGTTTCCATATGGAATAATTTTAACTACCTAATATTTTAAATGACCAGTTAGTAATTGAAGAATGAGGTTTATGAAGCGAGAAAATTGTGTAATCAGTAGGGTGGACACACAATTGTTGTGATTATCACAAGATTTGGCTGAAGATTTGTAATTGAAAAAATTTAATTATGTTCTTGATATGCAGAGCACCTAATGAAGATTGGTTATTTTCTAGAACTGTGTTTTAGAACATTATTTCGCTTATTATAGCTGTGGACAGTTTTATCATTTCATTTCTATGATTGTTACATTCTCCTTGCTCCGTCCTCTCGTTTAGTATATTTACTCTTAGTATATCGTTTATTACTATGAACTACGGTTACTTAATTGTGTACAACCTGTCCTCATTCACTGCCACTCTCCCCTTTGTTCTTTATCAATGTTAGATTTGTGATTGGTTTACCGTGTGGTCTGGTTTTATGTTTATATAAAGGAATAATTAAAATACAACACGTTCTCAGTTCTCGGTTCTCGGTTCTAAGTTCTCCGTTTTTCGGTTCTCAATTTTGGTTCTTCTATTGTCTGAGTGGGGGGGGTGTGAGTGGGCTTAGGTCAGTCGCGCATTATCAACTAGGCACACTTCACTGGCGTTCGCTATAACCAACCAAATCCTTCTTCCTTTCTTTCATGTCACAACAGTTCTTCCATTAAATTAAAATACTTTCGAGTTGTAAGATTCATACCGTACTCGAGGCATCTGTTACGGTAGTATACCCTAAACAATATACAATTTACATATAATTAATATAACCTTGCATTTTAATCACATGATTTAATATGCAACCTCTAATATCTGTATCTACATCTATATCTGATAATGTTAGTTAACAAATGTTACCCATCAAAACTATGTATGGTGAATTACTGATAATTACAACAAAATAACAAGAAAATTCATCATGTCACATAAATTTCAATTGTATATCTGTTTGCTTATATTTTACATATCTTCCATCATTTGTTCTAAATACTTTCTTAAACAAAGAAAGTAAAATTATTTACTTCTCCTTACTAGCTAAGATAATCGTCTAAAAATTTCCAGTAACGTTTGCTATCTTTAAGGTCTATGAAACATAGAACAAATATTACTGTTAGGATGAACTTGTATATTCCCGTTGATTTGTTATAGACTGAAGCTGGTCAGTCTCACTTACTATATGTGTATTCTGAGCGGATTACCTTGGTACAGCGGTTATTCACAAGTATTACTTAAGTTGAATTGAGACTGGCAAGTAGAATCCAGGATGCGCGTTTTGTCCTATTTAGGACTCGTCGGCTAGATGTACCTGCATCCCAATGTTGATGTTCGCAGTGGGATTCGATCTCACTCCGTTACCTGTCGGACGCCTCGGCGTTCAACACTAGACAACTGAGTCCATACAGTCACACTTAGGAAGCAGGTACATACAGCCGATGGGTCCCAAATAGGACGAAACGAGCGTTCTGGATTCCTCTTGTCAGTCACAATCCAACTAAAGTAAATATTACTGTGGAAAATTACATCATTAAAAAACAGTGCCAGGTCAATTCACATATTTTGACCGTGTAATGAAGACTGAAGCATTTTTTTTGTATACATGAGTAGAAAATTATGTTTGCAAGTTTACTAGGAACTCTCTAGTAACATTTTTAGGAGATTGACACCGATTGTTTTATTAAATAGATCAAATATTTTCTTCATGAGATACCATAAATCAACCTTACAAATAACAATAATTAAAAAATCATGAGAATGATATACTTGGAGATAGATCACTGCTTCAGTCTAATTACCATATTCTTATGTAAGCCTTTGAAAATAGAGAGAATTTAGTTCGACACTTCAGTCTCAGCATGTAAACATGCATTCTGCAGAAAACATCACCATTATCTAATGAAAGTATCTTTGTTCCCACTAAACAGACTTTGATGGAAATAGATAAAGTATAGATGTATAAATTCTCAATATCATAAATAGAAAATTGTAATATAATCGTTAGTATTACCCATTTCGACCAAAAAATCTTAATAAACTTAGGGACTGTGATTACTGAAGATTCCTGAAGTCACTTTTAAAACTCATGTTAAAAACTTCAGTGTTAACTCTTCGATTTGTTTATTAGTTGAATGTTCTAGTTCTGTAACAGTCCAGTCTCACTATTATATTAGTTGTCGTTATAAGGTCCACGTAAACAAACGTAAATTTATTTGAAAGTGTTAATAAACACTTATTAATTCTCAGCAGTAAGCTGTTGCATCAACCAATTAATAAATCAGTGCCTTTTACCCCATGCAGAGCATAGGCCATCGACCAGCATTCTCCAACCAACGCTGTTCAACGATTTCGTTTACAGCTCTTCCCAAGTGCTGTTCATTCTCTTTATGTATGCCTCCGATTCCCGACTCAATGTGTTCCTGGGTTTTCTCTTTTACTTTTACCTTGAGGATTCCAAGTTCGTGCTTGTCTTGTGACACAGTTCGATGGTTTCCTCAATGTGTGTCCAATCCACCTCCAGCGTCTGTTCCAAATTTCCTCCTCGGCTGGAAGTTGATTAGTTCTCTGCCACATTAGGTTGTTGTTGATGGTATCTGGTCAACGAATCCAAAGAATATTACGCAGAAAGTTGTTTATAAATATTTGTATCTTCTGAATGATACTTTACGTAGTTCTCCAAGTTTCAGCTCCATACATCATAACTGCCTTCACATTTGTATTGAAAATTTTGACTTTAGTATTGAGTTCCAGATGATTTCCAGTTGTAGAAATGCTGCCCTTTCCTTACCAATCCGCGCCTTCACATCCCAATCAGACCCCCTTTGTTTGTCGATTATGCTGCCCAAATATGTAAAGGTTTTTACATCTTCCAGAATTTCTCCGTCAAGTGTAATTGGGTTGGTGTTCGTTGTTTTGTATCAAAGGATCTTGCGTTTCCCTTTGTGTATGTTGAGGCCTACTGGTGGCTGCTGAGGCTGCTGCTATATTGTTAATCTTCATCTGCATCTAATGCTGTGTATGGGATAGAGGAGGTAGGTCATCTGCAAAGTTCAAGTCGTCTAGTTGCATTCATGTTGTCTACTGTATACCGAGAGTGTTCTCAGATGTTGACGTCTTTATGATCCAGTCGATGACCAGTAGGAAGAGGAAGGGCGAGAGTAAGCAGCCTTGTCTGACACCGCTCTTCACTTCGAATGAATCTGTGAGCTGACCTCCATGCACGATTTTGCAGAGTAGTCCATCGTAAGAATTCTGTATAATCTTGTATATTTTTTCGGATACGCATTAATGTCGAAGAAGGCTCTATAATATTCTCCTATCCACGCTGTCGAATGCTCTTTCGTAGTCGAGGGAGTTGATGTAGAGTTGTTAATTCCATTCAACCGATTGTTTAACAATGAACCGTAAAGTAGCGATTTCGTCAGTACACGATCGGTCTTTACGGAATCTGACTTGTTGATCTCGGAGTTGGGCGTCAACTGGGTCCTTTATTCTGTTCAGTAACACTCTGTAGAAGACTTTTCCTGGTATTGAAATAAGAGTAATGCTTCTGTCGTTCTCGCAGTTACTAAGATCAGCTTTCATTGGCATCATGAAGGGATACCCTTCTTTTCAGCCTGCTGGAACACGTTCTTCTTCACAAATCTTCCTGAAGAGAATGTGGAGTATCTTTGAAGTTGCTTCTATATCTGTCTTCAGTGCTTCAGTTGGTATGTTTTCTGGCTCTGCTGATTTACCACTCTTGATTTGTCAGATGGCCATTATGTTTTCCTTGACTGTTGGTGGGTTGGTGTATATAGGGAGATCAGTGGCTGCTGCTTCGATGACTAGTGGGTTCAGTGGGGCTAGTCTATTCAAGAGTTCTTGGATGTGTTTTACCCACCTGTTTAGTTGTTCATGAACTTCAATGATTGGTTTGCCAGCCTTATTCTTGATTGGCTGTTCTAGCTTATTGAATTTCCCAGCTAACTTCTTCGTTGTATCGTATAGGAGCCTCATATTTCCTTCTCTTGCAGATTTTTCCGCTGTCATTTCTAGGTTATCAACATATTTCCGTTTATCCGACCCGATACTTCTCTTCACTTCCTCGTTGACTTCGGTGTATTCGGCCTGTGCCTTGGCTTTCTCTGTTCTTGTCCGGCCATTACTAATCGCTATCTTACTGCTCCTCCTTTCTTGGATCTTGTCCAGAGTACCCACAGGAATCCATTCTTTATGGTGTTGTTTCTTGAGACCTAAAACCTTTTGACATGTTGAAGTCATTTTTTCCCTAATCCCTTTCCACTTGTCTGCCATATTAGTTTCACCTTTTTCTAGTAGATCGTGAAATGCCTGGAACTTATTATTGAGAGTCATTTTGAATTTGTTAGTTTGTTAGTACTCCAGAGAAAGGCTGTACTAAACTTTTATAATACTGCTTCTCCAGTTGTCCAGTGCTTCTTCAGCTTCAGTTTCATTTTAGCCACCATAAGATGGTGATCTGAAGCTATTTCAGCTCCTCTCCTTGCGCTTACGTCATCTATAATTCTTTTAAACTTCTTATTGATGCAGATGTGGTCGATTTGGTTCTTCGTAATGTGGCCTGGTGAAACCTATGTAGTTATGTGTATACTTTTGTGGGAGAATATGGTGTCACCTATAATCATTTTGTTGAAGGCACATAAATTTACAAACCTCTCACCGTTTTCGTTTCTTTCTCCCAGTCCATCTCGTCCCATGATGCCTTCATATCCGGTGTTGTCCATTCCAGCCTTGGCGTTGAAGTCTGTCATCAGAATGGTCAGGTCCTTGGTTGAACATATATCAATGATTGGTTGCAGCCTAGCATACAACTGATCTTCACCGTCTTCGTGTCTGTCGTTTGTGGGTGCACAACACTGGATGATATTCATTGTGGCCTCGTCCTTCTTCGCCTTAAATGATGCTTTGATGATCCTAGGTCCATGAGGTTCCTATCCTATAAAAGCCTTCTATGCTTCTCGCGACAACATTAGTGCTACTCTTTATGTGTGTGAGGCATTTTATTCTTTGTGGCCGGAGTATAAAATCACTTCTTTTGAGGATAATCATTGCTGTCCAGCTTGTAACCAATGGGTTTCGCTTATTCCAAGTATCTTCAGGTTGTATCTTTTCATTTTTTTAAGCTATTTGCATGCCTCTACCTGTCTTCCACATCGGGAGGACTTTCCATGTACCTATATTTATTGTTGCTCTGGTTGTCAGAAGAGACATCGGCTTCATGGCTTCCGACGAAACTCGGCTTTCTTTATGAGGCGTCATACGAGACCTTCCAACTCCCTGGGCAGAGTTAAAATTGTTATACAGGTTTGTACTGGTTAGCATTTTCTTAACAAGGTTGTTGTTTTATAGGATGGGGTTGCTAACCCTATGCCCAAACTTCCTCCTTTATCCGGGCTTGGGACTGGCAGATACCCTAGGGGGCTCCAGGTGTAGTTAAGCTAGTGCATAACATGCTATAATTTTATTTGTTTCCCATCAAAAGTCATGCTTTTTCTTGAAAGCACTTTAAGAATTTACATAAATTTCTTTCTATATAGGTGCTGTTGTATTAAGTTCTCCTCATTAATTCAATTGTTCAACGCTCAAGTATGATGTAATGCATACACAGCTAATGTAATCAACCTATTCGTATTTATGCTGTACTTCAAAGAATAACATTTATTTGCAAAACATTCTTTTCGTTCTATTTTTGACTCGTCAGGTGAATGTGCCTGCATACTAGTGTTGATGCTCGGACTCAGTTCGTTTCATGTCAAGCGCCACTACGCTCAACACTAAGCCACTGAGTTTAGACAGCTACGCTTGTGCAACTGGTATAATTAAAATATATTTAGATACTTTCATTGATTTTTCGTGGACTGAAATTCATTAATCTCTGGGATAGACGTACATGCAACTGACAAACCCAAACATGACAAAATGCGCGTCCTGGATTCTGTCTGCCAGCCGTAATCCAACTCAAAAAATACTTGCGAATTATGGCTATATCGGGGTAATCCTCTCGGGATGCACATATGACAATATAAACGGATCATTTACAGTCCATGACAAATCAACATAAAAATCCAAATACATTATTTTTGTACAGAGCATAAATTAAATAATTTTCTGCTTGAGGAAAGGTATTATGATTAAATACTCTTTTATCATTACACTGATCGTAAGGTAATGCCGAACGAATATATGAGCTCAGTTCATGAAGCATAACTGTTAGCCTAAACCATACTGGCAGATAGAAACTACGTGGATGGAGTACTCGCGATAATCACAATCAGAGGCTGGAGATACTAGGCAACATAAGTAAGTCACACTAATGCAAGTGTATCCACTTGTTGTTTACTTCGAGATCTAAAGTGCCGTGATTTATTTGCATACATCTTTGCTTTATTCACCTACTTTTGTACTCTATTGTTGTGTTAATCATGTAAATTTGAACTCGTTTTGTTAATGTGACCTGGCAACTTGAACCTATACACAAGTGTGTCTGGTTCCACGTTGACCATTATTGACTGACTGGGTTACTTGTGATAGATATTCGTTTGCAAAACACATATTCTATTAAATCTCATCAATTTGATATTGAACATTGTTGTTTACATAAAATGTATTTATTTACTTATATTCTGAAATAAATCAAGTATAACAACAATTCACAGGTGGGAATTTCTAAGTTTTACTGAATAGTCGATTCTTATTTTCGTATGAATGTCAGTATATTATTTTGAAGTTTTTTTCTGTTTTTTACATTATTTTAAAATATATCCCTACTTTTCTGCTTTCATTGAATAACTTTCACCATAGTTCTTTGTTTGAACAGACATTAATTATTCAAAGTTTGAATCATTTATCTTTGAAAACTAGTAAAAATAAGGGAAAGGAAGTTCCATTATATATATAACTATACTAGTAAAAATAATGGAAAAACAAAACATACTCATTACGATTTATTACACTTCTATTTTATAGATTTTTATGTTTGTATGTGACCTCATTCATAAATTAAATGCATGATGAGAATAACAAAGTTTCAAATATAAGGCATTCCACTGGATTTAGATGGTTTTGTGGAGATAGGTTATAAGTTTAGTTGTGTTTTACTCGTTATAAATCGACGTTTGTTAGGTACTACTGAAAACTGTGGAGCGATGAACGGCTGGTTTGTCCTAGAATGGGTCTTGACAGCAGAACATACCCTCGATTTTCCCAGGGAACCGTTATATAAGCCTTTAAGTTTCATGGTAAACGTTTAACTGTGTGTACCACTGGGCTGATGTTCGGTGGTAGAATCATTCATCGTTATTAGTATCAACTGTCTCACCCCCCCCCCGATAGATCTGAACTACTTCTGTCACCACTTTGTAATAGAATTTCAGGAACATCCGGAAGTTAATTTGTTTAGAATATGTATCGAACTAAACACAATTTATTTATAAAGTATATATTAAATTCCTTTTTGATACATACTAACCATTATGAATTCAAAAACGTGATATTTTTTATGAAGTATTGAAGAAGACTAGGAATTTGAGTAACATCTAATATTTGTAAGAACATATCAAAACTATTTCACACTTAAATCTTATTATTGTAAGCTAAATCCAACTCAACGTAAGAATTTTATAAAGACTGTATGACGATAAAATTTGATCTAACTTAATACACTTAAGTTTCATTGATAATCCATTAAGTCACAATTCTATGATGCAAATTTCACAATAACAAAAATGTTTGGAATGTCCAGATTGAATGAATACTGAACTATAAACTTTAACATGTGATTTTGTGCTTTAGTGTTAGTGGTTTGTTCTTTGTTACAGAAGGCTGATTTCAAATAATCAAGGAAAACGAAACATCCTGATTTCATAAGCGTTTAAAAAATTTCACTGTACTAATTTAATTTTGTGTCACGGGTATATATTATGAAATATATCACATCTGAAGTGAATATATTTAGGCTTTCATGAGTTTATGAATGCTACGTATTTAGAAAACTCTAGGAAGAGTGAGAGAGCTGAGCTATGGTTTCTTCTTCTGTGATGATTTGCAGGGCGGCTGTCAAGTCCAATGAGGCACGGGGTTGATGTCATGTAGTCAGTAATAAGTATCACAGATCATCCGTCATTCATTCGATTATATAGCAATGAAATTACGATGATTATGAATTAAAGAAAATTTTCAATTGACTAAAATTTGCAAAAGTTAACATGAGTGATTACTTTATACGCTGAATACAAAATAACATTGAATGAATTAATGCAATAAAATGTCATAACATTTCGAAATGAAGCAATCTTTAGAATTAGAGGAAGGTAGCTCACGCTGAAATATCTGTGTGTAATGTGAGCTTAACAAATAAAACATACAAAACAAATCAAAATAAAGTCTTGTGTTTGGTCTGCAAATATTTGCTTTTTGTGGAAATTGAGTTCCTAAACACTTTTCTTTAAAAAATATACAATAATATCCATGGGGATTTTATGAAGTCTAACTGTTTTACATTGGGTGTAACGGTTATCTTCGATGGACTTCAGATAAATACAACTATTGGGAAGAACGGTAATTGATTAGACATGAATTAAGCATTAATCAATGATACACAGATACTCAACTTGACCTCTTGTTGAGAAATTGCTTGGATTGTTTACATATCTTCTATGTGTGTTTTTAAAGTAGGCATCAAATCTTGAATCTTCCCCATCTCTCCCTTTTTCGGTTGAAGTACTAGTTTAACATTTGGTTTCTATAAGGAAGAGGCTTGCGTGAAGTAACGGCAATCTCATGTGTTTTGAATAACTAATGCATTTCTGCTTCCTAAGTAGTCAATTAGTGATCCTGTGGATATACGGGATACACTAGATAGAAGACCATTTAACGATGACATCTATGAACGCATGGAATTAAGATCCGTTTTTGACTTTAAAAGTAGATAATTTTAAACAAATATACATCGGATTAGTTAGCTTCTTTCAAAACATAGGTAAATGTGAATCACTAAGTTGTGATGAAACAAGGTTAACTGATAATGAAGCATTTGTAGAATATATAGCAATTGAAACCGCTGGTGAGTTTACAAATGCACAAAATATATTTATAAAGGAGGTTCGAGGTTGAGAGCTTTTATTATCTGGGGGGGGGGTGGAATTGAATTTTCGACAATGAAAATACATTTGAACTAATTGTTAATTTTTTTTGTATATGATTGAATAGTTGCCTTTACATCTGCAGCTAAAATTAATTAAAACGGAAGTGTTATTCATCCAGGACTTTCTGATAAATTTTTAATGACTACTTGTCTAAGTTATCTATTAGACCTTCGAAAGAAACTTAAATTAAAACTGTCTTGGTAAACTGATTAGTTTCTAATCTCTAAGGATAATTTATTTTCTGTTGAACAGAAGTGAAGGAATCTGTAGGCATTCTTTGATCAAATACTTTTCATATATTGACATATAATGTTTACCATTTGATTGTATCAAAGTTTATTGATGATATACACATTATCCATTTGCGTTTTGATATTTAATTAATTTGTGATGAAATCTGAAATGATTCTGGATGGAAAGGTGAACAATAAATATATCGAAAACATTCCAAGACAATTTAATATGTATGCGTTTAAATGATTGAATACTTCACGGATTGATATTGGGAAGGTGCCTCTGGCAACCAAGGATCACTGGACAGCTGCTTCGTTCTAGTGTGGGACTCCTCGGCAATGCGCACCCCAGATTCCACCTCAAAGGCTTTAGGCTGGCGAACATCTAACCTTCTGCATCACTGGGTCGGCATCCAATGGTAGAATTCCTACTTCCATCAATTTATGATATACACATTCATATGCAATCTTTTTGTGTTGCGTTTCAGTGAATTGTTTGGAACGAAGGTGAATAATTTTGTTCACTGAACAAATATTAGTTATTCCCTAGGGGGAAATGACCTATTAAAATTCTTTCCTAATTTTAATAATCATATGGTTCAATAGAGATTATTCATAATGTATCCTTTGAAATCAATATATATTACGTTATTTGAGCTAATCAATCTTTTAAGTAGATAACATCTCATTCACAATACTGGTTAAAATGCTAAGAGATATTCAGATTAACTTTAATGTGTGAGTAGTGACCGAACTGTTTGGTGTGGATCAATAAAAATAGTATGTTTTCTGTACAAAAATATTAGTGAGAAAACTTGAATCTGATTGTGTGAGCAGATGTGTAAATTCATTAAAGCTGAATATACAAAGCATTCATGTCTGAAATATTTATCAACCGTAACACCATGTATTATTAAGAATTTGAAGGGATCAAATGCATGACCTTTGTGATTAATTTTTAGCATTTCAATAACTATTATAAATTTACAGTGCTAAAGAAGCTATAAGTTGGGCAATAAGAATGGATAACTACTATATAAGATTTATACAAACAGACCGTTTAAATTTCTGAAAGGAAATTTTTCTAATGTTTCTTTATAAACTTTTCACTCTTAGTGTCATTTCAGTTTGGTTTGTTCTTTACTGAGCAATAGCAACCGTTTAATGTGTTTTCCTTTCCTGTGATTTACCGTCTTTTATGAGATAGTAAATAAAACAACCCAAATTATTTCATTCTGTATATATCACTAAATTACACAATGAATTATTACTTACATGAATAAGTAAGGCGACACCATTCTTCCGAACTATTCACCTTATCAAATACTTAAAAGTAAAAACATTGCGCATCATGTTTATCTAATAAACATACACCTTGAAAATAACTTTAAATTGGTGATTCGTTAGTTTATTTGTTAAAATTTTTTAGACATTACTTAAAGTGAAATGTTGGCATTGAAATGAATTTCACAAATAAGTTACATTATAGTGGTTAATGTTATCGTTGTCGTTCGTATTTGTTAGCTTCATTTATAATCTATTGTTATAATATCGATGTTAATAATATATTCCAGTCCATTCATCATTATAAATAGGTTATGATATTGGAAAAATTCTCGATGAATACAATCAAAAGGTTTGTAGCGGTAAGTAATCCCCAAAATAAATAGTTACATAGGTCCTCAACATTGATGCTGACTATGTTTGTTTTAGCAGACACTACTAGTTGAAGGCGCTCGGTGACCCATCATCACCAGATCATGTCACGCCGTACCGTGGAAAGCAACTCTCTCTCTAGTTTGCCAGCCTAGACGTTGCTTTTCCATTGCCGCTCTATTCACAACCAAATATAAGTTATTTTCCACCCTTCATGCCTTCTGATTTATTCTCATTCGTAAGAGTGGGTTCAATCGTTAGAAGTTGCCCTGGTAATACCGCAAACGTAACTTGGTCATATATCGGGTGCACTTCAGGTTTTATCATTTCATCGGACATTTCTGTTCAGTACTTTGTCCTCTTTTGAAATGACTCTAATCAAACCACTGTGCAAAACGTCAGGATAATTAGATTTTACTTAGTGATATCTTTATATTTCATGTGTAATGTTTACATAATTGACACGTGTGCATGAGACTGTATATTCAACTCGAGAAAAACTCATATTCGTTTATCTGTAAATGAGAACCATGCATCTTTTCGACAAATTGTCGTCATTTCATTTTGAGTATTATTCAATATACGTTTCTTCAACTATTGTGTATTTGAAATGAAGTGGTTTTGTGGAGATTCATACTGAATTTTAATTGATCTGATTTGTCGTAGATTAGTATTCGTAGGATACCACTGAAAGTCAGGGAGCACTAAACAACAGTTTCGTCCTATTGTGCGACCCTCCAGTAGTGCGCACCCCCCTATTCTGATGGCAAAATCAAACCCAGAGCCTTCAGGTTGGCGAGTATCTAACCTCTGGACCATTGGAATGCCTCATAGTGTTAGAATTCCCACTTCCTTAAATTGCATATTTAACAATCAATTAGTGGTACTGGATAGAAAGAGTTACGTAAACGTTTACATACAGTGATTTTATTTAGCATTAGTTTAGGTTCCTTATTTTCTTGAAAATATAATATGATTGTTCACTCATTTTCTTTAATATCAAATCAATAGTTTGTTCTTTATTTTCTCTAACCAAATTTGAGATTTTTTGTTTTTCAAACTAATGATGTTGATGTTGCTTTAGTGACTATATTTTCATTTGAATGAATTCATGCAAACATTTACTTCTGCTCACCTAAATGTTACATAGTTGCAGTTTTCTAAAAGATAAACATTTACACAGTAAAGCCCTTTTATTCGAATACTATTGATTTGTATAGTTTAATGTAAGATTGGTCGGTTACTATTATCTCGAGGATTAAAAATTTAATCACTACATTACATAATAATGAGTAACAAAGAATCGATTTATATAGATCATTACATTTTGATGTGATCTAGTATTGATTTTGCAAAAGTTTTGTATGCATATAAACACTTTCCATAAATTTGAGATGGGGTTGATTTTAAAAAAGTGTATATGTGAAAATACAATGAACAAAGTTTACAATCAACTGATTTTATATAAAATTCCAACAAAAAGTGCTTTTTAAAAAGAGTGAAATGATTCGATTTTATTGGAATAAAGTTTGTTTTAACTGAATCCTTAAAAGCTGAATAGAATGACTGATAAGTTTTTGAACAATTTATGAATCATTTTGCAAAGGAACAGATACCTAAGCTGATAAATGTATTATAATTCAGCATCTAACAAAAAGTGTTATTGTATTTAGATTTACCACAGAATGCAATTTTCATAGTTATACTATGATATGCAAATGTTTAAGGAATAGTCATTAAGTTGGAGCAATCAAAATTGTCGTCATGAAACGATAGAATAATTACAAAGGATTCTGAAACAACATAGAATTAAAGCATTTTATAAAACGGCTATTCATCTTGGTAGTGTCCTAATCAAAACATAAGAAAAGATGACTTTAGTCTCTATACAAAATTATATCTACAGGTTAATTTGCGCCATTTGTGATTTTGTTTGTATTGAGAAGTCTTCTCGATAAATCTTGACTCATGTTAGGGAAAATCAAGCTTCACAAGACGACCTCTTTATAATACTGTTGAAGCTAAAATTTACAAATCAAATTTATAATAGAAGCACACCCTGTTTACAATATCCATAAAATTGACACCAAAAATACCCAAATTACTTAGCAAGTGCTTACTTTTAATCATGAAGAGAAGCGAGTTTCAAAACCCTAATTCACTTGATAAGAAGGAAGGCCTTACCATTCATACAACTAGGATCAACAATCCAATCAACCACAATTAAATTGTTTCCTGTTTGATACATGTTTAGTATAAACATATGATCTCCATTCCCAGACAATACACATTGCACCTTTTATACATACTCAGTTCACAAACACTCACAAATGTCTTACATTGAATCACTTTAACTCAAGTAACATGTCCGTTTAACACAAATAGGCTTATTTTTGGACTCAACTAAATAGTTTGCTATGTTCTAGTATTGTTTAGACTTATGTTAATTTAATTCGGTTATTTGTTTGTCTGCTGATCAAGCTGGTAAGACTAATTAATGAAATAGCATACATTTCGATTTTTACTCATCCGAATATTAGAAATATACTACTTAGTTTTAGAAACAACTTACACTATATTCAATTTATTTGAAATTATACTGTCTAACCTTTTAATACTATCTGTGCATTTAATCTGTGTATGAGAATAACTTACTTATTGTGATAGTGGAGTGTTTACATTTTATACATGATCCATTTAAGCTGTAAATAGAAAACAATGTGTATCCGTGCAGCCTGAACTGAAGAACATAATTTAGAAAACAAAATGGATTCATTATATTTTATGATTTCTTATCAAGTGGAAACTGTTTGACGTAATGTTATAAGATTTAAGTAGTTGACCTACTTTATATGTAGAAGCTGGTATGAATATTCTGAACAGAAATGAAATTGATCTGACTATATATCTACTTGAATAATACATACGATAAATTTATGGATGAAGATAAATGGCAATGCTTTGATATTATTAGTACCTAGTAATTTGAATTACAGTCACGATGTAACCCAGTAGGAATTCAGTAGTAGTAATAGTAGTATTGCATTGTATTAACTAGCAATCAGCCAGCAAGCACTCCGACCAGGAAAATGTATCGAATTGTGCCTAAATAACACCCTCAAATATAGATAAGCATCGAGGGGGGTTAGGAATAGAATAATAACTGACATGTTAAGAATACGGAGGCCAGACTACCATACTGCACAGGAGCAATGTAATAAAAGAAATAAATAGACAAGCACACAACACTTGCATATTATAAGGGATATATAGACCACAGAACAATAAAACGTTCATTAAAACACCAAGGCTTAATGTCCACCTAATTTAAATAATTGTCTAGATGTACATGAACTGATTATTGGAGATCACTCTACACATTTATCTCACTGATGCCTTGTTGTTATTTTAAGCCATATATCAAAAAGGACATAGTGATTTTACATGGAACATTATTAATGAATGTATGTAATTGTTAAATTTACAGGGTTCTTTTGAATCGTTTTAAAGATGTAGATAGAATTGTGATTAAAAACAAAAGAATATTCAAGAAAGTGGTCGGAAAAAAGTGAATGGTTTACTCTTATTATGTTTTCAGAAAACAGTCTAATCAGGCTTAATGTTTGTAACCAACTTATTTTTGATCCTGAGGTAACTATTAAATAATCTTTAATTTGAAACAAATATTGCTGAAATGATTTCTGACATTGACTTACTGATATTGAATAAACTACAAGTATCTCATAAAATTACGCAATATGCAAGTATCTTTGTAGTGTTTGCCTATTCAGTCATGATACTAACCAATTTCTCCTAAACAGACCATAATATAACCAATAATCTGACTGATTAAATAGAAAACCTAAATTCAAGGTTATCATTCGATTGTCGCTTTAAACCATCTTTCATCTCAGTAACACAATAAACTAACTTCTCATTGTTAAAGTTTTTTCAATAAAATTTTCATATCTATCAACGAAGTTTAAATGATTGTCTACGAATGAAAACAATGACTTAATTTATTTATGTAAATTACCCACATCATCATTTATGTTAACAAACAATAGAAAACTAACTTACATTTTTACACCGACTGTTTATATAAGCATAACATTTAGTTAATTGTGTTCAATGAATCAAAAAATTAAATGTTTTGCCGTTTAATTTGAATTTAGTGGTTCAATTATCATACGCCAGTTTATTTAAAATTGCTTCATTGCATAATGATTAAATAATATAATTTCTTTGTATTGGATTGTTTTAAAGATTTGATTATAATTAAATTAATACAGTAGGTATTTGGTTGAAGTTACCAATCTTAAAGAAAACAAATATTTGAGTCTGATGGTTGGTGCAACACAGCATAAATGTTACCTTATAAACCTTCTCTAAGTTAATTGTGATTGCTTTAATGCATGATTACATATTAATGAACGGTAATTCAGTTGCGTATTCATTAATTGAAACGGTTGACCAATTACTTCATAAACTCTTCGTTATTGTGTGTTTTATTTTTAAAGTGTGACAATGAATTGTCAGTATACACATTAATAAACTAGATTGGACAATTATTCTTAACATTCATTTTATATAGGGAAATGGTGCAAAATACGTGAAATACAGTAGATCAATTGGGATGCTTATTTTTTGTGGTGGTTAGTTATTTAGTTGATTGAATATGTCACAAATTAATGTTGGCAGGGTACCATTCATAACCAGAGAGCAATGGACGGCTGTTTCGTTCTAGTGTGGAACTCCTCGGAAGTGCGCACCCCAGATTCCGCACCAGGAGATTTAGGTTGATGGTAAACGCCTAACCATCTGCACCAATGGGTCGGCATCTAATAGTAGAATTCCCACTTCCATCAATTTATGATATATAGCTCGTTCGCCGTCAACCTGAATCCCCTGGTGCGGAATTTGGGGTGCGCACTGCTGACGAGTTTCACACTAAAACGAAACCGCTGTCCAGTGCTCCCTGGCTTTCAATGGTACCCTGCCAACATCAATCTGTGACATATTCAGTCAAATAAGTACAGTAGCGTTGGAAACCCAGTAAGTGAATGAATATGTGTGTCGTTTTCAAAATTCTGCTGATTGCGTCTTAAGAATTCATAAAAATACTTTTCTCAGCATTGTTCGTGTTCACGACAATAAACGAAACAATTTACTGACACTTACATTTAACGTAGTCATATAAACGTGCTTCTGGTTTTAATTTTGAATGGCGACAAGTGACATTTGTGGTGAACGATTTGTTCCTTTTATGACTTTGGAACTGGTTGTTCTTTATTCCGAGATTTTGACCTAGCACTTACAGCTTCAAGTACTAGTCTAGTCACTAGTCTAATGAACTACAAAAAACATCAGTTTCTTTCACTATTTTTATTTTTGTCATGGTTTGTATATTTTCGTTTTTAACATTCAGAACTGAAATGAAGAGCTCAAAGATATAATCAACATGTAACTAATGACAATATCAAGGTGTTTATTAAGAAAGTATATACTGTAGAAGAAACTCGTTGAAAGTGGTCCTGAATATCAACAATTGAATAAATTTACCTTTTGTAATTAATAATAAGCATATATTTCTAGGTGGTAATATTGTGTTTATTATATCTAAAATTTTTGATTATACATTAGGTTTAAACTCTCGTTCGCATACGTTGCCAGTCACTTAATATTAAGGGAAATATGGATTACAAGGATAATACTAACATCTAATTTGAAGACAGTAGAATCACTTCCCTACATCTTTAATTAAATAGGCTTTATTTACTACGATAATTGATAAATAAATCTCTTGAAAATGTAAAGTATCATGCAAAAGCTTCTTGTTCTTCAAATAAAAGATATACAATTTAAAGAAATAAAAACAAAGTTTTATTTAATGTATTCCTCCTAACAAACACACTCAAAATGTAAACATGTATGTATTACTGATAAAAAAGAATGAAAAATATGATTAGGTGTTGTGAATATAGTTGATTGTCAATTTTGATCAATAGTTGTCTAATTCAAATCAATCCGTGATATCAAAATTGACAGATTGAAAAGTATTGGAAAAACAAAGTCATACTTCCTTACATTCAGCATCTTAGTCATTTACCGCATCATATTTTAATAGTGGTTAATAAAATTAAAGCTTTGAATTAAAATTAAAGAAAGTGTTTTTTGATGAATTTCTGTATTAGTGTTTAATCAAACCGAAAATATGGTTTGACACTGTTTGTTGAATAGCTCGAGAGGTAGGATCTTTATAAATGTACCTAGATGCATTTTATTCAGACTATACATATAGTGCAAATTTTGTCATACCTGATGTCTTCGTGAAAAAACAAGAATTAATAATCTGTTGTCGGAGATCATCTAGATATTTTTCTGTATTATCATAGGAATATCGAAGCGTGTATCAATGAAAAACTAATGCCAGTTTTCAGTTGAGCGTGCAAATGTATCCAACTAACATTTATTATAGATTACAACAAATCATACCAAAACAGCCGGATCTAAATAAGAAATTGATAATTACGAGACATATTGCTATGATGTGCTAAATAGAAATATCATACCTTCTTCCCACATTTTCTTCGCATTAGCCCAGTATTTCATTTCCTTTTTCTTTGGAGTAGATAATGTTTTTGTTATTACAAGAATTCCTACGGGTTATGCAGTGCTGTATTGGATGGTTTTTGCCAGAGTTTAACTAAACAATATCATATACATTTTTAAAGCTATCAGGGTGAGGTTTATGCTTCCACTGGTCGATTGTCTAGAAAGCCATTGTAACATTTCTTCTATACTTTTGCTGACATCAAAATCTTTGCCTGGAATACTTTTATTATTTTGTTATTGAAATTAAAATTTTAATATTAGTATTCGCACGGAATATTTCTATTTTGCATAGTGGTCTTATTAGTGATATTTAGTACTGGGTACTTAGAACTCCTTGCTTAGTATTTTCAATTACTGTCACGAAATAACTCCGTGGCAACTCAGCAGTAGTAGTAACAGTATTATACTAACCAGTAATCAAATCATAGGCGAGATACATGAGCTATAACACAACAATACTTCCGTAAAAACATCAAGAATAAGAGTACACACAGGTCACATGATTGTCTAGGTTCACTTGAACTCATCGTTGGAGATAACTACATGTTACTACTTTACTTCATACATATCATTGGTATATCTATTGACTCCTATTCAGTTATGAGCTAAAGAAAGATGCTTAGAACAAAAATTTAATTATTGAGGCTTGTTTCAATGATAGATTCAGCGAATACGCAGCAAAGATGGTTTTTATTAGAATCGTTTTACAGGACTTTGTAGTCCTGTAATCAAAACAATAAATATGAGGTAATACCTTAAAAATCACTGTCTTATGGCATTTGTTCATTAAAAATTGATCTCAATATGGTTATATATGCACAATATCGTTGAGGGATCACAAACAAGGACAAGACAACTATTCAGCTCTCCTCACTTTTCGACAACACACAGCAGAAATCAAACTGTTAAGGATTTAGTCAATCAATTAGCTAAAACTAATCACCACAAAGTCAAACCAATTGAAGTGATTGAATTCATTTTGAAGACAGCTTACATAATTGACATACTGAGTTGAAGTGGTTTGTGGATATTGGTTATAAGCTTTAGTTGATTAAATTTGTCACACATTGATTTTGGTATCATTGGATACCGGCAGAATGATACAATGGGCTAGGCGTCCGCCAAGCTACAGGTCCTAGGCTCGATTCCCTTAGCAAAATCGATGGTGAACACTTTTGAGAAGTCCCATTCTAGGACGAAACAGATGTCCAGTACACTCTAGTTTACAGTAACACCCTTCTAACATCAATTAGCAACAAATCCAACCAATTAAAAATAACTGACATATTTCTTATATTATTTCATGTTTGTTCCAAACAATGGAATATTCAGAAATTTTACACTCTTTGATGTATTTCGTTGTTGTGTATGTTAATTTTCACTATTCAACTTTAGTAAATTCATTGAAACGTCTCATCAGAGACAACGTGTTATTCTACATTAAAGGAAATAATAGTTCTTTTTTTTCAATGAAATCTTTCAATGTATAGATGAAACTGTCATCTTCATTGTAAAATGTAACTATTCTAATTTGTTTTATTGTCACTATGAATTCCTTAGTGAATTAAACATATAAATTTAAAGAAAATACCTAGAACTTCAAGAAAACTTAAACATTTCTTTCAGTTGAATCAGTTAGTTTTTATATTACGTCTTAGAAAACTTATGAAATATATTTATATATGCTTATGACACTGGCATATGTTAGTTGCTTTCTATATTTCTTAGTGATATACATATAAAATACTTGTGAACCTATATAGTCATTATTAGCGCTGCACTAATTTGCAAACTATCTGATGTTATTTAAAATGTATAACAAAGTTTCAGATAGTTAGAACCATCTAGTCTAGTATATTGATTTTTGAATGCTAAGTTTACAGATGATTAGACATTCACTTTAATAGTCCCATTGTATTTAATAGACACTGCTGATTACCGATTAGTCTTTCGTAACTTCTAGATTTATCTTGGTTCACTGCAACGTTTATTAAGAGATGATCGAGAGTTATGCAGCTTTACATGATGCTGTTAAATAACACACATGGAATAGATTTATTTGTAATAAAGATTTAGGTTCGAATAGCCGATGTTTAGTTTGATAGTGATTGTGTTATGAACCTTGATTTGTTAACTAGTATGCAGTCATGGTATGGTGCATTCTAGTTTTCAATCATTATCCCATTCAACAAACCAAACAACACCTAACTGTAATTTATATTAGCTCACCAGTGACTAACTTCTGGGGGAAATTCCTGGAATCCTAGTGAGAAGACATCACTAGTAGAGTTCAACCATATTAAGTGTGAGACAGTCAACCACCAGCGATAACGGATGAGTTCACGTAAATTTATCATAAAGCGATTGAATTAAAAATCTCACCATTTAGAAGCTGGTTTAGTGGTTTAAAGGTTAAGCTCTTAACTCGAAGTCTGAGGGTCCTGTGCTCGATTTACCGGTGGGATCGTGGATGCTTGCTGCTGACGAGTTCCATACTAAGATGGAACAGCTCTTCAGTGCCTCCTAGCTTTCAGTGGTTATCTGACTTAGATCAATTCGTGATATGAAATTCAAATATGATATCTTGACAATATCACAATACGATTAAAGAAACTGATGGAATCTGTTCACGAATCTACAAGTTTGTAAATTAACCTCGTTTAATCCAAAGCCACTCTTAAAAAAGCTTTAAAAGAGGTTTACTCTGTTTTTATAATGACGCATGAAAAGACTGGAAAATAATGTGACAGCTCAAACTAAATGATATAATCTTGGCTGATCTCTACCTTCAATAAGAGTTTCTCTGATAAAGTTTCTTTTAGTGTTAAGCATAACTGGCGTCTAAGTTGTATATTTAGTTCAGTTTTAACTCTCAAAATCCAAGCGATATAGATATGTTCATATAATTGAACTTTACAATCATTCTGTAATGTATACATGTTTCCAGTGGTTTAAATTTTCTGTTAATAAAACTATTTATTAAAACGTTGCTAAGTTAAACTACATATGACTAAATTGTTTTACTGTATTAGAATGAGAAAATTTAGATTTTACACTTAAATATGTTTACATATACATGTATTCAGTTAATTGTGCAATTTATATTTAATAAAAACGTTCTGTCATATCATAGGTGGTGTCAAATGTTACCTTCAAGTTTCAGGAATTTAAGTGATGTAATGTTTACGATAAGACAATCCGTGAAGTTATTTTGAAAGGTGGAAGTCTATAACCGACCAAATTGACTAAAAAGTTTTCATTCACCTAGCTAAAAGTTTAGGAATTTAAAGGAACGCCGACTCAGCAAATTTGTTTATTATTGTTGGCATTATGTGATATGTTTATTTTAACTAATCAGTGAAGCGTGAATCTATAGGATAAAGTTTATCGTTGAATATCTGTTATTACTCGTGCTTGATGGATTAACTAACTGTGGAGAAATTCAACACTAGAACGCTTTAAACCCTCGCAGTCGCAAATTTAGAAGACAGAAAACAAGTAGACAGGAATCCTCATTCTAGTAAGAAAGAGTCATATATAAAATATTTGTATATTTATGGTTTCCTGAAACAATTAATTCATCATTATAATTCATCCAATCCTGACTAAGAAGACTCAGGCATTACCCAGTCGGAACAGTATCCATTAGCAATCTTCACACAGAAAATTAAAAATTCTACTTTAGTTGGAGGTTTAACATTTGCTACTTTCATTTTAGCATATTGTGTATGATATGATGAGTAAACTATATTATGAAGCGCTTTATTTTTTAATCGACTTAATGTAGTTGGTAACATGTCACACACAAATCTCTAAGTGTTCAGTGTACAATCCATAAGTCTAACAGTTGAGGGTTACAAAGTAGTATCTAAATGCATCTACATGTGATCCATACCTAACATCTCCCAGAGTGCCTGAGCATGAAAAATACATGGATTAATTGTGTAATCTATTCTGTTCAGTTTCAGATTTATCAGTTGACATCATTTTCAAAACCATGCCAGGAGTATTTTTTGAAATGTATGCTTAAAACAATTCTGCAGTGAAAAAGCATCACCTAATCTTTTGAGTTCTGTACATCAAAATATCTTTTCAACCCCTTCTTCCTTTACCATAACCATAATTTTATTTATTATAGTTGTTCACTCTCCTCCTCTTCATTTTTACTTTTGAATATACAAAAGTGTTTCAAGTTAACTCTATTTTACTACTGTTTAAGTTATGAAGGTTTTCATTTCTAATTCTTAGTTATCCTTCACATATATTCATTCAAACTAGAATCATGTTTATCGAAATGTTATATGATGCCCTTACGGTGTTCATTAACAATTAAGTAGTTGAATTTCACATTACCTCAAACCAAATGTCAATAAACAAACAATTATTACATACATTTTATTCTGTACATTTAAGCAGAATAAGTTTAATTCATCTGATTTCATTCGTTACATACAACCTAGAATATGAAAAATTTTAATTAAATCTTCACATACTTATAGAAATAAATTTTGTTAGAATTTTGATTCAGCACGTATGAAAATGGTTTAGCGAACATCCAAACAAAGTTGAAAGGGTTCAACAAAATGTAGTAAGATGCCAAATATGTTTCTAGGAAATCAATTGGTATGAAAACACAAAGTGTAAGACTATAATTGTATGGAGTAGAATTCAAGTTGACAGTAAATGAGATTGCTATTAGTTGGGCTCACTGAATTATAATAATTATAATATGATATAATAAAACAGATCAGTAGTGTGGTAAAAGTTAAGTCATCACGATGAAGAAAAGATAACGTCTACTTTTGTGAAAACATAAATTAGATTACAAAAGACTGGTTGCAACAGATTTAATAAATATTAAAACACTAAATAGTATTCGCCTATTAAACACATGAAAAGATATCAGAGTATCTATTTAATATTCTATGTCAATGAAGTGCTTGAATATTGCGCTGTTAAAAGTTTTTATCAAATTTAAATAATGATTCTTAAAAACATGTTCATTGACTTTAAAGCGAGTCCTTCCTTCAGTTCTATGAATATAACCGCCTTGGTAGACATTAGTAAATGTTTCAAATAATTGATGGTAACATGCAATGAGTACATGTTATTTTTCAATTGTTCGAGAGGGTATATTTTTCTGTTCAAGACAATCAATCTATCTTGTTAATGTTACTTTGAGTCCTTTTATAACTGTCATTTATTCTCTTTAAAATCGAGGTGAATAAAAGCTAGATTTGATTAATTTAATTTTTTTAGATTTCTAGTTTCCAGTTTTCTGTCATTCACTGAGGACTTTTCCAAGGTTTCTCCGAGAATTTTTAATCTTTATACAATCGGTAATCTTTATACATCTTTATACAATCGGTAATACACAAATGTATATAATCCAGTCAATCATATGACCTACACAATTGAATGTTCTTCATATGACCTAATGAATAAGTCTATAATTTGTACGTAAACTTTTGCATTAAAATAATATTAATAAGTAAGATATTGCTTTTAGTGTTTAAGCCTATTTAATAGAATGTTTCTACATGCCCAGCAAAAGTTTCTACCTGGTAAATTATCTATTTTCTTAATAGCTGATATTAGTGAATAGTTAGAAAAATACACATTTATAGATGAGATTATTCTAAGTGTAAAACATTTCTAATAGATTAATAATCATCAACTCCTACTTGTGCTATATAAATAATCAATTGTTTTTATAAATGATCCAGTAACAATTACATTGATAAACTAAGTAGATCTAAGTTTGATGTGTTTGTAATAATGACATTGTTCAATAACAAGTAACAAAACAAAAACAAACTTTTCTGAAACCGAGAATTTATTATTCGCGAATTGTAGTATTTTCACGAGGCTGTATTAATTCATCTTTCGAATGGAGATTACACTGTTCGAACTGACAAAACAGTATAGGAGACAATGAAAGTAAAATGTGTAGACTTTAGTTAGTTTACTTGTTCATATGAAGAGTAACCAACTTTCTTGACCACTAATCAGATCTATGTACCAATGACAGTATGCATTTCAATTTCTTCTTTACAGTATATTATGGAGATGACGTAATGCATTGTCAGTGCCTTTTCACTGTGACGATAATTTCCTTCGTAATTTAATTTACCTATATATAGCTCCTTCTGTTACCCGTAAGTTATTAACATTGTTTTTTATGAGCTATATAAATAATCTCTCGTTCTGCCTACACCTTATGAAGTACCAGATACTTTGTCATTATTAAGAGGAAGTGAATATTGTCGACGAAAATTGTTTCACACCCCTTAATACACTTGCATTTTTCGCTACCAAGGTTTCTGCATATGTGGTTCCGCTTCCCTGAGACGATAATTAGGAAATTTAGGCAATACCTTAGCGACCACTGTGTATAAGATAGCGTACATTAAACTAAGTATTACATTTTAGAAAAATGAAATAGTAAACCTGTCAAGAAACTATAATGGTTTGGAAAACCTCATGTATCTGAGTAAATCATACTATTTTGTAGATAGCAGCACGGTGATAGGAAACAATATACTTGTCCTAGTCTGTCCGTAAAATGGGATATTTGTTTTTTTGAGAAATCAGAGGATATCCAACAAATGAAGTTCCAGAAGGCAACTACTAAGACTCTACGTCAGACCTGTGTGTACGTTAGATGACACTAGGAAAGCACAACACACTATGCAAGGTGATTCATCATTCCAAACAGTTTCAAGGGATGTCAGGTTTTCTGCTTAAATACCCATCTTTAATTCAGTTTTCAACATGTGTTGCCTAAGTTCAGCTGTCGGATCAATTTAATTTGAATTGTTCACCTTTGTAAATAATGTACTAAGCTGTAAAGAATACTATAAGTTGACAAGTGATCACAACTTTCTGTTATTTCATAGGATTCAGAACTCCTATATGTCGCAAGAATATGAAATCTAAATTTATTTCACCTATCGTATTCCCAAATATAAGATTATTTGTTTACATTTTTCGGATGTTTCGAAGAATTTAAAAGTTCATATTTCTAAACTTACCTTTCAGAACACGGAATCTGACACGCATTCACAAGATGGCAAACTTCCACACCGAGTAGCTAAAATCTGGGAGACCCTATTTGAAAACATTGTTACAGCCCACTTCTCACATGTATTAATAAGAAGATACTGCTTGTAAATAATAGTATTTAACCTTAATGATTAAGAAAAATTACATTCTCTTTATTATCCATAATATGTCCATTTTCGCGAAAATATCTCAAATATTCTGACTCAAAAATATGTTACAATGTATCTCGTTTTTGCACTGCACTTTAAGTGTATACATTGATTGTGTCAAATTGGCACATTGAATATAGAAATCGTTTGAATTTAATTGTTTGTAGTCACTCTTTAAGTCGAATTTATTAACAGTATTGTGATAATCAAATAAGATAACTTATAGGATAATTTTTAATATGCTATTTATATATAGTAAAGCTAAGGAACTAACATAATATTTTGCTAATGGTCAATGTTATTACCCACTTTCTATGATGGTCATTTTGTTTTTGATCATGAAACTACGTAATATATCTACGAAATGAAAAGAAAACAAAATGAATAAATAATAGAATGCAACAGTACAGAAGTTATAACGCCAATGTGTTTGCCTAAACTTCACCACAATCTTAGCTCGATAAAACTGTTAGTAATCACGTTGGTCATAATATGTAACCAACAGAATTACAGTTATGTAACAGTTTCAAATGTATAAATAAAAGGTGACATCAAACAGTTAGATTTAATGTACATGAAAAATACATTGAAAACGTAAATTAACAGTTATCGTATTTGATCTATGAAACTTAGTTAATGACCACCTAAAATGAACCATGCATGTGGAATAAAGTACCTATAAAGTGTATAAATACACAGTTAACTTCACTTGATGAATCTTGTTTTTCGGAGTCATAGTTTACTGAAAGCATATATGATATAAAGAGTATGCATATTCAGAATGGATTTCATGTTTGCATGTAATAGGTCGGTTCTACTTACTTGTCAAGTGATGCAGAATGAGACTATGCTGTTAACCATCCGACCAACCCCAAAGTGTTTCGGCCAATTATTTGACAAATGGTATAACATAAGTTAATTTTTACTAACTAATATTCACGCGTTAATTGTATACATTTACAAATTCATATATTGTGGCAGTCCAAGCAACAAAACCTTTCCTTGCTAGTTTTGTAGTGTATTCATACACCATATTAGTAAACTCCTGACAACATTCATTTTAATCTGTTATTCTTTAAGTGAAACATTATAGCAAGTGATCGCCAAACAGTAATTACGAAGCATCCCGATTCAAAATTGTCCAAATGTTATCCTGAAAAATGTGATTCCATCTGTTTTCGTTGAGTCGCTTTTAATTTACCTTAGTATAATGTCGTTTTAAAACGTTGACAAATTTCATGTAGAGAACAATATAATGTAAATGCATTGATGGATGGGTAATAACAAGTCAAAATTCAATAAACCTTATTGTCCTAGGTTCGACTTTCTCGTATCACCAAGTGGGCCCTCCTGAGGAGTCCTATATGAAGACGAAACAACTATCCTGTGATTCTTGACTTTCAGTTATCTCAAACCGAAATCAATCTCAAACTCATATGAACAACAACAAAATTGTCATGTAAAATAACTTATTTGTATAATTAGTTTTAAGCACATGGATTGTAAATTATATAGTGAAGAAAATTCACTTCAACAACTAAACAATATTTTTCTCATGGGTAACGAATATTGAATATCACTAATTTGTTTTTATACATCATGATAAGATCATGTTGTTGTGGTTAACTATGGCCCTAGAACAGAATTGTAACATTTTATATTTAACATGATGTAATTATAGGGATTGAATTTGACAAAATCGATAACAAATATTTAAGTTGTTACATAATTCTTAGTTTACAAAATTAATCTATTAGTGAATGCCATTAAAAGTGGTTATTTGTATTGAGACCATGTATGTCATTCTTACTTTGGTCTTTGGTTGTAATGTAATTTGGTTTCTCAATGTTTGGTAGAATTGTTTCATGAGACTAGTTGCAATAAGCCGATTAAACAAAATTCACTAATTGTTTATTACCAATCTACAGATACATAACATTTCCTCTACATTAAAATTTGATTATTCAAACAAAAGGTTACATACACTAGTCGTATAATCGCATCAACTGTCACGTTGTGTTTAGTTGGAGGAGGAAGAAACACTTCAATGTTGTTAAATAGTGTTCTTGTTTTTATGGATATCACAATACCGCCGAAAAGTAATAGATCAGTAAATTCTAATCAATGATAAAATATAGATTGTGCAGAAAAGAGAACCTTCCACAGATGTTGCAGAATAATTGCTTATATTACAGTTCACTTCTTAGATTTTGTTTGAAATGATTCGAATTACATGCGACTACTAAATTTCGCTTAGCAAAATAAATAAATTTATTCAATGTTTTAACCTTAGAACATCTTTTAGGAGAAAATAACATAAACACAAATAGATCGGACTATTCGATAATCGTTAAATAAACCAGTTACTTAAATTATTTGGAATGTTGTCAAACACTATCTTTCACTTCATTTAGTCGTTTTTTCTGAAGTAATAGAATTTAAAGTTAACATATTCTTCATATACTCGTCACTTGATACAACACTGAAAAGTCGTTCTGTTGTCAAGGTGAAATGTAGTCCTGCTATGTATTCGGAATAGAACTGATATCTATAAGACTAGTCGAATTGATCATATTGATGAATAAAACTATCTGAACAGGAAAATTCAGCGATTTAATCAAAATTGATTGGAAAATTCTACTTTATCAAGGTTTTAAAAAAAAAAGATTTTAAAATTCTCTTTCTTAGAAAAGAATTGCCAACTGTTTCGTTTATATTTAAAACAGACCTGAATATACGTCTGTTTGTATTTCATAGTGGACGCATAATATAATAAATTGATTAAATGAAAGATATATATATATATATATATATATATATATATATATATATATATACAACTTTCTTCGTATGTAACATTTCTAAAGTTTGAAAAATGCAAATTAAAATGTATCACCTATGAAATAATTTGTGAGCTTGAATTATGGAAGTAACTGGAAAATTCAGTTTGTTAGATAGAATATAAATGAAATTTTGAAACCTTCATTTAAATAATACATGATCAACTTCAGAAGATTATTCTGAATCTAAAGTGAGATTAAGTGTATTAACAATGGAAAAAGTCTGATGGTATGTTGAGAATGGACTGAAATTTGGAACATCGACTGTTGTATTACTGATCAGTGGTCTGAGGTTCAGGAGTTTACAATAAAACCCTAATGTCTTATGCCGAACCCCATGGTAAGATGGTAGGTGTACAATGCCTATAATGTAGCATAGTAGTACGATACAGCTGTTCAGTGGTTCTTTTGTTTTAGTGGTTGTCCTGGGCCAGTTCGTGATACTAAATACAAATTCAAGAATTACTACAACACCCAATTACAATCTGCTTTAATCCACTGGTATGTAGTTTAGTTCATAACTTTCACCTGTTGTACAAAAACGTTGTTTGTCAAAAGAATTATTTCATGCAAAAACTGTCGTTTAGCTTCTGAAAAGAAAATCATCGTACAGTACTTACGTACTTAAAGCTTATGCAAGAAATCAACAGTTAGTAAAGTTTAAGTATATCTTGCACTGGAATTCAGTCTGTGACTCTCGTTCTAACTAATACTGTCAGATCTAGGTCAATACATCTGGGTGTTGATGTTGAACTTAAGACTCGACATTGTAGTGCCGATGTACCCAGTTAATCACCCCTAAACAGGACAAATTGTCAGTCTAAATTTTACGCTTAGTAGAACTTCAACTTTATTGTAACAGATTTCTTATTTTGACTCCACTTTGTATGACTTAACTCATTAGCTAATTTTGAGTAAAACTCTGTCATAACTTATCCATTTCACTTATCTCATCACATACATTAACTGTATATGTTACAGTTCATTATCGATATTATACAGACACTAAGTGCTTATAAACTACAGCTAATATGATTCTCATTCATGCAGATATCATGTAAGTTTATGTTCTTATTTCATGATAAAATATGACAACTAACAGCCAAGATCCAAATTTAATCATAATGAATGATAATTTATGAGGAAATTGTGTATAGCCATATGTATAGTATTGCATATAGATGGCGTTTCTTCATGACACAGTCAATATTTACTAAAATTTGATGTTATTTAATCACTTCAGATTACTGGAAGCTACTGTTCACAAATATCGTTCATTACATGCAAAATACTATGAATTAAAACAAATGGATTAATAAATCCTATACGTATAAATGTGTACTTGAGGTATTATAAAAATGATGATAGTCATTATATTGTTGAAATAATTTATCTACAATCAATTTTACTTTGATTTATGAGACGACGGTTTCGCTTGGATGCAATGCAACTAAAATAAAAACGAACCGGTAGCAATTAATAAAAGTACTCTTTGTCACCTTTATTATCAGTACGATACATTTTGATACAAACTAGACAAAATCAACTTAAAATCTGTTTAGATCTTCAGTGTATGTAATTAGAACATGAATTATTGGATGAAGCTGATAGACAGTTATGAGATGTTATGCAATGTTATTTCGAGATAGCCTGAAGTAAACCATGGATACAGGTGTCCTGCTTTTAAGCAATGAACAGCATAAAATACCTGCAGCTTTGAGCGATCTAATTTTTCTTGTGTAACTAGAACTTACATTATCCTGTAGAACAATCTAAGGCGTTACAACTGAGCCGTTGGCAACCTGTAGGACTGAGTTATCTACATTAATTTGTGTGTAGTGCTTGTTTAACCTCTTGGTAATAATAGCTCTCTTAAGATCAGTTTCCTGACTTATTAAGCCTAACGGAATGAAGACAGGGTAACGAAAATTTACAAAATTAACATGCGGCTTCTTAGATTCTATGATTATCATATCTTTTGGTTTGACGCAGTTTTCATAAGAACCAGTCATTCAGATTTGAATGTATATACACTCAAATTCTTATATAAGGTATCTATAATATACGCAACCAATTCTGTCTACATAAAGTTAATTGAAATTTAAAATTGCCTATCTAGTGATCTTAGTTAAAGTAATGACCAGATATTGAATTATTTAAGATATCCTTTCGTTAATCACTTAACTTTGTTTACTTCGTTGAGACCTTAAGTAAATTTACTTTATTAATAAATTCCAACTAAATTCTTTTCTGTTGATATGTATAAACCTCTTTAATTTGTAAATGTGAATTATTATTGGTCGTACATAATTTAAGAGAATCAAACAAAATAGCTTGAATTTATCTCATTCTGCGCAAAATATTCATCCTTAAACTCTTTAAAGTAATAATGACAGCCGTCATCTAGTCACTTTATTTGTCATTACATTGATTGTCATCGATTATTTGGTTCATATTCATTTTTTTCAAAGCTTTATGTAGACTAAGATCACTTTTTGTTGTAATTTCTGAACAGGTATTCTAATTCTATTCATTGTTCAATTTATTTAGCTTTCGATTTTGAACGTCAGTATATAAATTAACTGATAAGGTAAATGCTGCCAAATTTAGTTTTTCTTTAATTTAGAAATCAATAATGCAATCATGGCATTATAGACTATTGTCTTTTTTCTACTATGTTTCATGATCAATTAATTAGTTTATCTAAATTATTTCTAAATAATTTTAAACTTTTATGTCGTAGAAAAAGTTCTGTAACAAACTTGTATAAAAGTAGAATATATAAAAAGTTGAACTACTGAATTCTAGTAATAATTTCAGTTAAACAGTAACAAGATTTTAAAGAACAGCTGTTCAATAATCTTAGTTAATAACGAACACATTTTAATGTACATTTATCTCCTTATTCAACTGAATAGATATATTGTTGTTGGAATTCAATAAGCTTCTATAACTGATATCAGAGCTTTAAGTTTGTTTTAGTGTTGTTTTTAAATTATGGCTTAATTTGCACGACAACTTTATCTTCCCATGGAATATCACAAAAGTAAATGATAAAAAAAGTTAGTGGAAATGAAGTACTTTTTATTTATCTCTACTTATTTTTATATTCTCTATACATACAAACAAACATAATTGAAAATTTACATGTCAGAAATTGGATTTCACGATTTAGCTTATCTTTTTCATTTCATTTCATTTCATTTCTTCTTCGTTATTTATTTTAATTAATCATTTTTGTAAATCAATCAAATTATTGATGAAACATCGTATGGTCACGATAATGATACTACTTAAATCTTTAAATTAGTTTTTTTAATAATAGTTTGTCAGTTTTTAATTTCCCTCAACGTGACAATTTATATATTTAAAAACGATATATTTGTTTTAAAAGAATTAAATAATTGATTTATATAGTGAGTTAGTTAATAAGAACTTATCTAAATATATTCAGTAATTGGTTTCTGAATATGTTTCATTTCAGTTAGTGCGCTTCAGGATTATGTATCTATTATCTTCAGCCTATTTATGTACAGTGTTTGACTTTAAACGGCTTTAGCGATTGTTCAAGCTGTTAGACATATTACATCTGACCTATTTAGACCGCGACTAATAATTAGTTATTTCATATTTATCAGCCAAAGGATTCGTATTCAGTTAAAATGAATTAAATTGGAATACTTACCTTCACAATATAAGATTTTTTCCATAAGACCACTTTTCGATTGAGTTTTTATTGAATCACTACTTATTTATAAACTTTGCTTTGGTAATACATATATGTTAAATGGTTGCGCCGGGAGTGGGGGATAGCCTACAGGACACAATGAACCAGGTTTTTGTACCAGGTGGAACACATTAGTACGAGGTGCATGTGACCACTGAAGTACATGACACTGGTTATGTAATACAAATCTACGTCACCACACCTCACAGTACGTTATACCGCCACCAATTTATTTGAACAGAGAATGATTTGCAGGACAATTGGTAGAACGGATTCTATGGAAAGGCTTTTACAGACTTCTCCTTCTTATTACATAAATATAAGGGACGAACTCTAAAAGGTAGAATTTCGTATATAAAAACAACTTGTAAGATCTCTTTATTTCTCATAAACGTAACTCCATTTATATTTGTGCTTTTTTTCTAGTTCTATTTTATTTTTTTTCTTCCTAACATTGTGAAGTAAAGTGAAGTAAAATCTTCCTTAATATTTGTTCTACACCTTAGTGTATACCACAAAAATTCGTCAGTTTCACTGATTCAATCAATATTATCCTTTTATTTACCACTTTAAACATCAACTTTTATTTACCTACTTAATAAATTACCTTAGAATTCATTATGTTATCTTAGTTTCTTTGAATTTTATTCTTTGATAGGTTACTTAACTTAGAGTTACCATGACTATTTATTTATCTAACAATCTACTTCATCCTTCAATATGAACTGAACTTCGTGAATTTCAATCATTACAAACATCTATTTTAACATACAGAAATCATCCCATTATGTACATATGAAAATATTAAATTGAAAAAAACCATTTGATAATGAAAGCACTTTTTTCTGAGTTAGTAACTTTAATTTATACTTTTTCTTCATGCTTAATAAATGTTTACATATAGTTTAATAGAGAGTAAATTACATTTTATTTAGTTTAGTTTTTTTTCTCAATATATTACAAATCAATAATATCAGTTTTTATTCAATAATCATAAACATATTTTGATTACATTAAAAATAAATTTGTGAAATCTCTTCCTCCCCCCCCCCACCACCACTCCTTACCTTTCTACTTCCGATAATCATGATGAAATAAAATAATTTTTTTTATTATTTTTATTTACTTAAAGAAAAAAAGACAAGAAACTAAATAAAGAAAGTTAATTTCAGGAAAAATGAATTTCAGTTGGGATGGTTATTTTTGTGGAGATTGGTCATTTTGTTTGATTGAATATATCACAGAGTGATGTTGGCAAGATATCATTGACAACAAGGGAGCACTGGACAGCTGTTTCGTTCTAGTATGGAACTCTAGTGTGGAATCTGGGGTGCGCACTGCTGAGGAGTTCCACACTAGAACGAAGCAGCTGTCCAGTGCTCCGTTGTTGTCAATGATATCCTGCCAACATCAATCTGTGATATATTCAATCAAACAAAAAATGAGTTTGTTGTTTGTTTAATTAAATCATGTAAGTAAATTCTTTTTCATTTTGTTAAATTTTAATAAAATAATCCAAAAAAAATTTAAATTATTTCCGTTCGAAAATTGCTAATCACTGATTTATTCTAAAATAACTGAGTAGACTATTAGAATCAAGTTTATATGATTGTCTAAATAGTTTTATTTTTCAGTTGAAAAATGCTAATTAGCTAAATTAAATGTTGGTACTAGTAAATTGGTTAAATGACGTAATCTTTAATTAGAATACAATTTGTCTATTCAATCTATGTAGTGTTTTAACTTAAGTTAATCAGTAGTATTGCGATGTACTATTAATAATTCTTGTGATTTAGTGAAAAAAACTACTTTTCGAGTTTTAAAATAAATGAAATGTGAATGAATTTTATCACTAAAATATTCGAATAGGCTATTTGTGTGAACTTTTAAATATTTTTGCATATACTAATCTTAGTTATACCTATACTGAAACCAATAGACCACTAAACAAATGTATTATTCTTGTATAGTACTTCTTAATTGTGTACACTCACAACTATTTTAGAGACTGAATCTAGAAAAACTAGTTTTTGAAGGGAAATGTAAGACCCAGTAATTCTTTTTTTAACGTTTACTGGTTCTAAGTTCCTACTTCGTTTGATTAATATCACTAATTTCTGTTATTGGTAACATCTTTCACTCAGTAAAACACTGGTATTCCATGATATCTCCGTAAATGATAAACTTTTTTTGTACGTACATACAACTAGTAAGTGTGGCTAGAGGTGGTATTGATAGTTTACTCGTCAGCATTTGATTAAGTTTGTGGAGATTGTGTTATGAATTCTAAACAATATTTGCTTCATAAAATGTATTATTTTAATTTGTTTTTGATGTTTGGGTAACTAGTGGAATTCGACCACCTTTGAGGATCATTTGATGGATACCCATTTCCTCTCTGGTTTGCTAAATTGTTTCTTAGCCTAGTGTACACTACTGCCTTTCTTGATAAATGAATAGAGATAAATATTTTATCGAAGACACTGCTTTTATACATGTACAGATTTGCGTCACCTTTTGAATATACTATTCCGTTTTAGTAAAGAGATTTAGCCGTTGTATAACTATAATTTGTTGGACAAAAGTTTTTATTTTTAGACAATGTCTGCTCCATATTTCTTATTTAGTAATATACCTTTAACAAGTTCTTCCAAATTTTTTGGGAAATACATAAGTCAAGGAGATGAAATGTTATTTAGTTTACATTTCATTATAAACATGATATTAAGATTTGTCTAGGTAAAAACTTTCAGCAAATTATTCAAAAGAATGGACAAGTCAATATCGTTTTCAGCAAAGAAGGTACATTGTATGTTATTAAATATCAAAAATGTTCTTTGTAGATCCCTACTGAATATATTTCGGCAAGAAGTGAACCCAATAGTTTCCGTACTGGCACATTAACTTCTTGAATGCATCAACTGTTATTGAAATAAAACCGGTTTTAAACATATATCTTAGGGTGAAACTCTTAATTTTGGCTTGTTGTTTGCATTATGAGATGAGTTACCAGCTACATAAGGTACACATTCAGTAGTCATGGTTATTGGTTACCAGTGAATGATAGTTTATGAAACTAAAAAAATGTTTGCCATTATTTTCAGTATTAAATTACTATGGAGAAGTGATATGATAACTGATAAGTCTTAAGGTTATTACATTTGTTACTGAAGCAGGGGTTGAATTTGCAATTAGCATATTTTCTAAGAACAGATGTGAACGAATATGAAGAAAGAAGAAATTTTCAAGTGTATAATCAAAATGGTGAATACAACTCAAATGTATTAAGATAGGCGGTGAACATTTAGTATAATTATTTCATTTCTTCATTATATTGCATCGTAATTAACATCTATCACAAAACTGACAATAACAATAGTTCCTATTAAATGTTATTCTTGTGTAAAGTTTTTACAAAACATAAACTGATTGTTTACTCATAAATAAATATATATATTTTTCATATTTATTTAGAACACAGTTATGTTCATTTTACTTACAGCACAAAGTGTTTTAATACAATACCGTTAAACAGTTCTGAAATTATCTTAGATACAAAAAAAACACGCACAATAAGAACGGAATATGTACACTAGAAGTATTTTCAATTAGAAACGAATATATTTATGAAAACACAATTCATTGCATAATATATTTTGCATTAGTTTCTTTGTCATGAATTTATTGACGCCATATTTGGTTCAGTATCTAATAAACGATTCATTCTAGTCAACGGGATAGTTTTTGATTTTTTACAACAAATTAAACGATCACGATATTGTATGCATTCTTCTCGTGCAATTTTACGAAATAAAGGATTAGACGCCATATAAATGAATGCATTCAATGTAGAATCTAAATAAATCAATAAATTTGCAATGACAGATAATGTTAAATCAATTAATGGATAATCTTGTTCTAAGTAAGGATTTAATATTTTACTAAAAAATGCTGGTGTTTCTAAAATAAAAAATGTTATACATACAGCAAACATTAATTTATCACCTGATGGTGCTGGTCTCTCAATTAAATCTTTTGTTAAACCATTTGAATTACGTTGTAAAATAGTTTGATTATTATTAATAATATTATCTTTTAAAGTTATTTGATTCGTTTCTATTTCCATTGTTTGACGTCTTAATAAATTTCTAGCTGAACGTTTCTCTTTTTCACGATGAAATTTTCGTCGTTTTGCAATAATTCTTATAATGAATGCACTTAAAACACAAACACATATAACTGGTCCACCAGATTGTACAATGAACATAACTAAACCTAAATATAAAATTTGATATAATTTATAATTGATTAATAAAGGAAAATCATCTGATACACTTCCTGAAATATAACAAACAACTATTCCACTTTCAAATATTCTTGGTATTACAATAAAACAAGCTAATGTGAAGATAATCATTAATATATAACGTATACGTTCACGTGGAAATGCACTAGGTGTACCAATAGGTCGACATATTTGATCATAACGATATGCTGCCAATAAAACAACTGACCAATTACGTGATATTTGAAATGCAACTAACAATCTACTAGATATTGTCATAATAAAAAATGAGCATATTGTTTTAATGTAAGCATTGGTTTCAGTATAATTTTGTTCAAATTGATATTGATAACTGATTTGTTTATTATAATTTGTATACGTGTTATTTATTGTATTATTTATATTGAATACATTTTGATATGAATGAGATGATGTTGAATTCTGTGAGAAGATTAATGCATGTATAAATAAACTTAATCCCATGCCAAGTTCAATAATTGATAATCCTTTTAATATTCTACTCATTACTGATTTTTTCCATAAACTATGATTAAATATATGAACACATAAACCATTTAATAAAGTATTTAATGGACCTAATAATAAACCAATAGCTCGATAGAAACTGAATAAACCGGAAACTGGTAATGATTCCATTTCTGTGCATGTTGTACTTTTATTAATTATAAATAAGTTTAGAATAAAAGGATATGATGCGTCTTCACTATATTTAGTGATATTCATTATACTATTGTAGTGTGATGTGTTGAGGAGTTCAATCAGTATATGTAGGTTTGTTGTATTTTGTAAAGCTGCCTTCAATTGAATTATCACAAAATATCATATTTCAACAACTAAAATGTCAAATGATTCTATTATCTAAAAAGGAAAAACAAAGTCAAGAAAAAAATGTTTTCATTAATACAGGGAGATGTTTAAGTTGGATTATGACTGGTAAGCAGAATCAAGAGCGCATGTTTTGTCCTATTCGGGATTCATCGGCTAGATGTACCTGCATTCGAATGTTTATGCTCACACTGGGATTCGAACTCAGTCCGCTCCGTGTCGAACGCCACCGTGTTCACCACTAGGCTATTGTGTCCAGACAGTCACACTTGTGCAACGCATATATATATATATATATATAATTAGGCTGAGCATGTATCTTCTCGTTAATTAGTCATGAACTAAAACTTGTCAGCCTTTGTAGCTGTATGTGGCTCCAGAGCGGATTGCCTCGATATAGCGATAGTTCACAAGTTATGTTTAAAGTAGATCCTGCTGACTACTTCCAAATGTCTTACACTGAAACATTATATGTACGACATGGTGTCACTTAGACACTGTAACTTAGTCGATAGCATATTAAGTAAGAGTCTGATTATTACTCAGCCATCAGTTACTGAAAATATATAGAATATTTTTTATTATAAATCATTACTAAAAAACTGGAATATTTATTTTCGAACCTAATACTATATACTTACACAACATCTCAGTATTTACAGAATAAAACATTAAGAGCACCAGGGTTGAGCATCTAATGTCAAACAGTCAAGTTAAATTTTGATGACTAGTAAAGTTAAAATGTGACGTATTTTTAAATGTATTATGTGACCTATGTTACTACCAAGAACTGGTTATTCATGGTGACCTTGGGAGACCTTTGGACACTTCAGAAACTAATAATTAAAAAAAAACTGAAATAAGTCTTTTAAATACTCTTTAATAAACACTAAACAAAGTCCACTTTAAACGGTTGTTAAATGAGTAACCATGTATTTACATTTGCTTAATAATAAAAATATAGTTCGCAGTAAAGTTGTTCTGAGAATCCATGTAATTCATTTAATATTTTTAAATAAAAATATTGTGTACGGTTTCCAAAAGTAGAAAGTTCCTTCAGCAAGTAAAATTAATTTACTGTGTAGTTGACTTAAGTAATCAGGTGTCGATTTTGGTTTAGGTGTTGTGGATTAAAATCGAGGAAAGTAGCCAAAATGTTTAGTATTGTATCTAATCTAGAGTGCTATTAGTAAACATGAGTTTGCGATCACCAAATAAACCTGAGTATTTCACTTTCGGAGTTGCCTAATAACATAGATAGTAGAATTTGAATCATTATATAAAATCGTATCAAATAAAACTTATTTTGTTACTACACGAGAAGTTATGATAGGTTTCGATTTCCAGCCATAAAGCGATCTCATCAATGTTAATTATTGTCTAAGGCTGAAGGTGTTATTATAAGTTCTTTCAGTAAACGATAACGATATTGTAATGTGTTTGTATAACATACAATGTTACTATCTGGTAAAAATGCTTCAAAATAAAACAAATTTTTCGTAGTTTTTCAATTATTATTATCTGTTTTAAAGTGATTACTGTAATGAATTTATTCACTTAGTTTATCTAATTCATATAATTTCAACATCTAATACCATGTAAAATTTGTTCAGTTTATATCGATTGTTTAAGCAAACAGATAATGACACAAATTGACATAATTCATTAATAGGTAAAATATTTGTGACGTGATCATACACTAAAATTAACCAGCATAAAATCACGAAGATAAAATCTAAATTACTTCTAAAATAAAAAACAGAGGCCTTGTCAAAATACATATCACTATTTAACTTGTAATTCGTTTCAATAAACCCAAGGTTGAAAGATTGAAAACATTTATTAACACCACCATCTTTAAATTTGACATCACAAACTAACGTTGGTTAGACAAACAATAAAATAGTGAAAGCACTGAACAGTTGTTTCTTCACCATATGAAACACCTCAGAAGCGCACATCAATAACCATGCAGAAAGGATCGACCCCTGAACCTTCGGCTTCCGCTCCGAATGCCTAACCTTTAGACTGTTGAGTTGGCATCCAACGAGTGATATTCAAAACTCCAGTCAGTTTGTAACATATTTGTGTAACCTTATCTGGTGACAGTAGTGTGCAACTGCCACAAACCCTACATGGTCAGAAGATGTGTTCAGTGGATTTCAATCATGATGGACTTATGAATAGTGGATTTCTTGAGGAGGATGGATAATCTCATTTTAAATGCCAACTAACTGTTAAGTTGATACATTTTATTTTAGCAAAAATATGATCAAAATAACAAAACACCACTAGGTTACCTAATATCACGTTTTGAAATTGATATCCCGAGATGTTTTTCTATGTTGTAATATAAATAACTTAGTCTGGATTTAGAACCATGTTGACTCGATTGTATAAATTTGAAATAAAGATTTCTGTAAATGCTTGTTAACTAAATACGTAGGATCAGTAACTGAGATATTTCTTTTAGGTATTTATTACACAAGTTTATAAAAATTTCAAGTGATGACCTAAAAAGAAGTAGATACGTGAACGGAAAATGTCCTTTAAATAAATTCTCGTCAGTTCCAGCTTTTATAAGCCCACATCATTATTTAATTCAAGTAAGCAGCCAAGTTCAAAATTTTGGCAACTTTCAGTCAAAATCGATTAAACTCCAAGTTACTCCAACCGACGAAGAAATAACCGTACGGATTAGAGATATTGCATTCAAACGAACTAAGTCTAGAATCATTTTTATCTTGGCCAGCGTTAGGCCATTTATTTTTCATTTCATTTTATACGCTACTTAAGCCGTAACCGAGCGTTTGTATTGATTTATATTTACATCGTTTAATTATTTCACCCCCCTCTTCCTAAAATTATGGTAGTTACTTTCATTATTTCAATTGACATATCAACTTATTCAGGTTATCATACTACTTACAAGACATTTTGATGAAAATAAGTTTACTTTTTTTAACAATTCTAAATTCATTACGTGTAATCTAATTAAAATGCTACTTCTACTTTGAACTCACTTATTCATTTTATATACATTATTAATTAGTTTAAATTTATTAATGTCGAAACTGTCAAAAAACTTATCAAAAAGCATATTCACTGGTCATATTTCTTTGTTTTAATAAGAATAGCATTTAATAGTGTTAAAAAAGAGGTTATGCAAATCACAACTATGCATGGCAATAATTTAATTGAATAAGCGCGCTACACAATCAAGATGTTAATAATTGCCAAATAATATTTAATATGCATTAAGCTACTTTTAAAAGACATTTTAGCATATAGTAAGTTAAAATCATACAAATATATGTGATCTCATCAACTTTTAAATAACTATGAATATAATCACATTATCATATTTAGCGACTTCAAAGATAAACATTAACATTTTCACTTAGTATTGAAAGAATGAAATTCTAGTGTGTGTGTGTGTGTGTGTGTAAGTAAGCAACTAATTTTTGTTTATATTTCGCTAAGACCATGAAACTAAATCGAAATTTCTAATTAACTGTACCCCATGAATGATGTATAAATACTGATCGACACCTATGTGCAAATTTCAGTTAGAATGTCATATTTTCAATTGGTGTATATTTATTACCTGGCATATCAATATATTTTTGGAAAGAAAATTTCTTCGTCAATCACTCCTAGTTTAAACCTCTTTTAAATCTGTAACGCAACAACACTGATTATCGAAATGTAGTACAATTGAAGGAAAATGTATTTGTATTGTAAGTTATTTTTTATCGTAATGACTACAACTCTATAGGATATAATGTTAAATTGGTCAAGTGACGAACATGTGTTACACAGTTGAAATAAAGTTAGATTATACGACAGTAAAATGAATGGCACCATCTGATAATTGTTAATTAAAGATTTTGCTTTCAAATTGTCAGAAATAATTGACGTATTCTAATTAAATAATGGATAAGCACTTTTAGTGATAGATCTTAATGTATCTTTCATTTATATAGAGCACTTTTATTACGTGAGTTTTGACTTTGGGAAATTCTATGAATGAGGGACGAAAACACTGTGCACAGGTATGTTCATGTATAATACATTAATAGACCAGGAGCAGTATACTTATAGATAAGCGTGTTCATGAAACTCATCCACTTTTCTATTCACAATGCGACATGGCAAAAATAAAGAATAGCAACATGGATTCTTGATTAGTTTACTTAATGACTACGGAGAACTAAAAGGAATGCATATATATGATCGTTCATTATATGTGTATAAACTCAATGGAACAAAAGAAAATTTCTTCGTCAATCACTCCTAGTTTAAACCTCTTTTAAATCTGTAACGCAACAACACTGATTATCGAAATGTAGTACAATTGAAGGAAAATGTATTTGTATTGTAAGTTATTTTTTATCGTAATGACTACAACTCTATAGGATATAATGTTAAATTGGTCAAGTGACGAACATGTGTTACACAGTTGAAATAAAGTTAGATTATACGACAGTAAAATGAATGGCACCATCTGATAATTGTTAATTAAAGATTTTGCTTTCAAATTGTCAGAAATAATTGACGTATTCTAATTAAATAATGGATAAGCACTTTTAGTGATAGATCTTAATGTATCTTTCATTTATATAGAGCACTTTTATTACGTGAGTTTTGACTTTGGGAAATTCTATGAATGAGGGACGAAAACACTGTGCACAGGTATGTTCATGTATAATACATTAATAGACCAGGAGCAGTATACTTATAGATAAGCGTGTTCATGAAACTCATCCACTTTTCTATTCACAATGCGACATGGCAAAAATAAAGAATAGCAACATGGATTCTTGATTAGTTTACTTAATGACTACGGAGAACTAAAAGGAATGCATATATATGATCGTTCATTATATGTGTATAAACTCAATGGAACAAAAGAAAATTTCTTTAATGCAGATATTCTATTTGTATGTAACTAAATTCTTATAAATATTGTACATGACGTCTATATACAATTGGTAAAAATTATAACTTTCTCATAACCCCGAATATACAGTTAGATATTCAGTTTACTGTAGGGAAATTGAGGAACGGGAGGTTAATGCAAGCTGAAAAATAATTACGGTAAGGCTTTGAGAATCACTTTATTTTTGAGTTAATAACACTGTTGAGCTACTTAGAATGTATTTGATGAATCATTTTTTTAATAAATAGCAAAGGTGGCTGAATGATAAATACTTTAAATATTAAATAACCACATGCTAGTGAACATTTTTTAGTAATCTGTTATGAATCTATCTTCAAAGTAAATATAACTAACGAGTCTTAAAGTCTTTAAATTACGAGTAATATAAGTAGACATGATCACATAAAACAACAACTTTAGTTCCTATACTCTTATAACATAATCAATCAGACGAATTCATTAAATAAATATCATGGGTAATGTGATGTATATTTGGTCATTCAACATCGGATTCTCACTTAAGCTGATATATCTAACTGCCCCGTAAAGGGTTAAACATAGCAGTCTTTCATGATAATGACTTCGGTATGGGATTAAGATTAATACAAATCTTCAGTGAACTGATCGATTCATAGTAACAATATTAAAATCTTAGGTAACTGTTCACGCATCAATGCTTTTCTACAGTATAGCCACTATAAGTCAAATTTGATAAGAAGATATGTACTGATTTTTATTTAATTCTTTATAAAAAGTGAAGTATTATGGTTCTTAAGTCGTTACCTAAGTCACTTGGTACAACAATCCTCACTGCAAACTCACATAAAAGATTAATGATTTATCATGCCACTTGAATATACGTTATAATTCGATTACAAATGGCAGTGACTGTGTAAAACATTTTCCTACAAATATGATTACTTGAAAACTTAAGACGTCCATAGACAAATTATTGACGAATTGGAGTGAAGAAATCCACCCTACGAACTATCCCCAATAAACAATCAGTATTATTTTAACAAAAATGTAACTTAATTTAATGCCATACATTTAGAGCAAGAATCATCTATTTAAAGTCTAGTTGATTTCAACAGAGCATCATGAAAACTTGTCAGAAGAGTAAACTTATGCGACACAATGGATATCGCCACTTTACACAAAAACCTATATTTTTTTTTAAAAATCGAGATATAATACTATGCAACTTATCCAACAGGTTCACAGATACATAATAATATAATTCATATGTCGGATTATAAACTACAAGATAGAAGCTTCTTATAAAATCAAAATACACTTCTAGCAAAATATGTCAACCATATTTCATAACTTGTCACAGTATAACAAATAAATTAATACTGACAATGTTATTTTCTCAAAGTCGTTCATATTGACCTTAAAATCTTTCTTAATAATAAAATGAATATACTGATAAGGAAATGAATTCAAATATGTGTGTATTTTACCTGAAATGTCACAGTTGAATAGTAGTTAATTCATTAAAACAAACTGTCAAATATAATACATTATAACTAAGTACTAATTATAAGAAATTTATTTTTATTTTTAAAAAAGATCACATATTTTATGATTATTATCCTTTAAAACATTTCATAATATGGTCTATCAGTTAGAATACATTCTAGTAAGTAATGAATTTTTTTTCTGTAATCTTTAAATCTTTTCCTTAAAATATTTATGTCATATGTAGGGTTGACCGAGTAGTTGTTTTTTTGCATTTGTTTTCAATATACTAAATTCATAATTAATACTTGTCATAATTAGATAATTATCTAGAGGGTTAGTAAGAGATATGAATTATGTTCTATTGTATAAAATCAGTCAGTGATAAATCATATTGAAAGAAAAAAACAATTTATCCCTTTCATACATTTTGATAATCAAATAAGAAGATGAAGTTTATTAAAGTTATGCGATATACTGATGCAATACACTTCGAACAATCTGATCACACATACACTTGTTAAGGCATTTATATATGAAAAAGTATATGTCAAGGGAACTAAGATAATTAGGAGAACAATGTGGATCACCGTCTATCAGGGTAAGTTGAGTGAAAGTACAAATTGTTTTGGAACGTACAAGGGGGGGGGGGTTGTTACGCTTCTGCATTAATAAGGATTCAACAAACTTTAGTGTACGTTCTAAAGCATTCTTATACAACACCATAACGGATTATCTGTTATTATTTATGTGGCCGTGTTAACTAAGTGTTTATCAATAGACATTAAGCATGTTTATCCTGTACCTTTATTTTGTGATTCCAGTTCGTTTGTTCTTGGAGCCATTTAGGTTTGTGTTCAGCTACTCTTACATGAAGATTATGATTGCTCCTCTCCATGTATGTGTGTCTACACATACACGTAAGCTGATAGACACAGTGGGGTGTAGCATGTTTCTTTGCATGCTGTTTGGGTTTGTTGTGAATCAGTGCCCTAGACTTTTCAATTACAAATACCTTGGCTGAATAAAATGTTTTTTTAATAACCGATTCAAGACTTTGTTTAAACACAAGTCTATTTAGGTCGCCTCTCAACGGTGATGATGTAGACTTATTTTTTATGTGTTAGAAAACGTACAGTAGGTTACACCACACTACCACATTTCCGTTAATTTGTAAACGTTTTCGGATATCAGTTCAACATTAACGTTTCTGTCAACAGATTTTCATTTTATCAAGTAGCATCATTAGTACAAATACGAATGATCCCATTCAATAAACCTTTTAATAAATCTTTTACATGCTTCTCCGGACAATAACAACAAAAGCTGATATACTTCCCTGTCTGTGTAGATTTTCTGTAGACAGAACGTTCGATTGAGCCATCCTCCTTCCCTCCGAATGATGTCAAACGAAGGAAGTTGGTTGTTTTTCCCCTCTACACAGGATAAACTTACATGATTTTGGATAGTGTTCAATTTGCTTAGTAAGCGATTTCCATCATCGATTTTCTTGCAATCAACTAGGGTATTGTCAACATACAATCTGTAAAGACAAATCTTCTCTATTGAATCTCTGGCTACGTTCTCCACATGTGCCATATACACGTCAGTTAACAATGGTATTGAAAACTATGCATAGCAACCCCACCAATCTATCGAATATATTCATCTTCAAATATAAACTGGACTTTATCCGCACATAGTAATAACTAATCTTTAAGAGTTGTTGGAGGGATAGGCAATGAAAGACGACTTGATAAGATATTGTCAAATATATCATATAGCAACTTTCGTCAGCTTACTTCCCACCACTACCTTCAACGTAAACAACTGTATATTTTTTTATTCTCAAATCATACCATCTTAAAGATGTAGTATTTTTAAAGTCAGTCATAGATAACTTGGAGATAGTTATATTTAGTTTCAACTCATGTTGTGTTTTTATTTTGCAGTGCATCCACATTATATTAATGTGAAAAAGTATATGTCAAGGGAACTAAGATAATTAGGAGAACAATGTGGATCACCGTCTATCAGGGTAAGTTGAGTGAAAGTACAAATTGTTTTGGAACGTACAAGGGGGGGGGGGTTGTTACGCTTCTGCATTAATAAGGATTCAACAAACTTTAGTGTACGTTCTAAAGCATTCTTATACAACACCATAACGGATTATCTGTTATTATTTATGTGGCCGTGTTAACTAAGTGTTTATCAATAGACATTAAGCATGTTTATCCTGTACCTTTATTTTGTGATTCCAGTTCGTTTGTTCTTGGAGCCATTTAGGTTTGTGTTCAGCTACTCTTACATGAAGATTATGATTGCTCCTCTCCATGTATGTGTGTCTACACATACACGTAAGCTGATAGACACAGTGGGGTGTAGCATGTTTCTTTGCATGCTGTTTGGGTTTGTTGTGAATCAGTGCCCTAGACTTTTCAATTACAAATACCTTGGCTGAATAAAATGTTTTTTTAATAACCGATTCAAGACTTTGTTTAAACACAAGTCTATTAGGCGCCTCTCACGGTGATGATGTAGACTTATTTTTTATGTGTTAGAAAACGTACAGTAGGTTACACCACACTACCACATTTCCGTTAATTTGTAAACGTTTCGGATATCAGTTCAACATTAACGTTTCTGTCAACAGATTTTCATTTTATCAAGTAGCATCATTAGTACAATACGAATGATCCCATTCAATAAACCTTTTAATAAATCTTTTACATGCTTCTCCGGACAATAACAAACAAAAGCTGATATACTTCCCTGTCTGTGTAGAATTTTCGTAGACAGAACGTTCGATTGAGCCATCCTCCTTCCCTCCGAATGATGTCAAACGAAGGAAGTTGGTGTTTTTTCCCCTCTACACAGGATAAACTTACATGATTTTGGATAGTGTTCAATTTGCTTAGTAAGCGATTTCCATCAATCGATTTTCTTGCAATCAACTAGGGTATTGTCACATACAATCTGTACAGACAATCTTCTCTATTGAATCTCTGGCTACGTTCTCCACATGTGCCATATACACGTCAGTTAACAATGGTATTGAAACTATGCATAGCAACCCCACCAATCTATCGAATATATTCATCTTCAAATATAAACTGGACTTTATCCGCACATAGTAATAACTAATCTTTAAGAGTTGTTGGAGGGATAGGCAATGAAAGACGACTGATAAGATATTGTCAATATATCATATAGCAACTTTCGTCAGCTTACTTCCCACCACTACCTTCAACGTAAACAACTGTATATTTTTTATTCTCAAATCATACCATCTTAAAGATGTAGTATTTTTAAGTCAGTCATAGATAACTTGGAGATAGTTATATTTAGTTTCAACTCATGTTGTGTTTTTATTTGCAGTGCATCCACATTATATTAATGTGAAAAAGTATAGTCTGTGCGAAAATGTGTTAGTGATACAAAGTATGCGTGAAGAGAAAAGATAATAACATAAATGTTGGTGGGGTACTATTAATAACCTGGACAGCTGCTTCGTCCTAGTATGGGACTCTGCAGCAGTGTGTGCCCTAGTTTCACCCTAGGAGAGTCAGGTTGTCGAACACCTAACCCTCTACGTCACTGGACCGCTATCCAACCATAGAACTTACACTTCCATTAATTTGTGACACTGCTATGGTCAAAGTATTCTGCCAACAACAGTCTTTAATGAATTCAATCAACTATAACTCAATACTGATCTCCACAAACCATCTCAACTCTATTAATAACACACATTGAATAGACTGACTTAAATTAATGAGTACTAATTCCACATACACCGTACTAGATACGATTTTTGTAAATTAAAGTAAAATAATTGTCGAAATGATGATTCTGTAATATGTATTTCATTTAAGAATAAAAATTTAGTTCGTTTAAAGTTAGTTTGTTTATTTTATCAAATCTAAAACCCTATTAATGAATGCTATCGATCGGTTGGAAACTAATATATTTTAGGCTTGATTCCTGTATCCTATTTTATCACAATTAACTTGTTTTGATGTAAGTGATTGTGACATAACTTTATGGTGTTATCTTTCAAGCTGAGAAGAGAACATATTTTGTTTATGCAGTGGAGAGGGGAGTAGAGTCGTGGGGAGGGGGCGAAGGGATGAATTCTAAGATTATAAAATGTTATTATTCACAAATAAAATTTGATAAATAAACGATATAAGCTTAGTGACATGAACAGAGATCTAATAAAAACAAATTAATCTACTTTTTTCTATTAGATTAATATAATCCACTTCTCATATCTATTTACATGTTTTGATAGTGATTCAATGTCAGATCATCTAAGGTTTACTTGAAACCAGTGGACGGTTTGTTTTTCGTTTTTTAAAAAAAATATTTTATTACTAATCAATCAAATAAATGTTTACTTTATTTCAAGTGTCATGTGCAAACTATGCATAGCAACCCCACCAATCTATCGAATATATTCATCTTCAAATATAAACTGGACTTTATCCGCACATAGTAATAACTAATCTTTAAGAGTTGTTGGAGGGATAGGCAATGAAAGACGACTTGATAAGATATTGTCAAATATATCATATAGCAACTTTCGTCAGCTTACTTCCCACCACTACCTTCAACGTAAACAACTGTATATTTTTTTATTCTCAAATCATACCATCTTAAAGATGTAGTATTTTTAAAGTCAGTCATAGATAACTTGGAGATAGTTATATTTAGTTTCAACTCATGTTGTGTTTTTATTTTGCAGTGCATCCACATTATATTAATGTGAAAAAGTATAGTCTAGTGCGAAAATGTGTTAGTGATACAAAGTATGCGTGAAGAGAAAAGATAATAACATAAATGTTGGTGGGGTACTATTAATAACCTGGACAGCTGCTTCGTCCTAGTATGGGACTCTGCAGCAGTGTGTGCCCTAGTTTCACCCTAGGAGAGTCAGGTTGTCGAACACCTAACCCTCTACGTCACTGGACCGCTATCCAACCATAGAACTTACACTTCCATTAATTTGTGACACTGCTATGGTCAAAGTATTCTGCCAACAACAGTCTTTAATGAATTCAATCAACTATAACTCAATACTGATCTCCACAAACCATCTCAACTCTATTAATAACACACATTGAATAGACTGACTTAAATTAATTGAGTACTAATTCCACATACACCGTACTAGATACGATTTTTGTAAATTAAAGTAAAATAATTTGTCGAAATGATGATTCTGTAATATGTATTTCATTTAAGAATAAAAATTTAGTTCGTTTAAAGTTAGTTTGTTTATTTTTATCAAATCTAAAACCCTATTAATGAATGCTATCGATCGGTTGGAAACTAATATATTTTAGGCTTGATTCCTGTATCCTATTTTATCACAATTAACTTGTTTTGATGTAAGTGATTGTGACATAACTTTATGGTGTTATCTTTCAAGCTGAGAAGAGAACATATTTTGTTTATGCAGTGGAGAGGGGAGTAGAGTCGTGGGGAGGGGGCGAAGGGATGAATTCTAAGATTATAAAATGTTATTATTCACAAATAAAATTTGATAAATAAACGATATAAGCTTAGTGACATGAACAGAGATCTAATAAAAACAAATTAATCTACTTTTTTCTATTAGATTAATATAATCCACTTCTCATATCTATTTACATGTTTTGATAGTGATTCAATGTCAGATCATCTAAGGTTTACTTGAAACCAGTGGACGGTTTGTTTTTCGTTTTTTAAAAAAAATATTTTATTACTAATCAATCAAATAAATGTTTACTTTATTTCAAGTGTCATGTGCAAACTATGCATGATTAATAACTAACCGTAATAAAAATCTAATAATATATGGCATAGTGTTTTGATGATGATTCCATATTGTGTGGTCTATTCATATTGTATTAATAAAATGAAATGAAAACATTTTTAATATTCATCAACAAATTTGATATATTGATTAAATGTCTTAGATTAATCTCTCAGTATTGTAAATAAGATAACATGTATTATATTACATGTATTTATTGTAATATATACTATCTTCTAACACATAAGTTGGATTGTGACTGGCAAGTGGAAACCAGAACGCGCGTTTCGTCCTATTTGGGACTCATCGGCTAGATGTACCTGCATCCCAATGTTGATGTTCACACTGGGATTCAAACTCAGTCCGTTTCGTGTCGAACGCCACCGCGTTCACCACTAGACTACTGAGTCCAGACAGTCACACTTGTGCATCTTCTAAGTTTAATCTTTATTAATGAACTAAATTTAAAAGAATAAGAATATTATTTTTACGTTAAAACTTTCATGAAATTCAAATTTGGCATAATATACATACTACTAAAAATAATTAATTCTTTAAAACAACTATATTAATGTGTAACATTGAATTACTCTATTTTTTTAACTTAGAAATTATCATCAATTATGTTATTTCAATAACTGTTAAATTAATTAAGTGAATGAAGAAACATCAATGAAGTATTATTTGATGTTTCATCTATATTGAGCATAGATTTGTAGAAACAATTTTTAAAAAGATAATAAATGTGGTCAATCTTGGTAAAGTTTTTTGCTTTGAGTTAAGTCGTTTAATTGTAACGTTTAACCCGGGATTTATGTTAATGATGTAGCATAAAATAAACAATGAAAGAATCAAGATTAAACCACCCAACTTATGAAACTCAACCCTATCAAAACTATCGGCCTGAGCAATCGGCCTGAGCCAACCTTAACAAAACAGTCATTCATAAATTGATTATATGCACTACAACTGCTATTTGCAATTTTTCTGCATATTATAATTTAATGAGCTGAAGGTTAACAATACATTAGTAGTTTTAGTTAATTCACTTCGTCACACATTGATGTTAGTAGGGTACTAATCAAAATCACGGAGAACTGGACAGCTGTTTCGTCCTAGTTTGAAACTCTTCAGAAGTGTGTGTTGTTTAGAAATGAATAGATGTATTGGTTATGAACAATGTTAAATAAATAAACTATCTAAAACGTCTAAGTAAATTGAAATCATCGATTTAAAGCCTACATGCTTAATTGGAATATTTACATTAGTGAGTGAAAGTAAATAGTTTGTCTATGGAAATTAAGATGGAGTACTATTACTTTTCTATTAATTTAAAGGAAATGTAACAGGAATATGTTTCACTATGGAAACATGTAACTGAAGTATTTCAGTAATCTAGAACAAAACAATATTTTTACTTTTTCATGTAGTATTGAAATATTTAGAAGCAAAATGCTTTCATTGATTTTTTTAAAAAAACGTTTAATTCTCCTAACTGTAATGTATAATCTATGGTTTTTCGTCACAATTAACATCATTAGGGAAAATACCATCTTTTCATTGGTTATTAAATTGATCTACATCAAGACTTCCCATAATAAGGTTAGTCGTCTACGTAAATTGAAGTATATATCCCAGTAGCTTTTTCAAATGATTTACATGGTTACTCGTATATATTTTCATGATTATAAGTAGTTATAACTAAATATTGTTAGGCTAATACTTATTTATAATATGGAAAACGGAATTTTGAGGTGAGTTAAATTTTATGTCTGAAAATTGGCAAAATCAAATTCTTCGAAAAGTTTGCTGTTTGTATACGTCACAGACTGACCTCTGTTAAGCAAGAAAGGATACCAAAAAGCATTAGATAACCATTTCGTTCTATAACGAGACTCCTTAGATTTGTACACCCTTGATTCATTCAGAAAATCGGACACCTGACGTTCAGGTCTAGCGACGAACATTTAACTGTTGTCGCTATCCTATAGCTGTTTTATTGTTGACCTTTAAATTCAATTTGTGAAATTAAAATTGCTTAGCAGTTTTGAAAGTTTATATGAAGCAAATATTATCACCGGTAGTTCATTGTTCACACTAATAAATAGAATGAATGGGGAGAGGACAGAGGTTACCTTATCTGATTTATCAATTATATGCATTTTTTAATTCAGTTTTAATGTCACGAATTGATCTGAATCAGACAACCATTGATCACCTGGAAGCACTGGACAGCTGTTTCGTCCTAGTATGGGACTCCTCATATGCATTTTATCCATTGTGGTTGTTATTTACTACTTGTTTTCAATGTAAGGCGAACTCTCAAAATATTTAATCAAGACGTTATTAACTGTAATGCGTATTCGGCTTCATAGTAGAAGATTAGTTAACTCATTTTTTACTTTACCCATTATCAAAATAAATATGTTGATAGTGATGATGCGATTAATCATCCCATTACCATAAGAAAGCTGTTCATCAGAAAGTAGATCATAGACTACGGAAACAATTTTCAAACAACATAAAGATGCTTCATATTTCATCACTTCAAAGGAAATAGTTTGAAGTCATGAATATCTGTGTATGAGACATAGATACTTTCAAACTTTTTAATATTTATTATATTCCACTTTTCTTGTTAACCTCCTTATTATTGATTAAAGTGTACTAAGTATTAAACCTACTGAATTCATTTGGATCCGTTTGTATTCTGTGAATGATTTAATATTTAACTAAATTTTATCAATTAAATTTTATGTATATAAAATAAAGTTAACTGTAACCCTTCACTAAAAACATTTTAAGATAAATTTCACTTAAAGTAACCATATTTTTTTTGTTACAAATTTATAATTAAAATAAGTAGTGAATTAAAATGAACTTGTATATTCCCGTTGATTTGTTATAGACTGAAGCTAGTCAGTCTCAGTTACTATATGTGAATCCTGAGCGGATTGCCTCGATGTAGCGAATCTCACTGTGAACAACAGCATTAGGATGGAGGTACATCTAGCCGATGTGTCCAAAATAAAACAAAACGCGCTTCCTGGATTCCACTTACCAGTCACAATCCAACTTAAGTAATACTTGCAAATAATTCGCTATATCGAGGCAGTCAGCTAAGGATGTACATATAGCAATAGAGACTGATCAGCTTCAGTCTATAACAAATCAACGGGAATATACAGGTTCCTTTTAATACCAATAAGCCCGTTTCACAAGTGTGACTGTCTGGACTCAGTAGTCTAGTGGTGATTGTGGTGGCATTCGACACAAAACGGACTGAGCTAGAATCCTCTTGTGAACATCAACATAAGGATGCAGGTACATTCAGCCGATGAGTCCAGAATAAGACAAAACGCGCATCCTGGATTCCGCTTGCAGTCACAATCCAACTTAAATATGTAAGGAATTATTTAAAAATATAATAGATACAACTAATAACAATTTCTTTTGTAGGGAAACATTATAGTATAACTTTTACGTTAGTTTTCATTTGTTTCTACTTAAATCTTATTGGCTAACTATTAACCAAGTGTTTATATGACCAGAGATATTTTCAACATTAATAAAAATAATTTTACATTTTCAAATTTAAACATTGTTATTTTATACATGGTGAATTATTTATATTTTATAATGTAAATAAAAGAAATTAGGTGAGCTCTAGATAGTAATTCCTTCAAATGTTATATAATATGAAAATGGATATGAACTCATTAGTTCTTAGTATACTTTAAATATAGTATGAGAAGTATAGTATGTGAAGTCAGCTCTAATGATTGGAGCTGAAGCTTGGAGAATGACGAAAAGCATCGTTCAAAACATACAAGTCGTTATAAATAGCCGTTTGAGTAAAATACTTTGAATCTATTGGTCACACTAACAACCTACCGTGACACAGAACAAACAAACCAATATTCAGCTGAGGAGGAAATTCGGAAAAGACACTAGAGGTGGATAGGCCATACAATGAAGAGATCATCAAACTACGTCACAAGGCAGGCGGTTACTTAAAATTCTAAAGACCAGAGAATAAATTGCTATTGAAATTAGAGGCGGTTATGAAGAGAATGAACAGCATCTGGGACGAACTCGAATGGAAAGTCTAGGACAGAGTTGCTTGCAGAATGATAATCAGCTGCCTATTCTCCACATGAAGTATCAGGCATTGATTGTTATGATGAGTTTCTTTGTCTCCTACACGTCACCGAAGTCACAGCAATTCAAGTTAAAAACTAGGGTCTGTGTCCAAAAGAAATGTGTGGCATTCCTATCCCTTCCATGGCGTTATAAGACTTGCCGAATTCATAGCACCCTTTATTGTTTGTTTGTTCTTACACCACCCCTTCCATACTTTAACTGTTCTCAGTTTAACTGATCACATTACTTTTACACTTCGTCTTGTACGATTATCATCATTATTTGTTGCTTTAACAAGCTTGATTTTACATGTCTTGGCATACATTCAACTTATAACTGTTCGTATCCATCTCATGCTGAAATATGTAGTCATTAATCTGACTATCGTTATTTTCAATTTGCACCTTTAATCTGTTCCATTTTTATCACTGACTAATAAATTGCTTACATTGATTTAATAATTTTCATATTCGCACATAAATATTACTGCATATTAAAGTAAAGCTTGATGCGGACCTAATTAAAAACAATATTGTTCGCAGATATGCGTTGTTCTGACAAAAAGAGTGCTCCGTTTAAACAGTATTCAAAGTTGTAATTAATAATACAAACAAAAGAATACAAATTAAAACTAAACGAGATTAGAAAATTGGGAATACTAAACAGTCGTTATGTTCATACATAGTGTGAATGAATACTATTCCATTTAGATATATATAATGCCTGTAGACTATTATTTTATGGCCAAGATGTGCATTTTATGACTTAGTATTAAATAAACATTAAAACGACCGAAAGTATGTGTGGAGAATTTCCAAAAGAAGTTCTGTACTTTATGGCTATAGATAAAATCATTTCTTGATATATTCACATAAACCAAATATTAAAATAATCGTTGCTAAGTGACTCTTATGTAAAAAAAGACAAATTAATTGAAAGGTGGATATACTGACCAGGTGTATATGAACCCGGAATTTTTGTACATTATGTAACAGACATATTTAAAAATCATATGACTGCAGGTTACGTAATTCCATCTATCCTCTTTTTTTAAAAATATGTACTCAAATCAAAATAAAATTTAGTTTTACTCTAATTTTTTATGGAAGCAATTTTAACTTGTTTTACAATTATCTGTCAAATGAATTAAATCAGTAAGAAAAAGTGTCTATTAACTTGTTACCACACTGAAAAATTTAATTCAGACAGATAAGAGGTAGTATAAATAAGAGAATCTGGGTAACAAAAAAATATATGTTACAGATTTGTTTTAACTTTTCTGTGAAGTAAACAGACAGATTAAAATAAATCGCATTCCATCAGAGGTAAAACGATTAGTTGTGTTTATTTATAATATTACCATGGTGACATATTAGTGACTGCAAACGCATTTATTGTCATCACGACCACAAAAAATTATTAGAGTAATTTGATATATTCTGTATGATTGCATGAAAATACTGTATGATATTTGAAAACATTTTTGATGATTTGTTTAATTTAGGAGTAACTTTTTGTTGTGGATTAACAGTGATTCTAATACACTTAAATTGAAATGAATATTAGATAGCTGATTCCTTATATATTTTTAAAAATGTGCATCACAATTATGATCCTACCAGAAATCCAATCCCAAACCTTAATAAGACGTTAAAAGCACTTTATAATTGTACTAGTGATTTTGAATTTAATCGATCACAGCTCGAATTTTATTCAGCCAGTAAAATATCATGACGATCCTCCAATGTCATTTCTGACAACACTTTTGACAGCTGTCAAAAGAGTGAAACTCAGGCACGACTTAGCGCTACAACTATGATAACTCATTTCAAAGAATACCACTTACGAATGCACAAATATTACTGTTGTGACCGATGGAGTAAAATTGCTCTTAAGTGTTAAAATTGATCTTTGCTGCATGGAATCTCGTAGTAATCATGAAATCTTTGTATTTTTTGTTTATAGATGGATAACAAACAGCTACCAAACTTTTTTTAAGTAATTTCACCCACTGAATACTTTTAGTTTTATTCATTTAATTCGAGTGTTTGCATAATCCATTATTTTTATAAAGATTAATTTTTATCATAATTTTAATGTTAGTTTCCTCTCGACCTTCATTAACTGAAGTATATCAAATCCTCGTTAAATCATTTCCATTACCATTTAAACTGGTATCTATGTCATCAACTATATATGGTGATAATTTTACACACAATGTAATCTTTGGAAACTTTGTTTTTATTAACGATTTTTGTATCTTCGAAATGACAAGTGCTCTCAAACACTATTTCTTTTGTGTAAGCAATACATTTTTTGATTTTCCTAATCGATATTAATCCTAGGTAGCATATCATTTTTGAGCTCGAGACATAAACTTAAAAATGTCGTTGAAAGGACCAACACGTTATGAAAAAAAGAAAATAATTAATTTTGTGGTAATATAGCTCATTTAGAAACATAAGTAGTCTGCTAGAAAGGTCCATGTTGTATCTTATAGAATACAAAATTTCAGATGTCTAGCAGTTAGCAGATCAAGTTTACATTCGACCCGTTACAAATGAAATTTTACAGCCTTTATTTGTTGTGTCGGCAAATTACAGTGTCCAGAATATGATTAGTAAATACTCAATAGCTTCATTTTACATAATTCCGTTCAAGGTATAAATATACAGTGATAGAGAAAAGACATACATATGATAATTATGTAGTCGTAATAACTCAAAATCTTTAAATGGTTTATTTCTCTTTCGTTCTGATAAATTATAGCTCCTCAAATATTCTATGTTGAATTTATCAATATTCCACTCGTATTTACTAATACTAACAACCATTCTCTCTAGACTCTAATTATTTGTACAGCTTCAAGATAAGTGAATTTATTAAACACTATCATTGACGTATCCAGGTAAGTGCATTTTTGTCAATAATCCAGAATACATAATTACTTAAAAAATATAGACTGATAAGAGATATTGACAATTCGAAATGATTATAGGTATTAGGTTGAATACAATTCTATCATTGCATTCTAGAATGTAAAGAAAGAGATATTTTGCATAGTTTTTGAGTAAGTATTCATCCAAACTAAAGGATGCACCGTGTTTATATTTCTTCGGAAAGTCAAAACCTATACTCCTGTTTAACATATCATATTTTATGATATAAAATCATTATTTTAGTTTCTGAACATATATCTATCTATATGATGTGAATAAGACGCTACTTTTGGAGAGCCCATGTTGGATTTTAATAATTATGCAATTTTGCAGACACTAACTTTGAAATATTTAATCGCCTGCATTCAACTTACAATAGTAAGTAATTTTTAGCATTATAATATAATGATTTTGTCAAATGACCTCAAATAGAAATATGGAATAAAGTGATACTTGTTGAATGCATTCAGCAAACGAATTTCATCATGACTGTTAGGAAAAGCGAGTTACAAAGGTTGGCTGAAACTACATCATTATATTTCAGAAAATCATTTTATGTACTCCGATTGCTCATTTACTGAACATTTAATTTTATTTTATTTTTCCCCCACCCCCTCCACCCACCCGCTTTAACCATTTATTTGACCCACTAAATCTTACTACACCGTTCTCAACCAATGTGTTAGAACTAACTAATTATGTATATGCTATCCCAATTCCCCATCAACAATATCTTGTTCAGTGTTAATTCTACTATTATAATTGAATGCCCTTTATCTTATCTGTACATATTTAAAAATAATTAATTTTGTGGTAATATAGCTCATTTAGAAACATAAGTAGTCTGCTAGAAAGGTCCATGTTGTATCTTATAGAATACAAAATTTCAGATGTCTAGCAGTTAGCAGATCAAGTTTACATTCGACCCGTTACAAATGAAATTTTACAGCCTTTATTTGTTGTGTCGGCAAATTACAGTGTCCAGAATATGATTAGTAAATACTCAATAGCTTCATTTTACATAATTCCGTTCAAGGTATAAATATACAGTGATAGAGAAAAGACATACATATGATAATTATGTAGTCGTAATAACTCAAAATCTTTAAATGGTTTATTTCTCTTTCGTTCTGATAAATTATAGCTCCTCAAATATTCTATGTTGAATTTATCAATATTCCACTCGTATTTACTAATACTAACAACCATTCTCTCTAGACTCTAATTATTTGTACAGCTTCAAGATAAGTGAATTTATTAAACACTATCATTGACGTATCCAGGTAAGTGCATTTTTGTCAATAATCCAGAATACATAATTACTTAAAAAATATAGACTGATAAGAGATATTGACAATTCGAAATGATTATAGGTATTAGGTTGAATACAATTCTATCATTGCATTCTAGAATGTAAAGAAAGAGATATTTTGCATAGTTTTTGAGTAAGTATTCATCCAAACTAAAGGATGCACCGTGTTTATATTTCTTCGGAAAGTCAAAACCTATACTCCTGTTTAACATATCATATTTTATGATATAAAATCATTATTTTAGTTTCTGAACATATATCTATCTATATGATGTGAATAAGACGCTACTTTTGGAGAGCCCATGTTGGATTTTAATAATTATGCAATTTTGCAGACACTAACTTTGAAATATTTAATCGCCTGCATTCAACTTACAAATAGTAAGTAATTTTTAGCATTATAATATAATGATTTTGTCAAATGACCTCAAATAGAAATATGGAATAAAGTGATACTTGTTGAATGCATTCAGCAAACGAATTTCATCATGACTGTTAGGAAAAGCGAGTTACAAAGGTTGGCTGAAACTACATCATTATATTTCAGAAAATCATTTTATGTACTCCGATTGCTCATTTACTGAACATTTAATTTTATTTTATTTTTCCCCCACCCCCTCCACCCACCCGCTTTAACCATTTATTTGACCCACTAAATCTTACTACACCGTTCTCAACCAATGTGTTAGAACTAACTAATTATGTATATGCTATCCCAATTCCCCATCAACAATATCTTGTTCAGTGTTAATTCTACTATTATAATTGAATGCCCTTTATCTTATCTGTACATATTTAAAAATAATTACATGTAATATAGTCAGACTATTTTTCTTCAAGAATGGTTAATTCTTTCAACTTGGGGATAGATAGTTCAAGGCAGACCTAATGGCATTAAGAATATCTGGTTATAAGTAAAGTTCACTGATCCTTTGATTACCTACTAAAGTTATGGATCGATTAGGTAGACTAGATTCCAGTATTTGATATTTGTTCAACTTACGAATACTTATTCATAACAAGAAAGTTTATTTAATTAAAACTGAACGAAATTTCTTCTGCCATCTCTGAAAGTGATACTCATAGCCAATTTTATGACGATTATCAACAACTAATAACAAAATTTATACATACAAAGATATAAATAGTCATAATTGTCTTCTAATGAAAAAAGGCTCCTTTCTAAATTAACTTAACTTTTTAGTGTAATAAAACAAACTTTAACTACCATTCCAATGAAAACAGATTTTTTGTAGTTATGTGTGATTTAGGGGATTTGACTAAATTAAGCATATTTTTGCAATAAAAAAAATACTGTCCAAGTTGATTTGCCTTATTAATAATGATGAAATAATAAAATTTTGGGTGAAATTCATGAATTGAGTACAGACGGCAAATAGTCTTGCATTTACAACTTGACGATTAGCATTGTTACCATCTCAACTTTCAACTAAAATAAAGTATTAGCGATTTCACTAAAGTACGCTTATTGCATGCTTCCTCATATTGCATAATATATCATGTTACATCATGACTGTTAGGAAAAGCGAGTTACAAAGGTTGGCTGAAACTACATCATTATATTTCAGAAAATCATTTTATGTACTCCGATTGCTCATTTACTGAACATTTAATTTTATTTTATTTTTCCCCCACCCCCTCCACCCACCCGCTTTAACCATTTATTTGACCCACTAAATCTTACTACACCGTTCTCAACCAATGTGTTAGAACTAACTAATTATGTATATGCTATCCCAATTCCCCATCAACAATATCTTGTTCAGTGTTAATTCTACTATTATAATTGAATGCCCTTTATCTTATCTGTACATATTTAAAAATAATTACATGTAATATAGTCAGACTATTTTTCTTCAAGAATGGTTAATTCTTTCAACTTGGGGATAGATAGTTCAAGGCAGACCTAATGGCATTAAGAATATCTGGTTATAAGTAAAGTTCACTGATCCTTTGATTACCTACTAAAGTTATGGATCGATTAGGTAGACTAGATTCCAGTATTTGATATTTGTTCAACTTACGAATACTTATTCATAACAAGAAAGTTTATTTAATTAAAACTGAACGAAATTTCTTCTGCCATCTCTGAAAGTGATACTCATAGCCAATTTTATGACGATTATCAACAACTAATAACAAAATTTATACATACAAAGATATAAATAGTCATAATTGTCTTCTAATGAAAAAAGGCTCCTTTCTAAATTAACTTAACTTTTTAGTGTAATAAAACAAACTTTAACTACCATTCCAATGAAAACAGATTTTTTGTAGTTATGTGTGATTTAGGGGATTTGACTAAATTAAGCATATTTTTTGCAATAAAAAAAATACTGTCCAAGTTGATTTGCCTTATTAATAATGATGAAATAATAAAATTTTGGGTGAAATTCATGAATTGAGTACAGACGGCAAATAGTCTTGCATTTACAACTTGACGATTAGCATTGTTACCATCTCAACTTTCAACTAAAATAAAGTATTAGCGATTTCACTAAAGTACGCTTATTGCATGCTTCCTCATATTGCATAATATATCATGTTACATCATAGACTGTTCTAGTTATGAAATACTTAAGGTTCTTTTTGTTCAACTTATGGAATTCTTGGGATATCCTATTAATAAATCCATTTCATAAACGTTGATCGTTCAGCGATAATGTACTGTTGTAGATCATTTATCGATTAGCATTTAGTTTATTTAAAATGGCATCTTACATCATCTTTAATAAAATTTGAAATAAACGCTACAATTAAGAAAAATTTGTTAGAATAATTTTTCGAAATACTTTTATTCAACTGCTGATGAAATTTTGCTGTATAGACACTCATAACTCTTTGTGATTATTTGATGCTATGTACTTTGAATTGGATGGTTACATCTGGAAGCCTTCATTGTATATGAAGAAAAAAACTATGAAAACTAAGTGAAATTTTAAATTTTTCACCACAACTGACTAACTTCATTTTCTCTTAAGATGAATTTTATCTGGTTTACTTTCAGAAGTATGTTGTCATTATTTGTAAATTCATTTAGATTTACTTTGAATTTCATTGAAAGCTTTATGATAAAAAAAACTTAACCTCACGGGACTAAATATCCCTATATTCTCAAATATTCTTCGTTATCAAAAATTGCATGGTATTCACGTCTATACATCAGCAGACTGATATCAGAATTACCACAAAATGCACTCATATTAAAAGAAAGATTACTTAAGTAGTATGGGTGAAAACCTTATTTTAACCCAGGATTTATTTTTCTTTGAGCAGTTCATCAACTATTCTCTCCTATGATTCATAAACTTAATGAAGGAATAAGCAGTTTAATACAAACATACAACAGTTGGAGTAAATTATTAATCATAAAAAAGGTTAAAATATGAAGATTTCTTTAGCATGTATTACAAAAGTGAAAAAAGCTCCTGTATATTCAATTATATAAACATTCCTCACAACATGCAATAGACATTTTATCAAGTACAAGTGTAATGGCGCAAAATACGATTCAACATTACCGTTGATATAATTAGTAAGTCGTACATTAATTATGTAAGTGCCACTGAAGTTGAAGATTTATTTAGATTTTGTTTGGTAATATGTGTTACACTGTAAGTGTATTTATGAAAGAATACAGTAGTCTCTAGACTATATTTCACTACTTATTATGTTACCGGTAAGCAAAGTGTTATAGTTTGCTAGTATCTTTATTCACATTAAGGTTAGTTTAGTTGGACAATGTAGACAAACAAGGTTTACAAATTATAAATAAACAAGCCATTTTTGTCAAATTGCAAACCCAAAAACGATTTCATATAATAGGAGTACTGGGTCATTAAAATAATTCAGTCACATTTGTAATCAATATGTATGCAAAGAAACAGTAGCACAAAACTTATCGATAGGCTTAAACAAAGTGTCATTTCCTATGTTTCTAAGCTATTTTTCGAATAACTTTATTAATATACTGTATGTTTTAGGGAAACGTGGATGGATATGCTTTTGATGATCAAGTGTTTTGTGCGCCTGATAAGTTGATGGCAAAACTTTTAGCTGTCATTATGGACAACATCATCAAAACTTGTAAGTTAAAAAGTTGCTATTAAAGTTATTCATCATTGTTGAAATACACTTCACGCTTAGATTCGAAGGATTTTCCGAAGTAAATCACGATGTAATGCATACAAACGAGAGTAAAATTCCGTTGCCATGAAAAAACGCAGACTATTTCCTTAGGTATTTCTTTACTATTCAAGCTTAAACTACATTAGTATAATTGAATTAAATCTAATGAATACACAACATCGCACTTTTTTGTTACTAGGTAGATTTATGAAAAAAATAGATATTAGAATACATAGTAATCACGATTAAATAAATTTTTCAATATTGTTTAAACAGTCAATGAGATGTAAAATAAATCACCATAAAGACTACTTTAATTAATACATTTTAAATACTCATCAACAAAATGGAATATGTCACAGTTTACTGGGGAGGAGGGAATACATGCCTTTTACTGGCTGACAAATAAAATGTTTTTGCAATTAAACTATTTTCGCCCGAATATAATGTAAGTGAAGGTATTTCAAAAATCTATTGTTGATTGATTATTGTTTTCCACTTAAGACAAACATTGGCTACCTTTCAAATTTTGTATTAAACCATATTTTACCTATTGGTTTAATTTATTCGGTTCACGGATTATGTGTGGTGTCTTTATTTTGAACCACATAGTATATGTCGACGCATACTGAAAGGATTCCAATAACTCTCAATTTCCGTGTTTGTATGTGACGTCATGTAACACTACACAATTACTTGAACTGTAATCGATGAAGTGTGATGCGAAATTTAGTTATAGTGGTAGGCATTTGGATAAGTTATTCATGAAGTCTCTAGGTACCCCAAGTAGATTCATAAACAGTTTTATATTTCAAAAGCTACTAATTAAATGAGTTTTTGAATAGCAGTACTTTATTAAATTATATTGTATTCGTAACCTCACTTTGGTTAAACTATATTCTCAACCGTTCTATCAGACTCGAACGAAACCACCTACAACATGAGTATAACTAATTTTATACAGAGGAATAATCTTAGTAACCTGATTGATTAAAATTAAAATTGTGTTTTGATGCTTCATAAAATGCAAATATGGAACTCCTTGTTTTAACAGGCGCAGGTTTTCCTATTATTCTGAACAGTACGATCGATGTTTATTTTAATCCAGAATAACTATTTTGATTAGTTCACAGAATTAATTACTTGGCAAACTTGTGAATACAATAAGTTGGAAACAATATTGCCCATAATATCTTAATACTTGTAGAATAATCAAAGTTTCCACTTTGACTTGAAGTAAATAATAATAGTATTGTCCAGAAATGTAACAAAATATCCTCGACTAAGCCTCCTGACTAAGGAAACAGTCGTAATGTAACATAAATGTCTTTTAAATTAGATAAAACAAGCTATGTTACACTATGTTGAGGAAGACAAACAAAACATACATTTATGTCTTCCTAAAAGTAGGCTAACTCCAGATTTTTGTTTTTCATTTTATGTCACTTATACGATCGAGACGTGTACTACTTCAATTCCATAGACCAGACTATAAAGTTAAGCTTCACTGAATAGAGAATGTGATTGTTATGAGTTTGTGAAAGCTTCAGTTCGACAAACGTTACAGTAAACACAGTGTTAGCTTATTTTCATAACAACAAAGAATACATAATAAATCTCTCACTAAATTATTGTATTATACTTTAATCAGAAAGACATCACGTTTAACTAAATTCAACTTTACAAAAGCTTATTTATATGTCTAGGAGAATATATAATTGTTGATAACTTTTATTTCACTCTCTCAAAACGTTTAAAATTAGTTGTATCTGTTGTACGTTATAACATTTAATGAAAAACATTGAGTATCTAAGGATAAACTTTTAGCATTAAGTTTATTAAGAATGAATTAAATTTATAGTACATGAAAACTAGGAATTTTTCATATTTGCATATTTACTTAAATTTTATTACAGTCTATAGGATGAGGAGTTAGCCAAATGATTTATAAAGAAAAAAATAAACATAAAAGTTATAAATTCTGCTCATTATAACATATACTAAATAGATACTATTAGTTACCATCTCTTAGATTTATAAGTCATGATATAAAATTAAAATGTACATAGTAACATTGAATATTGTGATTTGTCATTTATACAAAATAATGCGTAATAAGTACATATGATAAAATTCACCACAAAATTTTTGGTTCAATAATGATATATAAATACAAAAATGTACTTATTAAGCCTAAATAATATGAACACTACTTGTCTACAATAAGTAAACAGTTTTAGTGGTTTTAACTGTTTTACAAAACATATTTCAATTGTGATTAAAATTTTACATGTTCTATTTTTTAAAAATTTCAGCAATATATTTGAGGGATGATTCTCTCTTGATGAACTATCTTATACGGAAACTAATACTGAACAGTCACTATTTTTAATCTACCATTTCATGAACAATTAAGTGAATAAATTAGTTGACTGAATTCGTCACATATTGATGTTGGTAGAGTACCATTGAAAACCAGGTACCACTAGATAACTATTTTGTCCTAGTATTGGACTCGAAAGCAGTGTGCACCCTAGGTTCTGTCCTAGGGGTTTCAAGTTGGCAAACACTTAACTCTGTTCACTACTGAACCGGTCGACATCCAATGGCAAAATTTCCACTTCTATCAACTTGTAATATAACGAGGCTATGTATATTTGTTAGTGATAGAATGTACAATTTATTTACTATCGATAAAATATTCATTACAAAATTAAAATAATAGAAAATAGTATACACCAACAACAGATTGACTAATTTATTATTAAAAGAAACAAATGCTTACTTATGGTAATATAAATTAGAAATGTTAACATTATTATCATTCATATTGTGTTTACATGACAATAATTAAATAAATAATTATTATCTTCTAAGCATTTCTACATTATTAACCAATCATATTACTTCATTAAATTAAAACTAAAAATAAACCAATCAACAAAATGCTATTTCTATGAAAATAAAATTATATATAGTTTAATTTAGATTATTTTTGTGGAGATTAGTTATTTAGTTGATTGAATATGTCACAGATTTATGTTGGCAGGGTACCATTGAAAACTAGGGAGCACTGGAAAACTGTTTCGTTCTAGTGCGGAACTCCTCAGTGGTGCGCACACCGAGTTTCGCACCAGAGGCTTCAGGTTGACAGTAAACGCCTAACCCTCTGCACCACTGGGTCGACATCCAATGCACAGAGCCATGATATGTCACAAATTGATGGAAATTTTACCACTGGATGCCGACCCAGTAGTGCAAATGGTAAGGCGTTTGCTATCAACCTAAAGCCACTGGTACGGAACTTAATGTGCACACCGTACCCTGCCAACATCAACCTGTGGCAAATCCAATCAGTCAAAATTATATTTAATTGTAACTTCATTTTGATAATTAGTGTTAGAACAAATAGATCACTTCTTTGTGTATTACATAAAGTATATAAGAATATATATAAAAAACATTCAATCAGCATGAATTACAAAAAAGGTGAATGGCGTAGATAATGTAACATGGGAATAAATAAATTGTTACAAAAGTATTAGAGTTTCTTAAATAGGTGTAATGTAATGTACACAGATCATATATAACTCATCTTATGGATTTATTTAGTTTATAATTAAGCACATTTAGTGACCACAACTAATATATTCAACTTTTTCGGTTGTATATATTCGTCACACACTAATGTTGGTTGGGTATAAGTAAAAAACAAAGAGCAGTGGACACCAATGTTATCCTAGTATAAGGGTTTTCAGCAATCCATACCAAGATTCAAACAGGAATTAGAACCAAGAGCTCCCAAGTCGGAAGTGCGAAAGTGATCACCAATGGCATTGACTAATCAAATTTCACAAATTGATGGAAGTGGGATTTATACTATTGGATGACGACCCAATAGTGCAGATTTTTTAGAAATTGCTGTTAGACTTGAAAGCCCTGAGTTTGATTCCTTGGCAGAATTGAGGTTATACACCACTGGTTAGTCGTATACCAAGATAAAACGCATGTTTTATGCTCTCCCATTTGTCAGAGTTGCTCAATCAACATCAAGTTATGGCTCATGCAAACGATTATACTCAATAATTGTCGTTACAAAATCTCTTTTCAACAGCTTTTTATTTAGCGAGATTATCCACATTGATACCCACATTTTACTATTCAGCTAAATATAATAATCAAAGAAATCTTGTTTGCCGTTATAGGCATGACAATTAACGTCGCCAAAATAATATGATAGGCTAAAGATTGAAATATAGAACTAAGTCTTTTCACTAATGTTCTAAACGAACGTACAAAATTTGTTAAGGATATACTGGTATTTAAAGATCGTTGAAAATGACAGGACAGTTGTCGGAAACATCATTCTACTACACTGCTATATTTTAAGGAATCAAATTTAAAATTCTGGCAATAAAGTTTGTTCTAATTGAAATCATCTTGTTAGTAAGGTATTATATCGCTTGTTAAAAGAATTCTAGTCACATTAATATATACAGCATTTTTACTTACAAGGATGGTGTTTTTTAAAAGTGTTAATGATTCTGATCTGTTTGTTCTGGCCAAACAGGGCAAATGTCTGCCACGAATATGGTAAACATAGCCTGAGATTAAAACTTTAACATTTTACTGTAGTATATACTATTCATTTAATTAAAGGAAAGCTGATTGGGAACTATAAATGTAAAACCCATAGTGAACATGAAAATCTGCAACCCATTTGTGTTCATCAAAAATATAAACAAAACGAGGAAACGTGTCAATGAAAACTTCAGTCACATGATTTGTGCTTATAAAATCTTCCTCCTCTCCAGTTATTTTCTTATGGTAAAACTTCTTATTTATGACATCAATTACATTCCTTAATTTTATGCTTCACTGCCGAATAGATATCGGTGTGATGTGTGTGTACGCTTGATTTGTTTGCTCAATTTAGTTTAAACTTTTTCATAAAGTTTTATTTGGTATTTTCTTCAACAAATATGGTAATGATCTTCACCTAATTTATCTCTTGTTATTAAATTTTTGTGTATATCAAAAAGCAGTAGTCATAGTAACATACATTTTTTGTGCAGTTGCGAACTAATTTATAAAATGAACTGCCAGGTTATCATAATCATTTTTGCAACACAATGCAGTTTACCTTAATTTATGATTTGTTGAAGTTACTGTAGTATATACTATTCATTTAATTAAAGGAAAGCTGATTGGGTGTTAATGATTCTGATCGGTTGTTCTGGCCCAAACAGGGCAAATGTCTGCCACGAATATGGTAAACATAGCCTGAGATTAAAACTTTAACATTTTACTGTAGTATATACTATTCATTTAATTAAAGGAAAGCTGATTGGGAACTATAAATGTAAAACCCATAGTGAACATGAAAATCTGCAACCCATTTGTGTTCATCAAAAATATAAACAAAACGAGGAAACGTGTCAATGAAAACTTCAGTCACATGATTTGTGCTTATAAAATCTTCCTCCTCTCCAGTTATTTTCTTATGGTAAAACTTCTTATTTATGACATCAATTACATTCCTTAATTTTATGCTTCACTGCCGAATAGATATCGGTGTGATGTGTGTGTACGCTTGATTTGTTTGCTCAATTTAGTTTAAACTTTTTCATAAAGTTTTATTTGGTATTTTCTTCAACAAATATGGTAATGATCTTCACCTAATTTATCTCTTGTTATTAAATTTTTGTGTATATCAAAAAGCAGTAGTCATAGTAACATACATTTTTTGTGCAGTTGCGAACTAATTTATAAAATGAACTGCCAGGTTATCATAATCATTTTTGCAACACAATGCAGTTTACCTTAATTTATGATTTGTTGAAGTTACTGTAGTAATTTATATTGAACAAGACTATAATGGTCGGTTTGCCTAGGTGAGTTAGTTTGTCAATAGATTTTCCTATTGTTTTGATAAATGAAGTTTTTTTTATCACAATTTCAAACTATTAACGTATAAACATGTATACCGGTATGAAAAGAAATAAATATAATGCCTGTATCAAAAACCGTGTCGACTGATGGAAATGTTAAGTTTAAATCCATATGTATAACTTCTCTTTTTCTCCAAACAGTGTAAAAACCAATATTATGTAACGTGTGGCCTGCAATGAATGAGAAAACATCCCATATCAGACTGCATACAGATAGAGTACAGGTATCTTGAATGTAAAATTAGTCTTACATCATAATATAGTGCTTAGCTTAGAATTGGGTAAGAAGTATGTTTAAAGTTCTTCACTCGATTATACTTCTGGCCTTGATTCAGCTCCTAGACTTAAATTACTAAGGAAGATTGTAGACATTAACACAAAAACGAGAAAAATAACTGGCTTTCTTCTTGTTTTTCTGGGAGAGTTCAATAACTGTGTATAAGAGAAAGTACTCCAGTTATTTGTAAATTTAAGTTGGTATGCATCAAGATGTACTTCTCCCTACTTTTAATATTTTAACTTTTCTTGTACAAACTTTCATTTTCTACGAAAAATGCACTTGTTAAGTACGGCGATGATTTTAGTATTCGCATCTCTGTTTCCTTATTCTTTTAAAGTTTTGAAATGAGAGGTTTCTTAGTGAATGTTTAAAGATGGTGTTTTTACGGTGGTCTTACATCTAATCTTCCCAAATATCAAACTGCTAATTTTAGTCTAAGACATGAAAAGAACCAGAATACTCTCATAGATCCACATGATTTTTAGAAATACTGTAAATAAGACTACGTCATATGTCACTTATCATTATGTAACTATTACTTCTGAACTATATTTGACTTCACATAGTTTAGTAAGATCAAAGAAAGTTTGTTTATCTTATTTCTGAACCACTAAGCATTTATTACTACAGTTGATTAATTCTTCCTTACTACTTATTACTTTATACTGTTCCACATTATTTTTTTTCTGGACTTTTGACAAGACTCCGTTTGATGTTGCATGAATTATTGTAAGTTATCAGTAGAGTATGTGGCAGAATTTTAGATATTGTTATAAATATAGTTGTGGATAAGAATTTAGAATTCTATAAACAACTGGCTAGTATAATTCTATCAGATATTAACCATTCACTACAGTTGCATTTTTCTTCTTTTATATCCTCTGATAAAACGAAACACAGCTACTTTAGATTTCATTCACAAAATGTGGAATATATAATTACTCTACTTTTCTGATTCTAGCTCATGTACTATGAGATGGGAAATTCGTTAAATCTGCTCTGATTAGATATACATACTCTTGAAAATACTTCATAAAAAGATTTTATTTCTTATGGAACTTTCATGACACATGTATATTAGAATAATAACTTGCTAAAACACGGTATACTGAAGATTTATATTGTAATAAACATACTACTCAAAAAAATACTCATTGTCATTATTACACATTATTTAGGATTTATGAATTCCATTAGTAACAATTCCATTTTCTAACAACAGATGTTCATTTAAACGAATCATATTCATCTTACTAATTTAATGAAAAAAAAAACAAAATGACATAAAATTGTTATTTCTAAGAAAAAGTATTTAGCTCAGTTACTGTGAAACTATTTTGTTGTTATCATCTATTTTAATTCGACTAATTTTCTTATTATCGTATTCTATTTTTAAAAGTGATTCACAAAAAAGAAATGTGAGTAATTTTTAGAAGTAATTCCATAAATCTAAAATTAATAGGTATCATTCTTATGTTACTGTTAAATGTTTGTATTAATTTATGTGTACCTGCAGAAGTAGTTACATTGGCCAAACCGAAAGAAGAGTCTACCTATGTTTTTATAAACATGTACTTAAAAGTCTAAACTTAACAGCGCATTTCCTAAACATTTGATTGACATAGGACACCAGTTTGATATCAGTTAAACTTTAAAAGTGTTCAAGAGACAGGGGACTTTTAATTTTCTAAAATATACTGAAGCAGTTGCTATTAAATGACTGAAACTAAACTTGTACGTCCAAAAAGAAACAATTGTGAGTCCTTCTATACCTTGGTTACTCAACTTTTATGTCATTACATCATCGCTATTGTGTTTTCTCCAAATTTGATTGATTACGTCAGTATCTTTTTTCTTCAAATAAGATTTAACTTTTTTGTTGCATCACCGTTTTCAGAATGTTAAGTTTAACTTATTTAATTTTGTCATCATATCAAACTTTAAGTTTAGTAACTGAGCTTAATTCACATCATTCTCATGTATTTCCAACCATTTCTCAACTATTTTGTTGTATAATCACTTAGATTGTAATTACCATATTGTTTTCTAGCGCTTTCTTTTGTGTCAGATATATACTTATAGCATTTTCTACAATATATTAGTTATCTTTACATGTATAACATGTCTGAATAATTCCGATGTCAATTAAGTACGACCATCCTCATGAGTATGTTGAGCTTTGTTTCAAATATTGATTCTGTAAAATATTATTCTAGGTTGTATGTAGCTGATGAGGAACTAACAAAATAAAAAAAATTCATCTTACTGTGCACAAATATTTGTTCTTGCTCTTTTGAAAATAATAACGAGAACAATATGTATGAATTTTCATAAATCTAATGAAGAAAATAATTTGATTGTAGACATAAAAATAGGCAATCGAATCCAGTTTAATAGAGCTCCTTTTCAAAATTTTGTTATCATTCTCTGTTCGGTATATTGTCTTATTGTTAACATTGAAAACAGTGTTTTTGTCTATATACTCGAATAGTAGTCGTTATTTGTACTCTATATGGCTTACGTAAAAGTGATATGAACTACGAAACTGTCATCTAGGGCACACTGAAGTTCTTCAGAAATTAGGAAAGTAAATATTGTTTGCTTTTCAGCTACCCCTGATCATAGAATTATCCTCGTCCCCCTCCCATTTTACTTTATGTTATAACTATGTTCCTTGTTAGTTTTTATCAAAAAAAATGTAGGGAAATCATCCAGTCATAAGAAGAATGAGTCGACCATTGCTTACTTTATTCTCATACTGACAATAACAATCACATTATAGACTTTATGAAAAGTCACTAGATTAACTTGTAATTTGAGTTCAAAATAAATATTTTAATTGAATATCCAACCTTTCTGGGTAGTATCGAATCTAAAATAACTCTTAACAGAAAAAACATGTGTCTAAAATTTACTTCATAGAAAATATATTGCCAAAGTTTTATGAAGCAAACAAATCATACTCTGAATATCAAACAGCATGAATGACTGAGGCGTCAAGTCATACCTACAACCAATTACTTTCTGTAAACTAAAGCAAAGAAAGATTTAATCGGTGAACTAAACCAATTATTAGCAACTCACACTTTTAAACATGTTAATGTGACATGCACAACTTCGAAATTCTTAAGGAGAGAACTGATACATGTCATACAAAACACGAAGCAGTATTTAACGACAATCTTCATAGCACTTCAATTCTCTGAATCGTATACGGTACGACAAATTCATCAAAAGGTTTACACATAAGAAAGATGACAGTTATTATCTTCTTTTTCATTTGGTGATTAAGAACAGCGTACAGAATAAAAAATCCTTTCATGAACCTAAACTTTATGCATTTTTTCCTTTCTTACTTAATTAAAATTGTCAGCGTTTTAATTAAAATTAGTATTTTTGTTACTACATTTATTTTTGTGAACCATTAGTTTCAGTTATCACTGTATCTAATCAAGGTAAATTTCTAGTTGTTCCCTCCACTGAAAGTACCCATCCATCTGGATAATGCGGATTATTTCTGATTTAGTTCATTTCTGCCAAAACGATATTAGTTATCAAATGGATTTAACAAATTTAAAATTTAGGTACACCTCTTTTATTTGTAGAAGTTTGTTCTTACTATCCAATTGGTTTTAGAGAATTTTTATAAAGTCTGCTGGATAAGAAAACTATCAGTTTTTGAAATATAAACACCGAATGACTTAAATTGTTGAAATACATGGTCAGAAGTAATCTCTCGAAACAATTCTGAATTTAAAATTTTCTACCTGTAAAGTAAGGTACTTACTTTTGCCTGTTAATAAATTTAATTTGATTAATATATAATCTATATGTATTATCCTAACTAAATGAATGATTTGTGTTATAAACCAAATACAACCACGGAAATTTACTAAGTCAGGATAGAAAAATTAAAAAAAATCACTGTTATAAGGTCAAATAAACTGACTGATATGACATATTTACATGATCTTATAACTGTTTATGATGGGATTAACTGTTTGTTAGGTAATAAAAATAACAGAATAAGGTTACTTACCGATAGATAAAATATTAATAGGTATTCTTTGATTAGGTAAATTAACAAAGCAGTTCTCTTAAATAACATAAATTAATACAATACATTGTTCTGATGCACGGAATACGTTGAGTCATAATTTTAAGCCTAAATGTAATGACTTTACAGTACTTCCAAATACTTGAGAAATACTTCCACCACATAGTTGTAATGAAGAACACATAGATCACCATTAACGTCACTATATTTACTGTAAATTTTGGTAACTCATGCAATACTGTAAAAACAAATTATAGAAAATCAATTGATTTGACTATAGTTTAGTTCGAATTACAGTTATAAATATGGTATATAGAAGACAAAGATGACGTTTCCTCACACGTAATTAAACAGAAATATGATTGAAGTGAAACTATACAACATCAAATTAAGGCACATGACATAACAGTAGTGTGTATATTTGATTTGAGAAACAAACATGAAAAGTATTGTTAATTGAATTGTAAACTGGAGATACTCTATTTGTGTTTACTGTTCATTTAAATGATGCCAAATAAAAAATAAGAGACCAATTAAACTATGAAAACTATTCTGATTGTTAGTCACGATACATTAATTGTCATTTGCAAACAGATCATAGTACAAAATGGAACCAAACTAAGATTTTCTGTTACATCTATCCATGTAGTGCGTTGCTTTATAATTATTGTTGTGAAAACATTATTGTCAAAATAATACAGCAAGATAGAAAGGGCATCGAAATCAGTTATTAACCGGTTTTATATATATACCTCCGGATGATTACTTTTGTAGCCTTGTGAATGACAAGCTAATTTATATCGTCCAATATGGTAGAGAGTAGTTGATGACGTCATCAATCCTTCTATGAAAACAAAATTTTGCCATTATAAAAGATGAATGCATTATTTTTATTTAGAATCTATCTAACCCTTGTAAAGTAATTCCGATATATATACCTTTTAAAGCTTAACTACGTATTAATAAGACCTCTGTGTTGGTAGCTAAGCAAAGCAGCACAATCTAAATGTAATCTAACTTATCCATTAATGAGTGATACAAATTTATAATATTCCAGTGAGTCGAAATTAAAATTTCTGACGTTTCGTGATTTAGTGCAAATCGCTTTTCAATAAATAAATAAATAACTGAATTAAATTAGCACAAGGTTAAACAATACAATGGGACATATGAATATATCTGATGCAATCAAAATACAAGTCTGATTGTTTCATGTCAGATCATTTAGGTCAGCGTAACTTAAAAAGTGAAACATATTTGCTTAAGTTAGTGTGATGTGAATGAGTGTGAAAATTTTTTTGTAGGCAACCTATCTAATGCTCAATTTATTTGAAGTTTTTAGTTGACTGAATATATCACAGATTGTTGTTGGGAGGAGTGCTCATTCTGGAGGAATTCCATGTTAGAACGAAACAGCTGTCTATTGCTCCCTGGTTTTCATTGGCACCCTGCAAAACATTAAGTCTGTGACATTTCCAATCAACTAAAAATACCGATATCCACAAACATAACCATCCCAATTCAATTATTTGAAATTATCAAGTCTAGTCCTGGTAATGATATATACAAACTGACTATTACCCATTTATATTTCAACCTGTCTGTTGTTTTAGTTCTATCTATGTATCACATTCCATTCATTTTTCTGCGTCGCATCATTCAACTTAGTAACCTGATAGTTAATTTATTTATCTTAGACTTTCCGATAAGAAAATATTAATGCATTCACCTCGAGCATATGACAATGAATCAAATAGAGGGGGGGTGAATTAAATTCGGAATAATTACTTCCTTGTGTTATTTAGTCGTCACTACAGAATGTATCAATTAAAACTTCACAGTTAATCCTGTTAGATCAAGGGACACAGTTACCACATGGCAGCATAAACCCACCTTTTCATTTCAGCGGTCTTTCTTGAATTAACAGAAGTAATGCATACCAGAATTTTTTTAAATCATATTCACTATTAGTCGAATATAGACTTAAATAAGTTGTTAAATAATCTGTTTTAGTAACCACACAATTTTAAAAACTAACCACCGTCATTTACTGTTAAAAGTAATCATGTATTTTACTATGTTAATAGTGATTACTACTATTCGAATACACACTATAGCTCAATAAACATGATATCACAATAAATAAGCAGTTTCATAACTACATAACCATTAAACGTTTTCATGTGTATAAACCTGACTGTAACTCTAGTTTATTAGAACGTGTTACTTTTATGAAGTTTACTCATGTTCTTCTTCTGGTTTCAAAACCTTCGAGCTTATATAATTTTTTCGAAAACTCTTTAAGTAACGTGATTTTGTCATACATTTCTAAATAACTAAATTTATAGTCAATTTAACTAGATTGGTGATATCCATTTTGAAAGATTATTTCTTAGATTTTCTATTCAATTTATTATATTATTTGAATAATGCGAGAATGATAATATTTGTAGGATACTTTGAATTCAATGTATTTCGTTGCATTCTCATCAGCTACATACATGCTATTGATTTTAAATAACTTGAAATATTAATACACATGGTGATTACTTTAATTGAATTATTTAACAGATAACTTTATATTATTTTGATAGTGAAACGACTTCCTGTAATCAGTAGTTGGGATAAGGGAACTGCATCATAAACCTAATGTTACTGATTCCTTTTGGATACAGAGGCAAGATTTTAATCTACTAATTTTAATGGTCACAGTAAATATTGTCGTTCATGCATTATTCAAATTTTTTGAAGGGAATAAATTGTATGATTCTATTTTAGTACTTAGTTTTATTGCTTACGAATCAAAATATACCAATCCAAATGATTTTAACTCACCTTTATTGAACAAATATGAGATCGTACTTATTGGCTTATTCATTGCAAACAGTATATTCCTCACAAAAATAGCATACTGTTTATTCTAAATATGGAAAGTAATACTTCATATATAAACTTTGGGACCTAATAATATTAGTTGCATAAAACTTAACGAATAGTGTTATGCAGTGTACAAAGTTTAATTAACTTAAATGTACCCATTAAGTTATACAGTGAATTTACATAGAAAATAGATAACTTTTCAGTGACTTCATTATTGGACCGTACGATCGTATATATATATATATATATATATATATATATATATATATATATATATATATATAACAAATTATAGGCCAATGAATAGTTGTAAGATTTTGATTAGTTGTCATGTGAAATTTTGATGTCATAGTCTTCATATAACCACTTAGTAATTGAAGGAGGGGATACTTGAAACACGGAAGCATGTAATCAGAAAGGTGGGGATATATTTACTATGCTTATCTTTAGGTTAAGGTGACATTTGTACAGAAGTCGAGAAAAATTGAATGGAGACAGCTTTTGTAATAGTAATGGATGTAATTACAGTAATTATAATAGTGAACGTGTGAGTAACAGAAATCACATATGAATAAACACAAAGCGCAAATAAATAAAATAAACAAACTGAACTACAGACGTGGTAAAGAAAGACGTCTAATTAACTAGATTTGTGTATAAAAATTAGTCTTGAAGTTGTGAATATTAAAATCTTTTTCAATGTAAAGTAGATTCAAGCGTGGGATTCATGGTACACTTGAATGGATTTTTGAATTATGTCAAACATGGATCTAAAGTTGAATTTTATAAATGAACTATATGGCGAAGAGTAGTAGATGTTTCTGATCTACGATACCCTGCATCAGCCGCACCAAAGTTGATTTTGGATGCAGCACGAAAGCGACCTTGAGGACCTACCTACGCATCATATTGGCAGAGAGACTGATAAATGGACGTAGATCTGTTCAGTCGTGTTTGCTGATCCTCTAACCAGAGGTATAATAAACTGGTGGCTTCTGAGTGTTGATGGAAATTTTCTGCAAAAAACATATTTCCAATGTGCTTCTCCATATGGTTTTCAACTATATCGCCGAAGACAAATCCTTTGTATTAAAGATTCATATATTTTGCCAATGATAACTGCTCCTCTCACATATTTTTCTCAATAAATTGTGTCGGATATCCGTTGTCTAAGATGGAAGATTTGCCCTTATACTATTCAGTATCGCGAACGTAGGGGGAGGGGGGTAGATCAAATTACTATTCTCATTACTGGAACTCAAATATAGAAGTTGATCAACTGTCTGCTCCAAGTTGACTTCTTATAAATCGACCAACGTAGAGATACTCCATTTATCCTAATAAGAAAAATTTCTAGAAATGGCAAATGTGAATTGCATTCTTGTTTCAATATAAATATTAGTGATGGGTGGCAATTATTAAAGGATCTAAGGATATTCTGAATGGAAGAAAGCTTATGACGTATAATGAAGGTTTTATCGACGTAACCATTATGCAACAGTAATTGGTTAATTATCGTTTTAAGAATATTAACTTTGTTAAGTTGCAGCCCCAGTAGATAATTCATTACTATCCCATCAGTCTGTCTACACGCCCCATTAATAAAGCTAAACTGTAAGATCAATGTATATCTGAAAATAAATTCCCTGAAATAAGACTCATGATTTCCAACACCTATTCTATATATCGCAATGTAGTTGAAAATAAAATATACAGTTTCCATTAGCGGTACGTTTCTAATTGGTGAGTATACATATAATGATAAAGTCTTTCTATTTGAAACACCTACTTTATTTTTTGTATCAACAAACTCAAATGTATCATATTATATTGAAATTTACTTTATAGAATTAAGTCAACACTATGGATTCAACAAATTTAAGATTTGTCATTACGTTGCAGTCAGTCTATGTAAGTAGCGTCCTTTATTTCCTGCACGATTACAAAACTCGTTAAACTAAGTCAAACAATTGAATTTATCAATATTCATCAATAAGTATGGACGACAAATGAGGTATATCCTATTTTATACAATATTTCTGAAAATACTACTAACAAGCTTAGTCTTAGCTAAATCTTCATTATATGTACTGTTCGTATCATCTCATCCTTTATAAGCATTTAAGTTATTTTGTATACCAAAGACTAATTTACCTAATTTTGATTTACAGTCTATATTACTGTGAAACTAAAGTTAACATTCCTTTTTCAGGAAGCTATGTAATTAGCCTATATTACAGTCTGTTTCATGTTCTGATAATATCGCTGACATACTTTCATAAAAGCATATTTTTTAAAGTATCCTTTCAAAATATCCATATGATTTATTGCAGCAATATATGTACTGAATACTTCAAGGAACTGAACTCTTTTCAGTAGGATAGTGTTATTATTACCAAAATGAACGAAGTGTTTAATGAATATACATATTAAGTGCTTTCTATCAATCCACAGCGAATTAAAAACATATGTTAATACAATACTAGTTTACTAAATACTTACTTTAGGATACTTAGACATATGTTTATGTTATTAAGAGAACAAAAGTGTTTTAAAGTATGTTATCAATGATTTCTCCGAGTAATAATATTTAAACCAATCAAAATTAGGTGCATTTCGCAAAACGAGAAGCAAAAGTGCTGTTAATTATATACGGCGTCACTTTAGTGCCTTATGATATTCTCGTCATCAAATAACAAATTAGTGCCAAAATCAACGTAATCAAACAAATTTTATATTTGCTAATTATTGTAATTAGAATAATAAGAGAAGGAAATCGTCTAACTTATATATTTACGAATCCTGTTTCAAATGATCACTGTTTAGGTTTGTTTTATCTTTAGAAAACCGCTTACCTGTAGTTTCTTTATTTTGTACGAATCGCTCTCCTTGTGTTTAAATTTTTGAAATTCCCTCTTTTTATTTTTTACGTTGCTGAAAGCATTCTTTTCTCTCAGGTCCTCCAGATCTCGTAATGAGTTAGTTTCTCTCTCTGAACTAGAGTTTTCTGTAATAAATGTGTATAAATTCGAGTTACGTTTGATCCGATCATTCATTTAGAACTTCATTAACAAAACTTTCTACCAGGTTTTGTCTTTTATATTGGTGGGGCTTAGGTGAAAGAATAAAGTTAACAGTTTTACTTAATGTACTGAAGTACCACACAGTAAGCATGATGTTTTTAAATTCCATGTCTTTGCTTCGTGTAATAAAGAAAAAATCAATGATTCATGACCACGTAACCTCAGGCAGAACAGGAAAAATTTATTTTGCGGTTTAAAGTGAACAATACGATTTAACTGATAGTGATTAAATTATTAATATTTATTATCAGAATCATACTGATGGAATAACCAAGAGAACATACATAATTACAAAAATGCTTAGTTTTATCAGTTGCCAGATGTATATTAAGTAATCTTTCAGTATTATCAGAAAAAGTAAACAGTCAAACCGAAATATTGATGAGCCTGTCAAATTATGAAACAAAGATAAGCAAGCCACAATAAATGTAAGAGCGAATCAGGTTCATTTGTATCAACCTATTAGAGAAACTAAACATTATGAATATGTACTAATATGTAGATTCGTACAAATTTAAATGCGAATTATAACAGAAATCAATCAGCGATTATATAAAGGGCATCAGAAGATGAAATTACATTTGAAACGATCCGCAAAACTGGTTCAAGCTTCGTATGCGGAAAAGTAATCACAATTAAAATTGTCATGATACATATATTATCAATAAACGAAACCATCGTTTAGTCATATTTTATTGATGAATTCTGTGTAGTGTATATATTTGTGATTCAGTTTGATGTGAATGTTTAAAACGTGACATGTATAGGTATGATTGCGTATATCTGTTTTCTGTTGTTACTAAATACCACGAAATAAATAAGGCCTTTGGCTATGGCTAGAGAGCATACTAAACAATTCGAGTAAATTGAATATGCCAACATATTCCATGATTGGCAGTAATTGGCATGTAACCATCCTAAATAAATTGGTTGGAGATAAATGCATTTTAATAATCGACTACATAAAACTTTCAGCTGCAGTCGGCGTCGTAGGTAGTATGGATTAGAAGGATGTTGACAACTGGATCTTTTTGCTAATCTACAGTTGCTATAACATAACTAACTGTATTTCATTTATTCTATTCAAACTCTCATATCTCCCTCCCCAATGTATATATGCAAAATTTAATTGTTTGCCCGTTTTCATGTACTACGAAACCTTCACGAAGTAATTTACCATTTCCAAAGTCTGTTGGGTTTCTGCTAACGAACGTATAACCAGCAACACAGCAACCTGGAAGCTAAGCTATTTGCAGCGCCCCAGCCCAGCTAACTAGAGAGAGAAGTCCAAAGGTCAGCAAGAAAAACGTTTAATTCCACAGGCAGCCGGCAACGAACCAATAAGATTTAGCGTCTCACTAAGTGGGTAACACGAACTGAAGGTGAAAAGGGAAATTTCTGGCGCGAAAATAAGAAATTTAAATTTACACAAATAAATCACAAAAATAACAGGTTACTAAGAGAATTCTGGGGATCTAACATCCCCAACACCTCCCCCGTTTTAATAGCGAACGTTCTTGGGGTTCACTTGCAATTTGACTGTTGGTCGCCGCTGTCTGAGTGACCGTCTTCTGACACCTATGTTGATTGGCTCTTGGTCCGCTTCATCTACTTGAGATGGGGGTAGATTGAAAGTATCCAGAAGGACTTCCAGCGGGAGATTTTGATTTGAACTGGGTCGATCTGCAGTTATTCGAACGCGCAGCTGATTCCAGTGTCTAGTCCATCTCTCCCCCTTCACCTCTACTTCGTACATAACATGACCCCGTCTTTCTACCACACGGGCCTCCGTCCAGGGTCTGTGGTTGGGTCTATAATCACGAGCGTACACCGGACACCCAACCTCATACATCGGCAACTTCTTGGTCTCTGTGCATGCGGTCCTGCTTGGTAGCATCAGATTGTGGACTGTCTTAAGTTTCCTACCCATAAGGGCTTCCGCTGGAGACTTCTTCTCTGGTAATGCATCATTTGGAGTCGTTCGATAGACGAATAAGAAGTTTTGTAATGCTTCGATGGGCGTCTCCTCCCCTTTCGACTTAATTAGCGCCCTCTTGAAGGTATCCACGAATCTCTCCGCCTGGCCATTGGACTGCGGGTGATAAGGTGGTGAACGGTAGTGTGTGATGGCCAGCCGTCGGCAGAAATCCTGAAACTGGGTTGAAGTAAACTGGGACCCGTTGTCTGAAACGATCACATCTGGCAGGCCGTTTCTGGAGAAAATCTCAATGAGGATCTGTAGCGTCTTCGTAACAGTCGGTGGCACTACGGGGAAAATCTCCGGCCATTTTGAGAAAGCATCCACCGCGACCAAGTAGGTAACTCCGTTGACTGGGCCGGCAAAGTCGATATGTATTCGTGACCACGGGTACTCAGGCTGTGGCCAGGCTAATGGTGGTGCTCTAGAGTTGAACTTTGCTGCCTGCTGACATTGTGTGCACCTGCCCACCAAGTCGACAATGTGTTGGTCCATCAGCGGCCAGTATGCAAAACTGCGGGCTATGGACTTCATTCGTCTTGTTCCAGGGTGACCAGTATGAAACTGTTTTAGGACTCTCGATCGTAGGGACTTTGGCACAACTACCCTTTCTCCAAACATTAGACAATCATCCACGATGCATAATGAATCTCGCCGGTGGTAAAGCTGCTTCATATCACCCTCGAAACCGATGTGCGGCCACCCTTTCATGACATATTTCATAGCTTTTCTGATCAGTGCATCGTTCTTGGAGGCCATTTGAATGTCTGACACCGATACTGGCAACGCACGGACTGCGTTCGTCAAGTAGGATGCTGCGTAGTCTTCTTTGGATAGTGAGGCAATGACTGTGTCGTCTTCCACAATAGAGTTCTCGCTGATTAGTCGAGACAAGGCGTCTGCTTGACCGAAATTCTGAGTGCGCCTGTGCTGAATATCAAAATCATAGCCCAACAAGATTAGGGCCCAGCGTTGCAGACGATTTGCTGAATGAAGTGGGATACCGGACTTCGGACCGAAAATTGTGAGCAGAGGCTTGTGATCCGTCAGCAGTGTAAATCGCCGTCCATACAAAAATTTGTGGAAACGCCTTACAGCAAAAACGAGGGCGAGCGCTTCCTTTTCTATCTGACTATATTTCCTTTCCGCTTGAGTTAGTGCACGGGCAGCATGCATTATTGCTTTTTCCCCTCCATTAGGAAATACGTGGGATATAACTGCGCCTATCCCGTGACTTGAAGCGTCGGCCGCTACGATGATTGGTAATTTTGGATCGTAGTGCGTCAGCAGCATGTTAGAGCTCAGTACAGACTTCAGGTTATGAAAGGCTAAATCGCATTCCTTGGTCCAAATCCAAGGTGTGTTCTTCCCAAGCAGATGGTTTAGTGGGTGACGTATCTGATGTAATGATGGAACAAAAACTGAGTAGTAATTGATCATTCCAAGGAAGGATCTGAGTGAAGGGACATCTGTAGGTGCTGGCATTTGTTGAATAGTACGAATGTTTTCTGGGTCTGGTCGGCGTCCTCTTTCATCAAAAATGAATCCTAAGTATTTTACTGACCTCAGGAAAAATTGACATTTTTCACGGCGGAGCCTGAACCCATTCTCACAGATGCGTTGTAGCACTGTTATCGTACGCTCATGAAGCTCTTCTGGCGAAGTAGCGACAATCAAGATATCATCGAGATAAGCAGCAACCCCCGAGATGCCAGCTAAAATAGTATCCATTAGTTGCTGAAAGATGGAGGGCGCTGTCTTGACGCCAAATGGCAAACGGTTGTATTGAAACATCCCACGATGAGTATTAATTGTCAGTAGCTCTCTGCACTCGTCCGCCACTTCCACTTGTAGATAAGCATCGGCAAGGTCTAACTTTGCGAAAAATTTTCCGCCGTTTAGCATAGTAAATAAGTCTGCAGGAACTGGTAGTGGATAATGATGTTGTTCAAGGGCTGCGTTAAGGCCTGTGGAAAAATCTGCGCATATGCGTATTGTGCCGTTCGCCTTCTTGATAACCACAATCGGTGCCGCCCAGGCAGAGTAGGAAACAGGCGTGATAACCCCTTGCTGCTGTAGGCGATTGAGCTCTTCATCGACTTTGGGTAATGCTGCATACGGCACTGGTCGCTTAGGACGAAAAACAGGTTTAGCCCCTTGCTGTAGTCGTAGAGTAGCTTTCATTGTAGAGCAGCAACCCAGACCAGGTTGAAAGATAGATGGAAACTCTGCCAATATCTTCGACGTGTAGTTCTCTGGCTCTAGGGTTTGATGTACCAGTTGGCATACAGTGCTTAATGGAACGTCGGCTAAGCGCAGTTGGTCAAACCAATCTAATCCCAGCAAATTTAAATCAGTTGTCGTAACATAACATACCCCAGTGAACGTTATATCCTGAAAGGATATAACACACTTCAACTGTCCCAACATGCGCAAATAATTACCACATGCTGTACGCGCCCTCTGTGTAGTTGGCTCCATGCATGGCCTGCCCATTCTAATCCAAGATTTATGGGATATAATCGTAATATCTGAAGCAGTGTCTACTTGCAATCTAAACATATACCCATTAATATTTAGAGTAATAAATTTCCTCTTACCTGGGGTAGAGCTATGACACGATGCAAGCAAACTCAGTGAATTTTTGCTAGGTCGTGAAGCAGGCTTCTTAACGTTTTTGTACCGATGTGAAGGCTGCTGCAGCTTCTGGCGTTTGCAATACCCATCCTTATGACCGATGGAGTTACAGGTTCTGCAACGATGGAGCTTGTACGGGCAGAATCTAACAAAATGCCATGCTCCACAATGCCAGCATGGCGTTGGGGGCTTCGTTTTCGATGACAGAGCTAAGTTAGAATGTGATGAGCTGGATGCAACAACTGAAGGCGTGCTATTATTAGAAGACTGACGTACCGTGTGGACTTCAGAGTTGTATTTACCACCAGACTGGACCATAGAAGTATCACGCTGGATGTTGATCAAACGTTGATATTCATTAGCGATGTCAGACAGCGTTAATTTAGGATCTTGATCAAGTCGACATAGCAGCCGTGTTCTAATATCGCTAAACTTCTGCGATTGCAGACTGCAAATAAGAATAAGGGCTTTGAACTGATCTTCTGTAAGAGATTTAAGACGAAAACGTTCACATTCGCGATTTACGATGCCAACGTGAGTAAGGAAGTCACTATCTTCGTTCATAATTAACTTGAGGCATCGGTAACGAGTATTGAATAGGGAGGAATTGTCTCCAAACTGCTGACTCAGTGACTGGACAGTTTCAGCAAACGAGCGGTCACGTGGGTTCTGCGGTAGGATCAAATTGCAGTATTTGTCTAACTCACTTGGACCCAACTTGCGAAGTAGCAGCCGGACTTTCCAAGCATCATCTTGCGTTGCAAAATCAAATTTAAACAGATCTTCATAGCGCCGAAACCACATATCAAAAGTAATGTTTGAATCAGGATCATAGTGAAACTCAGCAATGCTGCTTGCAACGCCATCGACTGAAGGTGCAGTGGTAGTGGATGTGCTAGGTGAGGAAGTAGATGAAATTTTCGCGTCCGCAAGCATTTGAATCAGCTTTAGCTGCTGCTCCCATAATAAGTCTATTTTTGATGAATCCATTTTAACACCAGCCCCGTCGCCACTTGTTGGGTTTCTGCTAACGAACGTATAACCAGCAACACAGCAACCTGGAAGCTAAGCTATTTGCAGCGCCCCAGCCCAGCTAACTAGAGAGAGAAGTCCAAAGGTCAGCAAGAAAAACGTTTAATTCCACAGGCAGCCGGCAACGAACCAATAAGATTTAGCGTCTCACTAAGTGGGTAACACGAACTGAAGGTGAAAAGGGAAATTTCTGGCGCGAAAATAAGAAATTTAAATTTACACAAATAAATCACAAAAATAACAGGTTACTAAGAGAATTCTGGGGATCTAACATCCCCAACACCTCCCCCGTTTTAATAGCGAACGTTCTTGGGGTTCACTTGCAATTTGACTGTTGGTCGCCGCTGTCTGAGTGACCGTCTTCTGACACCTATGTTGATTGGCTCTTGGTCCGCTTCATCTACTTGAGATGGGGGTAGATTGAAAGTATCCAGAAGGACTTCCAGCGGGAGATTTTGATTTGAACTGGGTCGATCTGCAGTTATTCGAACGCGCAGCTGATTCCAGTGTCTAGTCCATCTCTCCCCCTTCACCTCTACTTCGTACATAACATGACCCCGTCTTTCTACCACACGGGCCTCCGTCCAGGGTCTGTGGTTGGGTCTATAATCACGAGCGTACACCGGACACCCAACCTCATACATCGGCAACTTCTTGGTCTCTGTGCATGCGGTCCTGCTTGGTAGCATCAGATTGTGGACTGTCTTAAGTTTCCTACCCATAAGGGCTTCCGCTGGAGACTTCTTCTCTGGTAATGCATCATTTGGAGTCGTTCGATAGACGAATAAGAAGTTTTGTAATGCTTCGATGGGCGTCTCCTCCCCTTTCGACTTAATTAGCGCCCTCTTGAAGGTATCCACGAATCTCTCCGCCTGGCCATTGGACTGCGGGTGATAAGGTGGTGAACGGTAGTGTGTGATGGCCAGCCGTCGGCAGAAATCCTGAAACTGGGTTGAAGTAAACTGGGACCCGTTGTCTGAAACGATCACATCTGGCAGGCCGTTTCTGGAGAAAATCTCAATGAGGATCTGTAGCGTCTTCGTAACAGTCGGTGGCACTACGGGGAAAATCTCCGGCCTTATGATATTCTCGTCATCAAATAACAAATTAGTGCCAAAATCAACGTAATCAAACAAATTTTATATTTGCTAATTATTGTAATTAGAATAATAAGAGAAGGAAATCGTCTAACTTATATATTTACGAATCCTGTTTCAAATGATCACTGTTTAGGTTTGTTTTATCTTTAGAAAACCGCTTACCTGTAGTTTCTTTATTTTGTACGAATCGCTCTCCTTGTGTTTAAATTTTTGAAATTCCCTCTTTTTATTTTTTACGTTGCTGAAAGCATTCTTTTCTCTCAGGTCCTCCAGATCTCGTAATGAGTTAGTTTCTCTCTCTGAACTAGAGTTTTCTGTAATAAATGTGTATAAATTCGAGTTACGTTTGATCCGATCATTCATTTAGAACTTCATTAACAAAACTTTCTACCAGGTTTTGTCTTTTATATTGGTGGGGCTTAGGTGAAAGAATAAAGTTAACAGTTTTACTTAATGTACTGAAGTACCACACAGTAAGCATGATGTTTTTAAATTCCATGTCTTTGCTTCGTGTAATAAAGAAAAAATCAATGATTCATGACCACGTAACCTCAGGCAGAACAGGAAAAATTTATTTTGCGGTTTAAAGTGAACAATACGATTTAACTGATAGTGATTAAATTATTAATATTTATTATCAGAATCATACTGATGGAATAACCAAGAGAACATACATAATTACAAAAATGCTTAGTTTTATCAGTTGCCAGATGTATATTAAGTAATCTTTCAGTATTATCAGAAAAAGTAAACAGTCAAACCGAAATATTGATGAGCCTGTCAAATTATGAAACAAAGATAAGCAAGCCACAATAAATGTAAGAGCGAATCAGGTTCATTTGTATCAACCTATTAGAGAAACTAAACATTATGAATATGTACTAATATGTAGATTCGTACAAATTTAAATGCGAATTATAACAGAAATCAATCAGCGATTATATAAAGGGCATCAGAAGATGAAATTACATTTGAAACGATCCGCAAAACTGGTTCAAGCTTCGTATGCGGAAAAGTAATCACAATTAAAATTGTCATGATACATATATTATCAATAAACGAAACCATCGTTTAGTCATATTTTATTGATGAATTCTGTGTAGTGTATATATTTGTGATTCAGTTTGATGTGAATGTTTAAAACGTGACATGTATAGGTATGATTGCGTATATCTGTTTTCTGTTGTTACTAAATACCACGAAATAAATAAGGCCTTTGGCTATGGCTAGAGAGCATACTAAACAATTCGAGTAAATTGAATATGCCAACATATTCCATGATTGGCAGTAATTGGCATGTAACCATCCTAAATAAATTGGTTGGAGATAAATGCATTTTAATAATCGACTACATAAAACTTTCAGCTGCAGTCGGCGTCGTAGGTAGTATGGATTAGAAGGATGTTGACAACTGGATCTTTTTGCTAATCTACAGTTGCTATAACATAACTAACTGTATTTCATTTATTCTATTCAAACTCTCATATCTCCCTCCCCAATGTATATATGCAAAATTTAATTGTTTGCCCGTTTTCATGTACTACGAAACCTTCACGAAGTAATTTACCATTTCCAAAGTCAATTCACTTCCTGTTTCTATGGAGTGCAATACAATCCTTGATCTATTCTCAACGTTTTTAAGGTTTTCCGAAGATCTAGCTTCATTTCGGGCATAGAATATATTTCTTCACTATATTATTTACCTGTCTAGATATTTCTAATACATAAACATCATTGTACTCAGCTTTATATGATTTAGTAAGGATTTGGTTCAATGAACTCATGTATATCACTGATAACTTTAATTATTTTTCCTGGAAGAAGCTTAGGAATGTATCCCTTTATAGAATTTTTAAATTTGATTCTCTGAGATTAATACAAATATAATTACTACTCTCTCCCTCCCGCTATATATATATATATATGTTTAAATGTTTTCGACCTTATTCAAACAATAGGGCACCTAATTAACTTAATTTCTTGTTGACCTAACAATCTCAGGTTACATTGACTCCTCATTTCCGTTTGTTTGGGAAATCTGAATGGTAAGCTTTATAACTCTGAATGCAGAGAGTCCTTACCATTAGTCGTAATACTTGATTTTTTAACGGTAATTTAACATCTACTGAACGGAGACATATATTTCAACATAGACAGGAAAACTAACTGAAACATTACATGATTATTGTGACTTTTAATGTGTGTGCATACAATAATACAACTGTAATTTCTAAGTACAACAATCCTGTTACGTAAATAATTTACAATAATATATTTTATAGCAATAATAATACACAGTAATATATATATATATATATATATATATATATATATATGCATATGCATATATATATAGGTAATGTAATTAGTTTAGGTTGACAACAACCTTGAAACCATGTAAAACTGAATAAAATGCTTTGTTACTTATGACTTCTTGCCATCGCCACATATAAACTATCCTCAGACTGTGATTGAGTACTTGCATGGATAATCTCATCTTACGGTAAAGACGAAGTACTCTTTTAAAAAAAGAGATCTTGAAGTCTTTAAAACACTATTTTTGAAACTATTTATAAGTACCCCTTATTCAAGTCTCAGTACAATTTTGTGAATAATAATACATGGTACAAAGAATTTTCACAATGAAGCTGGAAATCAAAATAGTAATATATCTACGCCAATAGAAACTAATCAGATACAGTTCTGAATATCAGCCGACCCCTTAGAGAGTAAGGCTGTACCTAAAATTTAGCTGTTATTGAAATTTCGCGACTTCGCCCTTAACAGGTTGGTATTTAAAGCGAGAGGTGTCATATTCAGGTCTTACGATGAGATTCAGATGTACCAAAAGGACGACTCCTAAATAAGACAAAGTGATCAACATAGATTCTACTGTTATCTACAGTTTAGAATTATGCAAATTGTACTTGAGAAAAAACCAAAAATATTATGCTGTTTAAATATTAGACGTTCTAATTTATGTAATACATATATGATTATAATTTATTATTATTAAAGTGAACTTCAGTCAACATCACACTGAATACTGCAGTATAATGGTATATTTGTTTCCTATTTATGTCACTTGACGATACTAGTAGGAATTTACATTTGGGCGTCATTTTACTTCCACTCGTATTCAAATAATTTACAGAAGACACATGTACACATGAATCCATAATGTACAAAAGTGAGTTTAAACTCAATTTACTCAGAATTTCTATCATTAATGATATAGTATCAGCAAACTAATGGAACATTATTGTTCATTGACAAGTAAAAGATAAGCTGATATTTCTACTGATTAATACTGTTACTTAAATATAGGTAAATATTAGATTAACTATCCATGGTAATCATAGTAACATCACCATTTTACTACAAAAACTACCCATAGGCTTATACAACTCGTTAAAAAACAGTAGTTAAAGGTCTATTTTCACATAGACTAATTACTTTGCAACACAAATATATGCAGGTCCTATTCTCAATTACACAAAGTCGGATTTTTAATAAATTATCCAATTACCAAGGCCTAATTGTAAAGGTTCAGTTACGTTCAGTGGAAAACTAGAATTTCTTAATCAACAAATGTAAATAAATCAGTAAGTAATAAACTTGCTCAATCATTATACTTTACCCCTCTAAATCGATTAAATGTAAAGTGACAATATAGTGAGCCATTATTTCCACACTTCTCCCCCCATTTGTAACTAATATCAGCTCACTAGTTACTAGCTCCTTAAGGTAATTTCTGGAGTTCTAGTGTGAAGATGTGACCGGTGGGGTCCAACTTTGTCGAGTGTGAGACAGTTACCCACTGATGGCATGGATGATGTTGCGCAAACGTATCTCGAATCGACTGAATTGAATTTATCAACCGTTAGGAGCCGACTCAGTGGTCCAATGGTAAAACGCTTGCCTTGGAGCCAGAGGGTCCAGGGTTCAATCACCAATGGGGTCGTGGATGAGCAATGCTGAAGAGTCCCATGTTAGGATGAAACAGTTGCCTAGTGCTTCCAGGTGATCAGTGGTTGTCCGATTCAGACTAATTCATGATATCAGAAATGGAGAGTTAAATATCTCCACAAACCCCCCCCTAATTGTAACAAAATAGTCTTTGAACAATACAACAATTATGCTTTAACGGTCAACTCATACATAATGTGCCTTCTCCAACTAAAATCACCCTCCCCATTTGATACTATTATACAAATGTTATAGTGATGTATAGTTAAAAGACCAAAGTGTTTGAAAGTTTGTTACCTAAATAATAAAAACTGAAATGGATGAAGGTCTGCAACTATCTTGAAAAATGATTTTTTTTTATTTTTTTTTTTTTTTTTTTTTTTTTTTTTTTTTTTTTTTTTTTTTTTTTTTTTTTTTTTTTTTTTTTTTTTTTTTTTTTTTTTTTTTTTTTTTTTTTTTTTTTTTTTTTTTTTTTTTTTTTTTTTTTTTTTTTTTTTTTTTTTTTTTTTTTTTTTTTTTTTTTTTTTTTTTTTTTTTTTTTTTTTTTTTTTTTTTTTTTTTTTTTTTTTTTTTTTTTTTTTTTTTTTTTTTTTTTTTTTTTTTTTTTTTTTTTTTTTTTTTTTTTTTTTTTTTTTTTTTTTTTTTTTTTTTTTTTTTTTTTTTTTTTTTTTTTTTTTTTTTTTTTTTTTTTTTTTTTTTTTTTTTTTTTTTTTTTTTTTTTTTTTTTTTTTTTTTTTTTTTTTTTTTTTTTTTTTTTTTTTTTTTTTTTTTTTTTTTTTTTTTTTTTTTTTTTTTTTTTTTTTTTTTTTTTTTTTTTTTTTTTTTTTTTTTTTTTTTTTTTTTTTTTTTTTTTTTTTTTTTTTTTTTTTTTTTTTTTTTTTTTTTTTTTTTTTTTTTTTTTTTTTTTTTTTTTTTTTTTTTTTTTTTTTTTTTTTTTTTTTTTTTTTTTTTTTTTTTTTTTTTTTTTTTTTTTTTTTTTTTTTTTTTTTTTTTTTTTTTTTTTTTTTTTTTTTTTTTTTTTTTTTTTTTTTTTTTTTTTTTTTTTTTTTTTTTTTTTTTTTTTTTTTTTTTTTTTTTTTTTTTTTTTTTTTTTTTTTTTTTTTTTTTTTTTTTTTTTTTTTTTTTTTTTTTTTTTTTTTTTTTTTTTTTTTTTTTTTTTTTTTTTTTTTTTTTTTTTTTTTTTTTTTTTTTTTTTTTTTTTTTTTTTTTTTTTTTTTTTTTTTTTTTTTTTTTTTTTTTTTTTTTTTTTTTTTTTTTTTTTTTTTTTTTTTTTTTTTTTTTTTTTTTTTTTTTTTTTTTTTTTTTTTTTTTTTTTTTTTTTTTTTTTTTTTTTTTTTTTTTTTTTTTTTTTTTTTTTTTTTTTTTTTTTTTTTTTTTTTTTTTTTTTTTTTTTTTTTTTTTTTTTTTTTTTTTTTTTTTTTTTTTTTTTTTTTTTTTTTTTTTTTTTTTTTTTTTTTTTTTTTTTTTTTTTTTTTTTTTTTTTTTTTTTTTTTTTTTTTTTTTTTTTTTTTTTTTTTTTTTTTTTTTTTTTTTTTTTTTTTTTTTTTTTTTTTTTTTTTTTTTTTTTTTTTTTTTTTTTTTTTTTTTTTTTTTTTTTTTTTTTTTTTTTTTTTTTTTTTTTTTTTTTTTTTTTTTTTTTTTTTTTTTTTTTTTTTTTTTTTTTTTTTTTTTTTTTTTTTTTTTTTTTTTTTTTTTTTTTTTTTTTTTTTTTTTTTTTTTTTTTTTTTTTTTTTTTTTTTTTTTTTTTTTTTTTTTTTTTTTTTTTTTTTTTTTTTTTTTTTTTTTTTTTTTTTTTTTTTTTTTTTTTTTTTTTTTTTTTTTTTTTTTTTTTTTTTTTTTTTTTTTTTTTTTTTTTTTTTTTTTTTTTTTTTTTTTTTTTTTTTTTTTTTTTTTTTTTTTTTTTTTTTTTTTTTTTTTTTTTTTTTTTTTTTTTTTTTTTTTTTTTTTTTTTTTTTTTTTTTTTTTTTTTTTTTTTTTTTTTTTTTTTTTTTTTTTTTTTTTTTTTTTTTTTTTTTTTTTTTTTTTTTTTTTTTTTTTTTTTTTTTTTTTTTTTTTTTTTTTTTTTTTTTTTTTTTTTTTTTTTTTTTTTTTTTTTTTTTTTTTTTTTTTTTTTTTTTTTTTTTTTTTTTTTTTTTTTTTTTTTTTTTTTTTTTTTTGCCGACCCCTTAGAGAGTAGGCTGTACCTAAAATTTAGCTGTTATTGAAATTTCGCGACTTCGCCCTTAACAGGTTGGTATTTAAAGCGAGAGGTGTCATATTCAGGTCTTACGATGAGATTCAGATGTACCAAAAGGACGACTCCTAAATAAGACAAAGTGATCAACATAGATTCTACTGTTATCTACAGTTTAGAATTATGCAAATTGTACTTGAGAAAAAACCAAAATATTATGCTGTTTAAATATTAGACGTTCTAATTTATGTAATACATATATGATATATTTATTATTATTAAAGTGAACTTCAGTCAACATCACACTGAATACTGCAGTATAATGGTATATTTGTTTCCTATTTATGTCACTTGACGATACTAGTAGGAATTTACATTTGGGCGTCATTTTACTTCCACTCGTATTCAAATAATTTACAGAAGACACATGTACACATGAATCCATAATGTACAAAAGTGAGTTTAAACTCAATTTACTCAGAATTTCTATCATTAATGATATAGTATCAGCAAACTAATGGAACATTATTGTTCATTGACAAGTAAAAGATAAGCTGATATTTCTACTGATTAATACTGTTACTTAAATATAGGTAAATATTAGATTAACTATCCATGGTAATCATAGTAACATCACCATTTTACTACAAAAACTACCCATAGGCTTATACAACTCGTTAAAAAACAGTAGTTAAAGGTCTATTTTCACATAGACTAATTACTTTGCAACACAAATATATGCAGGTCCTATTCTCAATTACACAAAGTCGGATTTTTAATAAATTATCCAATTACCAAGGCCTAATTGTAAAGGTTCAGTTTACGTTCAGTGGAAAACTAGAATTTCTTAATCAACAAATGTAAATAAATCAGTAAGTAATAAACTTGCTCAATCATTATACTTTACCCCTCTAAATCGATTAAATGTAAAGTGACAATATAGTGAGCCATTATTTCCACACTTCTCCCCCCATTTGTAACTAATATCAGCTCACTAGTTACTAGCTCCTTAAGGTAATTTCTGGAGTTCTAGTGTGAAGATGTGACCGGTGGGGTCCAACTTTGTCGAGTGTGAGACAGTTACCCACTGATGGCATGGATGATGTTGCGCAAACGTATCTCGAATCGACTGAATTGAATTTATCAACCGTTAGGAGCCGACTCAGTGGTCCAATGGTAAAACGCTTGCCTTGGAGCCAGAGGGTCCAGGGTTCAATCACCAATGGGGTCGTGGATGAGCAATGCTGAAGAGTCCCATGTTAGGATGAAACAGTTGCCTAGTGCTTCCAGGTGATCAGTGGTTGTCCGATTCAGACTAATTCATGATATCAGAAATGGAGAGTTAAATATCTCCACAAACCCCCCCCTAATTGTAACAAAATAGTCTTTGAACAATACAACAATTATGCTTTAACGGTCAACTCATACATAATGTGCCTTCTCCAACTAAAATCACCCTCCCCATTTGATACTATTATACAAATGTTATAGTGATGTATAGTTAAAAGACCAAAGTGTTTGAAAAGTTTGTTACCTAAATAATAAAAACTGAAATGGATGAAGTCTGCAACTATCTTGAAAAATGATTTTTATTATTATTTTTTTCTTCTTAAAGTTTGTATAACTATCCATTTAGTATGAGTTAATTTCACTTTTGTAATTTGTTTATTTAGTTTCAATATCTTGGTAATTACCAAAAATGATTATTAGGTATTTCAGGTGAATAATTATTATATTCTATGTAAATAAATTTAACTTTTGAAGCGTGTAAATGTTCATTATCACTTAATTTCTTGTTTATCTTAACATTTCATTAAATTACAGACTAATTATGTAATAAATTATTTATTAATTACTTTAGAATTAAATTACCATTGCGATTTATATGTATGTCATTGTTTATATTGGTCCTAATAACAAAAATACCAAATGTCTAGCTTTAACACTTGACTCAGTCACCTACTTATATATATATATATATATATATATATATATATATATATATATAAGTCGCTATTCCTGGTTGTTTTGAATAAAGTAATTACATACTTTATGAATGTAATTAGTTATTGATTGTGATTATTTGGAAAGTAACTTAAAATATTTTGAATAACCAGTGTAATTAAATGTAACAGTTCAACTTATAACAGCTGAAGTGGATTATAATGGTTTACATTTGTTACTGTAGTTAATTAGTAGTATAAAATGGCGATCAAAAAGTGTAAATAATAACATCTATCTCACTTTTTGATATAACTAAACTTAAGCCATTACAAATTCTTGGTACAAATTTGGGGAATTATCCCTGTATTTTCGTTATTTGCATGAAGCCCATTTTTAAGTATCTATCAAGTTTAGTTAAAACAAGGTATTCTATGTCGTAAATGTTAAAAGACAGATGATCGTTAAGCTGTATAATGAAACGATTAAAGTTAAAGAATTTTCTATTGAACATCTATTATTAAAATTGATTGAAAGGAAATTCATTTTCGAGTTAGCTTATGAACAAGCATCACCATTTACTACGTAAATAACGCGGTTAGGAATTGTGTAGAAATTGTATTTGCTCAAAACGACAATGTCTGCGAACAAACATTGAATAGATGGAGATAAATTTGCTTTGAAATTCGATTCTAACTAGGCTTCGGTGAAACAATTTAAACAATATTAAAATAGACATAAACCAAACAAATTGTTATATAATTTACCGTAGGAAAATCTACATTTTATCATTCATTCTAAAAGAAGATTTTTCAAAATAGTTATCAAACGGGAACAACACATAAATAAAACTTCTATTACAATACTTAGTTAATAGACGGAACAATAATTATTGATTTCACGTTAAGTTGCCAACGGATGACAGTTCTTCTTACAGAACAAGGTAAGGTTTGACAGCTATTTTTTCGCTAAAACCGGGCTTCTCAGTAGTAAGCATTTGAGACTGCAAAGGAGATCAAGCACATGACAGCGTAATGGTATACAACTCTAGCTTCAGTCTTTTTGTGATTTCTCGCAATCATTATCCATAAACCATTTTTAAGTCATTGATATATGTAGTGACTTTTCATCCGTTACTTTAAAATTACATCCAAAGTGAATACTGTGACAAATGAAATTAACCCGACAACATCTATTCAGGTTTAAATATCATTCGTAGTCATTACCAAATAACCAATAAAATCCTTCTGATCAACACAGAAAAGCAAAAATACATAATCTGAAAACATTGTCTTGGAAAATATTATAAAACCTCTAAGATTATTAACAATCAATTCTTTATTCCAGGTTAAGTGAAACAGATACAATTTGAAAGTACCTTTTGTAAGAAATTCTGAACAAACTGCTACAAATCTAAAAAGCCGAAATTTAGCTACGCATTGAAAAGTGTTTTAGTTATCTATGATATTAACAATGATACATTCCAAATGGATGGTTTTTAATAGCCAAATTAAACGAAATGTGTGTTTTGCAACTGCCCCGGAATCAACATCATTCAAATTTGTTTGGGGTAGTATGCCTACTAGACAATTATATGGTAGATGTATATGTACATGAACACTAAGATAATTTTATAAATTCATAGACGTTTTAAGCACTTGGCATAATTGAAACTTATTTCACAAAGTCTAACGACAGAGAATTAATTAAATGCAATGTAAACGAATAAAAAACCAACACTATCAACGATTGGTGAAAGGTGAAGAAACTAAATACAACCTTTAAAAGACTATAATTAAATGAAGAAAAAATCTAGATAAATAATTAGTCAAAACTTGTAGGAAGATGGCAAATAAAGTGCATTTTAGATCACCAGGATCGAATTTGAATAATATTGTCTGAATTTTTCAACGATTAGCTTATATATACCGATTAAATGGAACTCTTCAACGAATTCATTATCCCACTGTACAGTCATATATATATATATATATATATATATATATATATATATATGATAAATTATAGGCCAGTTAATAATTACAAGGGTTTGATTGGTCGTCAGGTGAAATTCTCAACTATTTAATGTTTTAAAAAGTGATTAAGTAATTAATGAGAAAATATTTGTAAAGCATAAAAATTGTATAATCAGTAAATTTGTGACAGCAGTTATGATTATCATTAAAATGGGTATTGTGTTAATCAAAATCAAGAAAATTGTTACGAAGATAATAATTGTAATGTGATGATAATAATTCAAATGTTTATAATGACTGGTTGAATGCCCCACAGATTGATGTTACTAGAGTACCAGTGAAAACCGCAGGGCAGTGGACAGTAATGCAGTCCTGGTTCGGGAATCCTTAGCACTGAGTATCCTAGATTCTGCCTCATGGGCTTCAGGTTGATTAACATCTTGCCTTCTGCACTACGAGGCTGGTATCATATGATATAATTCCCACTTCCATTAATTTGTGATATAGCGTGATGATTATCGATTGTCTGATGCTGCTTGGTTCTTAATACTACCCTACCGACATAAAAATATGACAAATTCACTTAGGTAAAACTTAATACGAGTCCCTACAAACCACCTGAATTTACTAATAATAATTGTTCTTATTATAATTATAATAGCTGTGAATAGTAATATTAGAAGTAGGTATGAGTTGTAAAGTGACAAGAAACCACAAACGAATAAATAAATTAGGTAACTTTAAACTAAGTCGATGATAAAGAAAGCAGTTTAACAAACCGCCTTTGTACGCACAACTTAAGTTACAAGTTGTGGATAGCTGAAGCTTATAGAATGCAAAGAAGATTCAAAAGTAAGCTTTTTGGTATATTTGCCACGATTCTCAATATTATGTCTAATGATGAATCTGAGGCTGAGTGCTTAGAATCTGCCATGTGTTACTGAATGAAAAATGTAATTAGTTTGCCTTGTCCTTCACAAATCTATGCTGCAAAATGTTCTAGGTTACAACGAAGAAGAGGTCTTGACGAATAACATATGTACTTAGCTCCATATCAGCAAGTAATCCGGTAAATGCATACTGAATTGGTCAATTATCGCAGCTTGCCATATTAGTATGTACATTTTATACAGATTGATAATGAATTCGTTGATAATGGATCCTATTGCCCAATTAATCTGTTTCACAATTATGTTTATGTAGATAGTTTCACTTCATTTCCTCTTTAATATATTTGTTAAAGAAACAATATCTAGGTCTAGTTATTACATAAAAAAGCTAAGTACTTTACGTGATAAGAAATAAAAAAAATGTAATGATTATGTAAAAGATTTCTTCTCATTTTAATAATCATGTAATCAGTAATTCAATTATCTGAAGTATCCATAGATAGGAATATTTTCTATCTGTATGAATTTACTTGTTATTTGGAAATATGTATAAAATGCATAATTCTTAGAACAAGAAATATTGTGACTGTTTTATTTTCCATTATTATTGTGAGTGTAGTACTCAGCTTTCTTACTTCATTCATTCAAGTTTAGTGTGTTTTACTTCTGTTGTCTTAATGTTAATCATAACCAGAAGTATTAAAACACTGTATATACTACTTATAAATGTAAGCATTTTGAATCTAATGATTACTTACATATTAAGATTGTTCTACAATTTATTATATTCATAATAAAATGTATTGATAATGAATAATGACTATAATCTTCAGGTTAAGAGTCTAAGAATGCTTTTTTTTGAATAAGTGAATTCTGAAAATATAGAAAAAATATATTTGTAATCTGCTTTCTTTGACATGTTTCAAGTCGTTTAACGTTGTGATTATGTTAAATGAACTTTAGATAATCTAGATACAGAAAAGATGTAATGATAATGTCTACAAAATTCTTATCAAAATACAAATTAAATGTATTCAGAATGGACAAAAATTTAATTCATAACATCCTAGAATTGAAATGATGTGCTTATTATTAGACATCGTGAAATGAATTTCTACATTTTTCTGTTTTTTTGTTGTAACGTAGTTCGATGAGTTTTCAGTTTATTTTCATAAACATTTATTTTAAAATATGCACTTTAGGCGGAATTTTTTCACAATTTGCGTAACTATTTTTCTTTGTGTTACATTAGTTCCTCTTCGAGTCCATCGAATTTGCATTCATTATCATAGTAATTCATAATGCAGAAAGGCTGATTATTAATTATGTCTACAATCGATACCCATGGAAATAATTTTCCATCCTTTTGGAAAACTATGAACGTTAACGGATTGGATACTTCATCGTTTTTCCGATCAAATTTCAACTGCCTTTTCATTCTTGTTCAATTATGTCTGGTTTTTAGAAATATTTAGTGATAATTAATATACTAAAACCGAAACATATATTCCTTCTGTGGAGCACGATAACTGTAAAACTTTCCTCTCAGTAACGCTGATAAACTAACTGATAGTTTTGTGCCCGTTTTACACAACTACCTGCTCGTCATATACAGTTTTTCTTATACGAATCATTTTTAATTTGTTTGACGATAACTAAGAAATTTGAGAGACTGTTTTTATTTAATAACATTTTCTACAAAAGGCAAAATAAGATTCGTTGGGTACAAGATTAGATATACAGTCTTTGCAGAAAACAAAGCACAAATAATACTTCAGTTATTTGATTCTATTTCTATTAAGATATTACTAAGGAAAGAAGAAAAACACTTTTAGAAAACAAAGTCACCAAATACATTTGTCTTCTATTCTTGTTCTGTATATATGAATCATAACAATAAAACCCATTTACTCTATTATAACTGGTATTCAGAAACACAAGATACACTTAAAGTAATTACTGCTATAAACATTTTGTTGATAAACAAAAGTATAGTAGATAAAGTTTACTTATTAGTCGAAGCACAATAAAATCATTGACACATTTAAGTAGTTTCTTTTTCATGGAAATAACTACAATGTGACACAATTGTCTGCTAATTACATTGGTTTAGCGTCACATTAGTCCTGTCACAAATTCAATGAAGCTAAAAATGTAAACCACTGAACTCTGCCTTAACTATTCTTATGTAATGTACTTATCAATAAATCAAACAAACTTCTTTCCAGCAGGATACCCATCAATATATTGACTTCGAAATGATATTAATTATGTGAGACAAAGCAATGTAATGGAAACTTTGCTATTATTATAAAATTTATAATTGAAAAGTAATAGTAGTAGGAATTATTTGGAATCATAAATAATATACAATTCAAGTTACAATTAACACAAATATGTGCATTTACGCCTTAATACATGGTCAATATCATTGTCAAAATATTCCAATTGACCTTAATCGACCTATGAGAAATAATCATGTTAATTATAAGCTGTAATTAATTCTACACATAAGCATATTTATATTTGGAATATTAAAGTAACAACACGCTAAGATTACAAAACTATTCTAATTGTTCTCATGAACTATCGAAAAGATATAGATATTTCTTATTTGTGGCTATTTAGCTACGAAATAAAAGGTTTGAATAAGTTGTTAATTTAAAAAATACAGTTAATTAAACCAATAAAATTCTTAAAAATTTGACATCACAAACTGATCTGAATAAGACGACCATTGATCACCATGAAACGCTGGGCATCTGCTTCGTCCTAGTACAAGACTCTTCAGCGGTGTACATTTACGACTCCACCAGGGATCAAACCAAGGACTAACTTCTCGAAGTAATTTGTGAGGATTTAGAGAAAAAAAGTGACAAATAGAATTCAACCATGCCTGTTATGAGGCAGTTAAGCATCTCAAACAATAGACTAGGTCGCTCAAACGTATCGCTAACTTACTCGCTTAGAAATATCAACCTTTAGGGGCTGATTTAGTGGTCTAATGGTAAAACGTTCGTCAATTAACCAGAAGACCTTGGATTTCCTCCCCTGCATACTGTTGAAGAGTACCATACTAATACTAACCAACTATCCAACTTTTCTTGGTGATCCATGGTTGTCTAATTCAGACCAATTTGTGATGTCAAATTAATATTCAACAATTTCGACAGATGATTACAGAAAATTTCACTTGTAATGGTTTGTTTTCTTTTGTAGTTAGTATTAAGGTCTGTAATCAACCATTCACTATTACCATATGTGTAGCTTAATCAAATTGTTTATATATAAGATCAACTCATAAATTTCATCAACGTTAAGATTTACAAATGATGAATTTCCAATAGAACAAAACACATTCCCAATTCCATTTACCATTTATTATTTAAGTTTGACAGAGAAATTATTTGCAAAAAAGTACAACCACAGAAACTGCTTACCTAGTTACAGTTATTTTGATTGTTTTATGTGTACATTTTATCATGAATATTAATGCTGTGCTTAAAACATCCCACCTTACAAATAATTATTAATATTAAGTATATACAGCTTTATGGGACCGATAGATTTTCTAGTTTACATCACAGAGTAACTACAATCATTTTATCAGACTTCTAAACAGTCAGAAACCATGACTTTATCAGAAGTTTGACTAGGGACAAACACTTAGGATTCGAACAAATGAGTTTCATTTTATAATTTAAATTTTCAATTTTAATCAGTTCATGATAATATGGGAACTATATTCATGTGAAAATCAAGATAATTAATGATTCTATCACACAGCATTGAAAAAATATTTTAGCGTTTTACGATATTTCTCTTCTTAATAAGTGCACCCATGATTTATTTTGAATTTGAATGTGAACTGTCGAACTCTTAAGTGTTATAGAGATAGATGTTGGAAACTATCAGTCGTAGTATACCGATATCTATCTCTGTTTATGTTTTAATTGATATTATGTTAACAGCTGATGATGATACACGAAAACAGTAAGTATAATAAGAGTCGATACCCATAAATCTAGACACCAAGGCCGCTGTTCTATACTCTTATTTCTGCCTCGTGATTTCCAGTTTCCAAGCCGAGTAGAAAAACACATGCTAGCCGATAATCAACCAGTGGTTATATTTCACATATCTGCTTACATACACACGAAACCTGACCACACAGTGAAATGATAATAATAACATTTTTGCAAAAGAAGGATGATGACTAGGAACTCAGAGAATAGATAAATAATTATTTAGTTATTGTTGCTGAATGGAAAATTGTAGGATAACATTTTATGGGCTTAATAGAAAGTTAGGGTCTGAGGAACATGATAATAATAGAAATAAAATAGTCAATTTAAATGCATCCAAAATAAATGGAATAATCTTTTAAAAGACAGTTCCGAAGGTTAGTTATTTTTCTTGAATCGCCCAATATAACATTTATAAATGTATTACGCAATGCTGGTAAGTGCTAAATTAATCACTTCCAACGAACTTAGAATATCACTGTAGTATTTTGTGAGCCAATCATAAATTTGTCATGAAGTATGTTGTTGTATATTAGAATATGAAACCTATTGATAAATTACCTGTGATCTACTTTAACTTATTGAAAAAATGGAAATTACCCACTAGAAACATTGATCTGATTGAGAATTCTGATATTAGCAGTATAAATATAACCTAAAGGAATTAATAAATGCAGTTAGTTAAGTCAACTAACAGTAACAAACAGAACAATAATAGATCATTTTATTTTTCAGGTGGATGTTTATTAGAATTACATTTTATTTTAAGTAGAATGTTGTAAATAAATTCGCGAAATTATCATGATCTCACATTTCAAATAAATGATATACCTTCAATATGAACAGTTTCATGAAGTGTTTTTAGAATCATTTAAAGATGCATTAGTTTGTGAATGCATACCAAGTTATAATTACGCATTCTAAACTTTCTAAACTTATTATCATATTTAATACATTCAGTTAATAGTGTACTCAAATCATTAATGTATACAATGTATAAAATTTATGGAGAAATGTTTTCATACGAATTATTACTAATTAGTAATTCAAGGTAAACTAAAGACTACTAGACAGTTATTTCATTTTAGAATTTGGCTATTCAATAGTAAATGTTCACATAACTATATGGGTTTTAAAATCAAAAATTTTCGAAACTTAGTGAGACAATAAAAACACAGATTAATCAAGTAAATATCCATTGATCATTATTTTCTGCCAAGAGAAATATGTTTCAGTATTATCATATTAACTTAACATCATTTGTAATCAACTGTCTATCTCTCTAATGATTTGACAGACTCGATGTGAGGACTTTTATCAAAAGACAGTATTCACTAACGATTAATAGTTCGTTTATGTAGATTTTTTTTAACTGAAAGTTGACTAATATGGATAGACTATATATATCTGTAAATAACCTCAGTAGATGAAGTTAAAAAAATTCCAACTTTTCGCTTGGTGTGTTGGTCTGAGCTACTTCAGGGAAATAACCAAGATCGAAACTTGTCGAATATAAATATAAGTAATAAATCAAATTACCTTACGAATATCTAGGCTTATGCAGGGTATGAAAATGCTACATGAGTGATTGTAAGTGAAATAATGCTGAAATTGTTGTGGATGCAGGAAGGTGAGCATTTCGTGTGTAGTTTCATGTTACATACATACGTATGCATATACTGTTCTGAGTTATGTCCACTCAGAGGAATAGACAATCTGAAGATTAGATTGATATCAAATCATAGTAAGAGTAAATCATTGTAATAATAATTATGAGTCAAAGGATGGCTGCATATTTGCAAATGACAACATGTTGAACTGCGTAATTCGATTAAATATTTGTAAACAGAATAAATTAATTAATGTAATAAGTTGGAAGTTGGACTAGTAGATGCTTAAATTCATTTTTTAATTATTAGTTGCCATGGTGCAGCTAACAGTACTCAATCTCTTTGGTTGATGTTATGAATGGCGACCTGCTTGAAATCTTGAGCTACCACGTTTTAACAAATATCTCAACAAGTTACTTTTTAGTCTTTTGTTTTGTTCTAATTGCTCAATCACGTCCCAAAATCGGATTGCGTACCTATACACCTTTATAAAAGTCTACGACCTATCGTGAGTAATCCAGTTATATCTAAGAAAAGACATTATGGTGGCTAGTAACATGCGTTGATGAATAAACTCAAGTATATGAACATAAAAAGCTGGATAATCAACTAGCTTTATTCCTATTTCTCCGTAATAGAAAAATATACTTTGTACAAAGGAAAGTGCCCCACTCATCTATTACGAAAGTTAGTTTGCCTCAAGGAGCTGTTCTTCCCCGTTGTCTTCTCATTTTTCTTGAATGACTTGCCCTCTTCTATGAAAATGCCTTTGTTAAATACGCAGATGATCTTACTATTTGTATACCAGTTTCTTCCTTAAATTGTTGTGAAATGAACTGTTTCTTAGCGAATATTAAATAATGGTCCAATTTGAATGGTATTCAACTTAATCTCTCTAAATGTCAAATATTCATTTTCAGTCTTAGAAATGAAAAGACTTACATGCTCTTGTGCATTCACACGATGTTTGTAAAATTGGAGACTTTATAATTAAGACAACGTCGAATGTTACTTATCTTGGTGAACCTTTTACTTCTGTCTATGCTAACATCAAAGAGGATTTTATTTCGTTTAATACATTATGTAAAGCGACTACATAGTTTTGGTATTACCAAGCACTTAATTTTGTTAACATTATATATATATATATATATATATATATATATATATATATATATATATATAAATGTATCTTTATTCAGATGTGTACATAGGAGAGTAACTTGTTGAGACACTGTATGCTGAAAATTCATATTGAACTAAACATACCATTAAACAAAGCTATTATTATTATTATTTGGTTTATATTGTTCGGCTCCAGATATTAACCTTTCTATGTACGAAATAAAACCTTTTCGAAGGATTTTAATTCCATCAAAATTGATACTGTACCCTGATTCTATTGGATATTACCGACTTATTTTCAAGTTTCCTTATATCCTCAGAGGATTTAGGAATATGCTTCGAATAGATTAAATGTTCCTTCATCCTTGCATTCAACTGTCGTGGTGTTTCTCCTATGCATTCATAACATTTGATCTCATAGACACAGTTTGTTTGTCCTTCATTTGGTACTCTATCCTTGATATTTAGAAGTGCAGAGCCCAGTGTATTGTTCGTTCGGAAGAAAACACATATACCATGTTTATTTGAAGTTCTAATTTCTTCGGACGTTCCATTTCTGTATGGCACAGCTGCAGTGTCAATCCACTCTTTCGGTTGGATCTTTGGTTTGTCTTTCCCATTACATTTCTCCTTAAGTATCTTTTTGACAACGTCTTTAGGGTAACTGTTCACTATTAGTGTAGACACTAAATTTAATCCAGTTTCTTGATCTATTTTATCTGTGATTAGTTGGTGGATTCTGTTTAGCAGGTTTCCAACAACTGTCATTTTTATTTATTTGGCATGAATAGATTTATAGTCTAGGTATATAACAGAATGTGTTGGTTTCAGAAAAATGTTAATCTTAAGATAGATATCTTACTTCCTTTCAACCAGACAGTCGAGAAAGGATAATTTTTGATGGATAGTTTCGACTTCTTTAGTGAATTTGATGTTGTTGGAAATACTGTTGACCTTTTCTAAAAGTTCATTTAATGTATCTTGTTTTGTTGTCTACTTACCTTAGCCAGAGTTTGGGATGATAGAGACATTTTGAGAGTGCACTTGTATCCAGTGTATACATAAACAGGTTAGCAACTAATGGGGACACTGGAGATCCCGTCTTACACCTTCTGTTTGTTTATAAAGATTTCCTCGAAACTTAAACAATGTAGAAATTAAGCATAAAATCAAGCATTTAGTAATTTCAGGAGGATCTAAAGGACATCATAGACTTAAGCCATTGTTTGCATATAAATATTCATTTATAATGTTTAAGCAAATATTAATAGGGACATTAGCAAATAAACATCAAACATTAAAACTTGCCATTACTTCATTTTCTTCCTCTTTAACGTATGTTTATAATCATGTTTTTAAAATCAAATGCAATTTTAATTTACAAATATATTCTATTCATATGCCTTAAATGCACTGAATGCCCATGGTTTGTAAATATTTGTGTTCTTTTTTGGATTAAAATTCTTATAAATTTAATTTACCCTACATATTAAGGTAAACAAATGTATTGTGGAAAATCATAAAGAATATATGTTCTACTTTGAACTACAACCTATTTACTCTATAAACATAAATAAAATTCACATGTCTTATTTTCTTACGAAGTTCTCCTAGACATTTTAATAATAATAAAAGACTTGTCTGGAGTGACACAGTTATCACCAATGACAATGGATAATCGTCGAGCTAAATATCACAAATTGATGGAAGTTGAAATTCTACCATTGGATGCCGACTCAGTGGTGCAGAGGGTTAGGCGTTCGCGTCAAACTGAATCCCCTGGTGCGGAATCTGCTGTGCGCGCTGCCGAATAGTTTCACACTAGAACGAAACAGCTATCCAGTGCTCCCTTGTTGTCAATCGTACCCTGCCAACATCAATTTGTGATAGATTTAATCAAATAAAGTAACTGATCTCCACAAAAATAACCATCCCAATTGAACAATAATAAAAGATTCGTAAATCGTAAAAAGGTGAATTTCAAAGTTTCAATATACTATAGTTTATTAGTAACAATATAATTAATAGATAAACAGATTTAAATGTTAAATAAACAGTTTTAGATTACAAACAATTCATTAATACGTTGTAGTTCTACATAATATATAGCTTTTAAATTCAACTGTGACTACAGTGAAAAATAGTGTAGAATAAGAGTAAGAGATATGCATACATTGTCTGTAGTTTGTATCTATCACTTGGCTGAGGTATGCTTGATAATTTCGATCAACGAATTAAGACACAGAGTGACATGGTTTACAATTGATCAAAGTGGCCCAAATGTATTCACTCTTTATTTTTGACTAGATCTTTGGTTCCATTATTCGTGAGCATGATCAGTGACAACCAACGAGGATCTGATGCAAATGTGAGGGCACGAATTGGCAAGGTACTGGCAGAATTTCTACTACTGAAAATTATCTGGAAATAAAACCAACTATCAGCCAATATCAAACTCACAATTTTCAATACAAACATCAACTCAGTTCTATTGTATGAAGCTGAAACCTGGAGATCTACGAGATGAATCATTCAAAACATACAAGTAGTTATAATTAGTTGTTTGAGCAAGATACTTCGGACCCTTTGGCCAGACACTATCAGCAACAACAACCTTCTATGTCAGCGAACAAACAAACCAATATCCAGGTGGGGAAGGAATCAGGAAATGACACTGGATGTGGATAGGACACACATTCCGTAAATGACCAAACTGTGTCATAAGTCAAGTACTAACTTGGAATTCTCAAGTCCAAAGGGAAGGACAGAGACCAAAGAACACATTGCCCAGGTAACTGGAGGTCGTCATGAGAAGAATGAATAGCACTTGGGAAGTGCTGTAAAGGAAAGCCCAGGACAGAGTTAGTTGGAGAATGCTGCTTGATAGTCTATGCTCCACGTGGCATAACGGTCATTGATAGACTGAATAAAATTTCATTATTCATTCGTATTTACATTTGCTTCCTTCCTTCTTCCCTGTTTAATGATACTATTATGTTAATCACTTAAATTTGATTGCGTTTCACTAATGTGGTATGACGACTTGAACATCTGTAAAGATGTGAAAGGTTAGTTGTTCATGATGGATTGATATTATCTGAAATACATAATAGTTTCCCTGAGAATATCAGTAAATAATAAAATATGTTGAAGTAACTATGTAGATCTTATAAATTAAATAAGACATTCCGTCTAAAGAAAGAATAACTTTATCGTTAAACGTCATTATTTGTATTATTATAAATTAACTTTGGAAACTGCAGAAAGTTTACAAAAATGTCGATAATCTACTAGGTTTTTGCAAGGTTTTCTCTCCAAACTTTTAAGAATAATATACTTCTATAATTGTCCTAAAAAAGAGTTGAACTAATACTAATTAAATCATTTGCAGATGGTATAGACTTTGGACTCACTTACTTTACTCTTTTATTCCGTGTTACATTAGAATCAGCAAGTGTATATTTTATGCAAGCATTAAATTTTGAGAGCCTTATAAATATAACTATGTATTCAATCGAACTCATTATGTATTCGTTCCAACTAAAACCTACTGAAGTTCCATAGTGTTAATTTGTGCTCTGATTTTAGAAATGGATGGTTTCGATAACACTCCATACATTCCAAGTATCTAAATGAGTATATTGCAACAGATATATACCAAGATTTATATGAAAACAGTCTGTTTATGGAATTATAAGAGACCGCAAGTTTTACACTTAGTACAGAAAATTTAATAGGACACTTTCGTCAGTAGTTTGCTCTGACGGAGAAGCCAAAAATGAGGACGAAAGCTCTGCAATTAAACTATGCCACTTAGAAAACGCAGTATAACCAAATAATGGTGTTCGTGATTGGTATACAGTGAACGTAAGCTTAAATTTTTCGTACGGATATGTACTAGATAACAAAACAAACAAATTTATAAGACTTTTGAAGCTGACACTTCTATGAACTAGTATTTTTAATTTACTACGGAACAGATCATCGTGAGAACAAAAGAAACGTTGTAGTGAACTACTATGAAAGTTCTAGTTACTTTATTAATTAAAGGAATACGAAAAACTATAACCATTTTATCACTTCAGGAAAAATGAATGATTTATTCTGTGCTGATTTATTAGTAAAAGAAATCAGCTTATCAGAGTTCATACAGAAATCTGTTTTATGCTGCGATAGATGACACGATTGGATGAGATATTATCGTAATCAAGAAGGTGGTCAACTAAACAACATAGATTGATAAAAACACACCTTTTCTCTATTGTAATTTAGCTTTTTATTAACTGACAAACCGTTACAAGACAATATTTGTCCATAGTCTGTGAATGATTATTGTTTAGTAAAATGCAACTCCATATGAACAGTTTATCTAATCTGAAATCGGGATGGCTAATTCTGTGAAGGTTGGTATCTTAATTGATTGGGTACGTCACAGATTGATGCTAGCAGGGTACGATTGAAAACCAAGGAGCACTAGACAGCTGTTTTGTTTTGGTTTGGAGCTCCTCAGCAATGCGCACCCCAGATACCGCACCAGGGGCTTCAGGTTGATGGCGAACGCCTAACTCTCTGCACTAATGGGTCGGAATCCAATAGTAGAATTCCAACTTCCATCAATTTGTGATATTTAGCTTGACGATTATCCATTGTCACTGGCGATAACTGTCTCACATCTGGTACACTTGAACTCCACTATTCACGACTTTTCACCAGAATTTCAGGAACATCCCAGAGTTAGTCACCAGTGAGCTGATTATTATAGTTTAATTGGATGGTTATTTTTGTGGAGATTGGTTATTTAGTTGATTTAATATATCAGTGATTGATGTTGGCAGGGTACCACTAAAAACTAGGAACCATTCGGCCTCTATTTCGTCACAGTAAGGGACCCCTCAACAGTTAGCACTCATGACGTGGAAATTTAGGGGGGTGTGATGAATTCAATCAGCTAAGGAAAGAAACTATTTAATTATATTATTTAGAACATGAGACAATAAATCAATATAAAATAATAACATGTGAAATAATTGTAAATTGCAGAGTATTATCGAACTAATTCATTTCAATTAATCACTTTAGAATAAAATGCACAAAAATCTACTTCAGTGTTGACAAGCCATTTCATACATACAATTTTCAATGTTATCCCTCTAAGTTTTGCAATGTAGCCCAACAATAGCAATAACTGGAGAACACGTAAAGAAATAGAATTTAAATAACCTCATGAATAAATACATTTTTTTTCACTACAGAGTATAAACTTTAAGGTATCTATATAAAGAAGTAAGTATTATTTAACGATCATTACAAATAAGCAGAAAGGTGCATAATTTATAATTGACCCATTCAAAGCAATCTTCATAGTGAATAATTTCAAGCTGGAAGAAATTTAGGCAAAACAACAAAAAATACCAAGAACATGAATGAATACGTATTAATAAAATAGGCAGTATATCACTATTTTTGATTCTTTGTACTAAAACTAGTCTCAAATAAGATACTTCAACGTTACTTAGTATTTAACGTAAAAGTGTTTATAGTTGAATGAATAAATGAACAAATGAATAGATTAACATGAATGAATGATTAGTTAAAATAATACGTTAAAACAAATATACTCTTTGGCATTTTATTTTCAATGAATAATGAAAAAAAATTGACCTAATAACATTATTTTCAAAAAAAAAAATACATTTTATTCACCATTTCATACCATTTTACTATTAATATTTATGTTAAATGCTATCCCTGAAAGGTAATGACCACAAGTTGATTATTGTATGCTTTATTAGAAATAGATAATATTAATGATGGGCACAATCATATGAAGTAGTAGAACAGATGTAATGAAAGCAAAGTTGAAAAAAAAAACACACATACAGTTATGTATTCTATCATGTTGTTTTAGATACTGGTAAAAATAATGATAGTATAATAATAACAATAGTAATAATAATTCATCTATGCGTTTTTTGATGGCCTAATAGATAGCAGAGTTTCAGTTGTAGGTTAAAAGGTCTTTCATTTTTAGACTTTATATATGTATAATTATAAATCAGTAATCATACGAATATAAAACTAGAAATTTCTATCCCTAAGTAAAGAATTATATAACTTTGGTAGAGTTGAATTCTCTGAACTGCACGGGATGTACCACTACACAAAATAATTTTCGAAAATAACAAAACCTCCTCATTATCTCAGTGTTTATAAAATAACACAATTAATGTCTAATGACTGCCTAAAAATGATTATTACATAAACAAAGATAATTTAATATACAATGAAGTTGTTTTACGATAATTTTACATAATTTTGAGTCAATTTTTAAAATAGATATTAACAGATAATTTCATGAGCATCAGAAAGCACCGTAAAAATCTATACATGTTATGCCTGAATGAAAAAAAACATTATTTTGGTTTATTTTGCTGTATTAGGATACTCATTTAAATTTATCAATTGATATGAAATTCACATATTTATATTCTGATTGTTACATAAGGTCATATACCAAATCATTCCCCTATAACAGTTCTAGGCTCCTTTGGGTATGATCAAACTATGTATAAAAGTCATATAATGTACATGTAGTTTACTAAGGTAACGACATGCAAGTTTAGAAAAAACACAACTCAACACCTAATACAGATACACTAAATAATATACATGGGAGAAATAAAAATTCCCTAGACATGGTGTTAAAACTTTAAGATAGGGTTGACATGATTATTCTTAGTCCTATTGTAATGGTCTTACAATAAGTTAGCTATTAATAAGTTGAAATCTACGATAACGAACAATCTTTAAACTGTTAGTGTTTCTTACTGAATGTGCACATACATTTTTATAATCATTGTAAGTGTAAGAACCCCCCCCCCCAATGTATACATTTATTATTTCTTACAGTCCCCAATTTAAATTATATTAAATATACTGGAGGTAAAATATATTTTTAATATATAAAACATAAGATTACATGCAATTCTAATCGAGACTTAATCGATTAAGTGTAATCACTTCAGAAAATACGTATAGTTTGATTGCAGAGTTATTTTGATCTTGTAGTATATTATCATTGGTGTTTACCTCGGGTCATTTATTAGCGGTACAATGTAGTTTGAAACCATATTTGTTTTTGAAAAACATCAGTAATTAAGAAAAACAAACACTCCTTTCGTGATTTACATGTATCTCCTTCCAAAATATTTTGATACCTAAAGCCATCCTACTATGTATGCCATTTCAAAAAATAATTGCAGTAACGTTTCGATACAAAATTTTCCATATACACGTAATCAGATAACACCAATAGACATAATGATTTCAATATTTAGATCACTCAATCATTATTATATACGAAAATTATTTTCAGAACTCATCTCATAAAACCATATTGGAATTATTTGATGTCCATTGAATGATCAGTTGTTGCAACCATCTGTCAAACAGAAGCATATGATAAAATGAATTCATCAAAATGCATTTATTATGTTTTCAGCGAATTGCAAATATTACAATCAGAAAAAAAGGTTTATAAATGTTTTCTTGTTATTGTACTGTTCATAATAAATTTGTTTATTAGAATATACCCGCCATTACAGACGCCCATATAGGAGAAATTTCGAAAGTAGTTTATAAAAACAATTAAATATTCTACCTAAAATTATCGAAACATTTCTAAACTCTTTAACATTAAATCGCAATCACTTAATACTAGTGATTGTTGTTAGAGATTACTGTTACAATGAGATGAAGAGAATATCAAAAGTTCCATGTTTATGTCACAAAAATATATATAATCTTACAAAATTATAGGTAAAGAAAGTCAAGTGAAGAGTTGTTTGTTGTAAATTTTTCACCAAGGCTCCACATATATGCACATATATTTATAATATACGCTAATAATAAAATCGATACCAGTTACTTGGAAGTATGCTAGACAATGGTACATGTTGAGTGAGTTATCCCTATTGCCCCAATAATATTATGTGTTAATCCCGTTTAATATTCGACGGTTCGACAACGACAACAACTTGATCCCAAATCAGAGCAAGAGTAGAGCAGGTAGCGACATGTATTGAGAAAATAACAGCAAAAGATAAAAGGCAAAAGCAAAGCAAATAGTTGTACTAGAGTTTGTATAAACATCGGTAAAGAATATTCCAGGAACCTCCCGATCGTTGGCTCGGGTTGGTTAAGAATGGGCCAATCGCAACACAGCCTCGTGAGCATGTTTTGAGCATGTTTTAATCAAGATCGTTCCATGCTAACAGTATACTATGTACTAATGTCTACGAAAACAACCACTACTAATCAGTAAATAGATAAGGTGGGCAAAGTGACTAATATTCAAAGGTCAGGAATTATAGAAGATTTGAATGAAACATGAAAGTATAAAAATGACAGACCGCACTATGTTAAGTTAGAGATCAGACATGATGTTTTGATAAATGGTCAATTGTTATGTCATTTAATTCTAATTTGGTAATTTCATAAGTAAGTACTTTCTCGTCTTTTAATTACATATATTAATTGCTAAAATGATCATCTACTACCTGATTATTTGACCTAATGCAAACGCAAACATTTCAAACTAATGTCATAGTAACTAAATAAATCAGTAGCACTTGTGTTGAACATTACTTACATGCTTCTTGTATCTAGCAATTTTCAAACATTGGTGACTTCGGAAGATTATTTGCATCCAAGTCACGAAAGGTTGCACCTTTTCCTTAATTAATTATTCTGAGTATGTACAATACATTCATAACTTTATAGGAAGAGGGGGGTAAAACTCAGGTTACGTATCCAAAGTAAAAATAATTTCTTTAGCAAGAATACAATAGTCTATTTTTTTTTATACAAAATAACATGATTTTAATCTGGTATAATCAATCGGAGAGTGTATTATTCCAAATTTATCTAACTCTACATCAAACGCCCTTTCAACAGAACTAGTTTTAAACAATATGTAACATTATACAAACTACAGAAATAAAAAATGGAAGTATTGTTGACTTAATTAAAGTATACCCTTCAATAACATAAAGCAGAATTTACATTTCACAAAGAAATAATTCATTAGTTTTGTAAGTTTAAAGTATATTGAAAGGACTACTTTTTGAGTTAGGTATTACAGAAAGTAAGATAAGGTCATAGTAAAGTAAATTAGCTGATTTCTACTAAAAGTCGTCTTAAATTTATTCTTTCTTTCTTAATATTCGACTTCGAGTTTGTCTAGTTTGATAAAAACGATAAGAATCGATTAAGCTTACAAAACATGGCACATTAGCATTATTTTGAGCAAGAAGACGACGATATTCAAAACAATATGGACTGATTATAATTTGAGACTCCCCTTCATTCGTAAACAGTCTAAAATTAAGTAGAGATAAATGCTTGATATGCTTTGTGTTGCTGTGAAAATGAAAATCAGAATAATCACGACAGAATAAAAGTTGTGGTTACAAGCTTAATCAAGTGTGAAGTACAATTATTTAGCAGAAACTATGGATTAGATTGTTGAGGACATAGTTAAAGTAAGTTGCACAATCATTATAAAGTAAAGAGAAGGAACTACAAAATAGTAAAGGTATTAACAGAGATGATTACATAATTACTTGATACAATTTAAAGAAAGTTTATTTAAATTGTAGATATTGAAATGATTTTGTAGGCGAGAAAAAAATATCATGTTCACCAAGGCTAATAAAGGTTTATCATGCTGTCCTTCTGTGTACATATGTCAGGACGAAAATATCTGATAGCAATTTTTTCTGCAAAACATAGTAATAATGTAATTATTTTAAAATTATTGACAGGCAAGTGATTAGACTGTATGAGACTTTTAAATTATCATCTAGATTACAAAATATCATACCACGGAAAATCTGTAACTGTATGCGGGGAACATCTGTAATGTTCTATTATGACCAATTATAAAACAGATCATCTCAACCACGAAATTTAATCTACATAACATTAATATTATGGCTGGAATTATCGTTTTTCAACTTGGCTCAATGGAACTATTAGAATAAACGGAAGTATAAACTTCACTTTTTAAAGTAAATAATGTGACATAAATTTCAACGCAAACAAAAATATGATTATTACATCGTTCTTATGTTGTCAAAATGCAATAGTCTGCAATTCTAAATGGTATGCTAGTAATAGATAATATCTTTTGCATGATTTCTTCAAAGAAATGAAAGTATATAGAAGTTACTACTTTAAAGAAAGTACTTGGTTGCAAAGTATGAATCATACTATATAAGTTGAATTGTGACTAGCAAGTAGAATTCAGGACGCGCGTTTTGTCCTATCTGGGACTCATCGGTTGGATGTACCTGCATTCCAATGTTGGTGTTCACAGTGGGAATATACAAGTTAATCCTCATATGAATCATACTGTTTTGTTCATAAAAAATTAAACATACTTTACTATCCAGGAAAAAAACAAATGATTCAAGTGTAATAGAGAACTAAATTTGAAAGTGATGAATCAATGATTTAAATAGTTTTGTTTTTCTTATTTTGTCCTTAAGGTAAACCAAACACATAAGCAGAAAACTGTTATTTTTTCATATATTTTTCCCTAAATCTTATTCATCCAAAAAGTAGTAAAAACAAATTGTTATGATGAACATAGTGAACAATAGTTTGTTTCTACATTGAAATTTAATTTTTAACCGACCGATCGTATTCTATTTTAACTGAATAAAAGAAAATGAATTATTTTCGTGGTATTGTTTTTCTTTATTCTCTTTCTATCTTGTTGATCGTTAGGCATATTTATTTTGTTGTTGTTGTCTTTTGTTGAGTTCCTGAAGAAAATTTTCGTGGTAATATAAGCAAAATTGAATAATTTGCTATAAAATAATCTTTTTTTTATATTTAAAAAATAAATCTAATTGAATAAATGTTTTCTTTCTTTGTGTGCAAATAACCAGAATACATAGAATACGTTTAGTTGTTTACCTTTCAATTTAGAGATGTTAATAAAATCATTAGTTGCTTTTAAGTTAATTGTGACTTATTCTAATTTTAAAATGAAAATATAATATGACAATCTACAGTTTTTCATATAAGGGTGAGGATTTCCAGCTCTCTCTCTCTCTCTCTCTATATATATATATATATATAGGCATAGCTGATTAGCTTGTTGCCGTGTTCTACTTGTAGACTTTATATTGTAAGATTTTATAGTGATTTTTATGATTTAAGTTAGGTACATAAAAGAGTATTGTACATTGAAATGTACACTTTCTATCGTCACTTAATTGAAAATGTTATTTTAGAAGTAACTACGTGTTATTGACCTTGTATATTGAATCTTTTTTTTTTAGAAAGATAGAATGGTATAAAATTCGTCAGAATAGATTTCATTTATTGTTTACTGTCTTGTTTTCTATTCAGTGTTTAAATAGGTTGCTCTGTTTATTATCCTTTAATATTCCGCTAAAACATGTGTACTGATTTTTATAATGAGTGGTTATTAATGAACTTTAAAAAAAGGTATTATTTGATAGTTCCTCAACTTGCAATGCTAAAATTCAACCTGAAAAAATACCAGTAAGGTGATAACTGAAGCTGATTAATAGGTTAAACTAGAACAGTCCAAGAAATTTATTTAGTATTAGTCAGTTAAAATATGGGTAGGACATCCCATCATTAAGTTTCATTCCAGTTGATGATTTTTAAATAATGGATTTTCTAAGTGTTGAGAAGATTGATACTCATAAAGAATACTCCAACCAGATGCCAAGGGAAATAAATAGACAATAATATATAAAATGATGTTTTTCAAAATCACTGTAATTAAGAGATTGGTAATTAAGCATTTTATGCTTTCTTATGAGTACTAACTTCGATTCCAACTCCAAACAACCTTATACTCGAAATATTCACCTAACAAACTGCAAATTGTGATGCTAGTTATGTGAGGAACTAGGTTATTGAAAATCATTGTCTTAATTCAAATACCAACTTACTTTACAAAAGATAAACTAAACACAACCATGATGCTAGTTACCAACTACCGTGTTAACAAAACTTTATAGGTCTGAGGCCTACTCATTGAGACAATTTGTCTCTACTGGAGACTAAAACGCACTGGATGAATCTCGATGTTTCCATCCCGAACTGACTTTGGTCGAGCAACTTTTAGAAACTAGAAAGCATTAGGCAACATTCATGTTCTAATATGGAACTGCAAAACAGTGTACATACTTAACCATACCTGGGATAGAATTCAAGGCCTCCATGACTTGCGTTGAGCTCCTAAGCATTAAACTACTGAGATGTTACTTATTGATCTTTATTTCTAACTTCGACTAACTCACGATAGTGAGCGTGTTTAAACTTGAACGCACTACTAGGTCAGTGCATCCTGGTTTCTAATATTTGCCTTTCTACTGACGACATCAATCATTATACTGTTAATAACACTCTATGAATTTAAGAACTTCATCCGATAAATGTGACTAATATACTTGTTTTTGCACAAGCACATAAATAAGTAATTCACTGTCTACTTACAGACGAACCATATGAAACAAATCAAATAATCTGCATGCAATTAACCGCTAGATTCGTATTCGTAATCATTTTTGAATCTACTCAACGCCTTCTAAAATAGTATGATTTTATCAAATTTTTATTTAAACAATACACTTATACCATATGACTACACCTTTGTTTTGTAATACATTTGTATAAACGTATTATTGTTATACCTACGACTGAACCCATTACTTTCAAAGTTTATAAGCTGTCATATAATATTAAAAATCCAAAATAAGATACTTTAAGTTGATTAATTACATTTAGAAACATTGTGACCGTAATATTTCTAATATTTGTCTTAGTTAATCATGCATTTGAAATAACACTATAGTGCAGATTACGAAAATGAAATAACCAAGAGGAAAATTTTCTCCGTCGAAATATCAATGTCACTAGATGTTATTATTGTTGTCCGTTGTATTTGTTTATAAATCATATTTACATCAGTTACCTAACATAACTTATTTACTTTAATAATAAGATTTTATGATGTTTTTCAAGTGATTTTTAAATTAATTCAGTTTGACGTTAATCCATCGAGTTAAGTTTGTTACATAAGGTCATTGAATAATTCAACAACTCAACTAAATGAAACAGAAAATTAGGTTTATAACACACTATTAACATTTACAATACTGTTGTACATGTAATCTATACGTGCCCATCCAAAACTTTTATTGATTCATATGGTAGATTTTAATACTTTGACAGCATAAACACATCTGATTGCTTCATAAATAAATCAAGATAACTTAGTCCGCAAAGTTACTAACTCTATTTTTGATAGGCACACTTCAATCACTATAAACTATGGATACTTCATGCTTGCAATGATCATCCGTAGTAATTGGTTGCTTCATGCAAAATGTTGTAATCATCATTCCAGTCAACTAATTTAATAAACTACAACATGCTTTTAGTAAAATCAAAGTATACATTTAATTTACGTTTTACCTCACTTGTGTAACTATAGTAACCAAACAAGTTTAATAAAGTATGTTTTTATCTACAAAATGATACTGAATCAATCATTTTATGGTGAAAACATTTAACCATAAGGTTACTAAGTAAACAATGTGAATACATGACATTTTGTAGATAAAATGCAACAAATTAAAGATAATCACCTTATCAATGAAAAATCAAAAGGATATTTAAGTTTTAGATACAACTAAGTAATTAAACTTAATTATGTTTTAAATGTCATATGCTAACATCAACAAGGATAATTAGTGAGAATCAGAAATATGTAACAGTCTCTATTACATGTTAGCTTAGAAATTATTAATTAATGCGTGTCTATATTTCTAAGTTAGGGGATTGGATTGACCCATTTTTTAAAATTTCATTTAGTGAGCGGTTAACTTTCTTCCAACTTCATTTGCTTTAAAATTCCCCGCGTTACAGTCTAGAATTAAATTGTTTCCTGATAAGAAACCAGCAAGAACCACGTACAGACTTTTATATCTAAACTAATTCTAATACCTGGAATGAGAATATGTGAAAATATCACATGACGATTCATATTTGTAAACAACACATATTACTTAGATCAATTTCACTACCTGACTTTTGATATTTTACAGAACGCTAGATCTTTTATAAGGAGTTCTGACCTAGGTAATATGTATACTATTCTGAAATTTATTTCAAAGTATAATTTATAAGTAAATTTTCTATAGAATAATCAACGTATCATTGGAGTTACTTTGTTCAAAACTGTTTTGTTTTTGTCTAGTTATTGTCATCCACTCGATTTAGTAGTAGCTAAAAAATATAATAAGTGATGCATCAAATAGTCCGCTAATGAATACATAATCCGATGTACGAATACTCGTTCAATGAAAATATTTTAACTGTCACAAAATAATGATCACGCAAATAGTTCATTATGTATTAAGCATCAATATCTTTAAGTCTAATTATCTACTTATTTTGTTTCATAATTTTCAAAAGGTTTATCTACTATATTTGATTGTAGTATATACGAGGATTTTTAAATTCTGTACATAGTCTAAATATTTTTATTGATATTTGCTTGAGAAAGATGTATATCTAATAACTCCTATATTTACGTTTACCTTTAGTCCTCTGGCAGTATATTTGCAGTCATAACCTTGTACACCGAAATCTGAAAGAATTTTCGTTATACTAAAATTTCAGACCGATACAATACTATGCGTCATAAGAAATTGTTATTATCGTTTTCTGAAAATACCTCTTACGAATAAATTTCTTTTCCGAGAATGAATTTAAGGACTTATTTAAGCAAAACACAATTACCTCCTTTCATATTTTGTCAAGTATTCTCGTTTTTCTATGCTTTTTTTGGATAGTCATCCACATAATACTGTTTATCTATCTACCATTTCAAAATATCATTTCAATAAAGTACCAATTCAAGAACTGTATTTTATTACTATATGTATGTATGTATGTACAATCAACATAGAACCTGGCACATGTGTGCATCGGTTCAAGTTACCATACCTCCATGGCACCGCAAGATTAACACCACCACCATTAGTAGAAATCACTTCTATAAAATAAAATAATAATAGTAACAAGGAGTGTGAACATATAGAATATGGTTCAGGAAGCGTAGAAAGAAAGTTATGGAATAATTTAAAGCTCATGATTTAAGGGAGGACAATGAGTGAATGCATCTGCGCCATTGTGACCGATTCTGGGCCATGTCACTCAGTGTTTCTAGCCACTGATTACGGTAATCGCGAGGACCCCATCCAGGTAGTCTGCAGCTACCGACACGACTTAAAGCGGCAGTCAGCGACTTCATGGACTGATGTCATGTTTTAGTTTGGCCACCTCTAACTCTCTTCCATCCTATTCCTATATCAGCCAGCATTGTGCGTCGAGGAAGACGATGGTTGGGCATACGCAACACATATTCCAACCACCTCAGTCGATGAAGACTCACAACCTCATCGACCGATTTACCACATTTGCCTAACACCCGTCGTCTAACCTCGTGACTACTTACTCGGTGATCCCAGCTAACGCGAGCGATGTTTCGTAGACATCGATGGTCAAAAACTATCTGAGATGCAGTAAATTCAATGATTTAAGAATGTCCTGCCATCTGTAAATTTGTACCACTTTCGTCTGACTCAAGTATGTATTGATATTTTTATACTCTTAGTTGTAATGAATATTAACTCTAATTTAACATTTTTTTCATTTTATTAGTGTTATGTAAGTGTCGTTTTCAAAAGGCCTACAGTTATAGATTCAAATTAATAATCAGAGTGTATAGTCATTTTTATGGTAAATGTACTTTATGAATGTAGAACTACTTTTTCCAAATGTTGAATTGATTATCATGCAACATACACTTGGATCCCGTTTTACGTCAAATGGAATTTAGTGAATAAAATAAGATATGTTAGTAGACACTAGAGGATGAGTTAATTCATAACATTGAATTAAAAGATTGATTACGGATTATGCAATGCATAAAATTAAATGAATTAGGCAGGAGACAAAAAATGAAGAATGAATAGTAAACTGTCGAAATATTCAAGAATAAAATAATTAATTAAATTAGATGAATTTACATTGAAAGTATCCGGAAGTGAAAGAGAACATGAGTATGAAGTGTATTTGTCTATCTAATCATAAACATTATTTTGTGATTCTTGTTTTGAAACGTCCATACTCAAATCGAATATCTCTTATGCACTAATCATGTTATACAAGTGACTACACTGAAATATGTGATATTTATGTACCACATATAGTTTAATTAAACTAATTACCATCTAAATGATTATACAAGATAAATTTTAAACTTTGTTCACTGCCCACTTAATATAGTACTACTATAATTCTATGATTTATAAAATGGAACTTCTATAATTTAAAAAAACATTTTTGTTTTTGTTTATATTATGCAATCAGAATAGTAACACTACAACCAGTTTTACTGAAAAATAATTTGAATCTATGCATTCTATTGAAAATATTGACAAGTTCTCAGCTCAACTTTATTCTACATTAATTAATTTATAAAAATAACATTAAAGATTATTTGTTGTCATGATGAAATTGATTCAAGAAAAAAATAAGTTAAAATTTACAAATTTCTTAAATTATAATTTATCATTCCGTACACATTAAACAAATAACCATATGGAATATATAAAACAACAAAAATGTTTATCATGGATAAATTCTAAGTCCTAAAATCTATACTTTAATGTCATAGTAGTAGACTAAAGTAAACAGATGTTTCTAATCTATGTAGTATTACTAAATATGTAAAGGATCATCATTTTGATATTTTTGAATTCATAAATATTCTATGAACAATACAGTAAATTGTTGATTCTTTTCGAATTTTTGAAATGTTTATTCAATAACTAATTCTAAGATTTAAATTATGTTTGTTTAATTCATTGATAAATACAAAACATACAAATAAACAACTGAATAAATTGTGTATCAATCACTGCTTGTTACCCCTCGTAGAGCATAGGCCGTCGAGCAGCATTAACACATCAACTTTGTACTCAATCTTCCTTCCCAGTTATTTCTAAGCCACATTCATTTTCTTCGTATCTGTCACCGATTCCCGAAGAAATGTGTTATTTGGTCTACCTCCTTCCCTTTAGACTTAAGAATTCCAAGTTAGTACTTGACTTATGACACAGTTTGGTCATTTACGGAATGTGTGTCCTATCCACATCCAGTGTCATTTCCCGATTCCTTCCCCACCTGGATATTGGTTTGTTTGTTCGCTGACATAGAAGGTTGTTGTTGCTGATAGTGTCTGGTCAAAGGGTCCGAAGTATCTTGCTCAAACAACTAATTATAACTACTTGTATGTTTTGAATGATTCATCTCGTAGATCTCCAGGTTTCAGCTCCATACAATAGAACTGAGTTGATGTTTGTATTGAAAATTGTGAGTTTGATATTGGCTGACAGTTGGTTTGATTTCCAGATAATTTTCAGTAGTAGAAATTCTGCCAGTACCTTGCCAACTCGTGCCCTCACATTTGCATCAGTTCCTCGTTGCTTATCAGAGATACTGCTGCCCAGGTATATGAAAGTTTCGTCATATCTCCCAGAATTTCCCCGTCAAGTTGAATTGGTTTGGTGCTAATTGTGTTGTATCTAAAGATCTTGTTTTATTCCTTTGTGTGCCTTAAGGCCTACTGCTGGCTGCAGAGGCTGCTGCTATACTGTCCGTCTTCACCTGTATTTGTTTGTGTGTGTAGGATAGAGGAGCCAGGTCATTTACAAAGTCCAAATCATCTAGCTGCACCAGTGTTGTCCACTGTATATACATCAAGCTTATTATATTTGTCTTGAAAATTTGTAATTTCCTTCGTATATTAAAATTTTTGAAATGTCTAGACATGAATAAATTTGACTGTAAATGCACAAAAGTAAACATTATAATAGATAAACAAAATCTAATGAATTATTTAACATCACAAAACTATTCTCAATTGTTTTGCTTAACTAGTTAGTAATTCTCTGCAAATGACCAATGATTTATTACGATGGATACCACTTGGAAAGTATTTAATGTTACTTAACTAGAAATTTAAAATCAGATAATTGTTATTTCTTTAACCTGATAATCAGTATACCTTCTGTTTTATGAAGAGTTCTAAAGATAGTCTGATGGTCTAGCCATGAAATCACAGCTGACTTTAGTCTCAACAGATTTCTTACCGATAAAACTAGAAACGGCTATGTGAGAAGTGTGACAAATAAGAAGAATTTTACTACTGGTATATGGAAGATATGTTTTAAATTGTATAAAACAATCGCTAAAGCATAGAACATAATGAAAACATCTAAAAGATATCAACAAACAGTCATCTTCATGAAAGAGGGAGGTTCAAAAGATGTTAGTTTAAAGGCTAGTTAAATAGTTATTATATGTATAAGCTTGTCTGTAGAGCTAAAATTCAAGTAAGGAGAGTTATGCCCTTTTATCTTCAGCCAGTACATGAAATAAAGATAAAATGTCTAACTCCACAGCTTGTATGTGTATTCTTCGGTTTAGCGATTTTTGTGAAACAAGTTATATAGTGTATTACCAGGCAAATATATAAGCATACCTCTGGACATCACTTGTTATCTTTGGCAAAAGTGAAAAAATGTCTGAATAGTCCTATTCTTTAGTCATTACTGAACTGATACAAAATTTTCTATAGAATTTTATTAAGCTTAACACATGTTTCTAGAATACGTCTGTTATACGGAGATGGAGTCACAAAAACAGTTTTAACTAACCGAGTCTTTGTACACAGTAAATTTGTGCAGCTAAATAGTTTACCCTCGCCTATTTTCTAAGACTAATCTCATGTTTCTCAGAGATTTTTCAATTTCATGCAAATTTTGATTTCTAACTTAATGCTTGCGTACACTTAAATTCAGCTTTTCATCTTGCCCTTGCATAATTCATCTAACAACGTGATTATTGAATGTTTTTAATGCTGTTCTGCCATTCAGTTATTATTATTATCATTAATATATAAATATCCCAAACATTTGTAGTTAATTCAACGATTTATATATTACTTAATTCCTACTTTATTTTATTCCTATACAATTAGTTAAAACAATTAATCAGTTATGCAATCTCATTCTAATATTACATTCGTTCGAGTTACCAAGTGATTATTATAAGTTTTTGGGAAATATTGAAGTATACTACCACCTGGTTTACTCTCACTTAATTTTGGCTTTATACCTAGTATTAAGCCTATATATTTATATAGAGCTTTAACGACGAGTTAATTGTATAGAAATATTTTTTCAAGTCTCGTATTCTTTAATTGATCGAGATAACTATAATGGATAGAATCGACGATCAAAATAAATAGCGTCATAGCCACAACCGATTAATCATTTTGTTTAAACTGACCTTTCACTTAGGAAAACATAAAATTAGGAACTGGGAACCCATTCTTTCCTATTAACACTATTAACGAACAAAAAAAGTTTGTGATTATACAATTTCGAATGTTCATTAAAGAAACGAAATGCAATTGTATTGTTGACTAGATTAAGAATGACTTCCTAAGTGTTAAACCATGACGGAGTTTTGAAGATCATAAGTCTTACCCCATTGTACAGAAATCTAAAGTAATATAGGCCTAAATAATGTCTCAAAGGACTAGATGATATTCACTTGCAAAACTGCTTGACTGACCCAACTGTCAACTAAAATCCTAACACTTCATATCGTAGTCTATTTGATATCAGGATGGTATAAATGAAACCTATAAAACTTCTAATTCGTGCTGGAATTTCTCAACTAGTATATCTTAGCACAGACCAACCCTTTTTTCCTCGGATCATATTTAATATGTCCACTCCAACTTTATTATCATTACGAACTTCTACTAATTTGGTACTAATCTTGCTGAGTTGCTGAGGTGTGGTAACATGGATAGGTACACACACATGCAAGGTCCTACTTGTATACACATACTCAAGTACATGTGAACATAAATGAACAAGATCCAAGAATACATGAACGAACCCCATAGGTTTGTGAAACTTAGTGACAAAAGCTAAGGTCTGTCAAGGAACACCAGTTCCCAAAAATGCCTCCCCCCCTACCGACAAATACCAAATAAAAAGAAACCTAGAATTTAATCATTGAAAAAGAAGCATGAAACTTCTCTATGAAAAGTTCTCATAACAACATTCAGTCTTTACGTTTTAACTGACAGAAAGAACATTTACTGTAATGAATGGTCATACACTTATGAAATAATTTTCTACCGTATTAACAAATACTTGTGATAAGAATATTTCTCATAATCCTAACCACTTAATAATTACGTTTGTCTTAATAGTTTACGTAACACTTATATTTCTGAAAATGAATGGTAAATCATACTTAACTGCACAATATTAAATGATTAAAACAAATCTAACTGACAAGTATGTTTTGTAAAATACTTTAAGAATGTTTAAGTACTTGTAATTAATTAAGCCTTAGTGTCATGCATAAAACATATCTGTTAAGTTAGTAATCTTAAGATGAGTACTTATTGTTACTATTATTTAAAACATATATATAATAGCAACTTCAACGAGAAGTCACTTTCAGCTAATTCAGTTTCAATGTCACACAATGATTTTTTAGCAAAAAAATATCCACCAGCTAAAAACAATTATGATTAGAATATTGATTGCAAATTTTACTTAGTAAGGTTCATGTCAACCAGAGCAACAATTAATATAGGTACATGGAATGTTCACACGATGTGGGAGACAGGGATAAACTTACAAACAACTGAAGAAATGAAAAGATGCGACCTGCAGATACTTGGAATAAGCGAAACCCATTAGTAACAAGCTGGATAGCAAAGAACATCCTCAGGAGAAGTGCTTTTATACTCCGGCCACAAAGAATAAAATGCCTCACATACATAAAGAGTAGCACCAATGTTGTCCCAAGAAGCATGGAAAGCTCTTATAGGATAGGAACCTCATGGACCTAGGGTCATCAAAGCATCCTTCGGGACGAAGAAAGAAGAGATTACAATGGATGTCATCCAGTGCTATGCACCCACCCGACGACAAAGACCAGTCCTATGCGAGGTTACAGTCAATCATCGATAAATGCTCAGCCAAGGACCTGACCATTTTGATGGGAGACTTCAACGCCAAGGCTGGAATGGACAACACCGGACATAAAGGCATCATGGGACGAGATGGACTGGGAGAAGGAAACGAAAACAGTGAGACGTTTGTAAACTTATGTGCCTTCAACAAAATGATTATAGGTGACACCATATTCTCCCACAAACGTATACACAAAACTACATAGGTTTCACCGGACCACATTACGAAGAACCAAATCGACCACATCTGCATCAATAAGAAGTTTAAAAGAATTATAGATGACGTAAGCGCAAGGAGAGGAGCTGAAATAGCTTCAGATCACCATCTTATGGTGGCTAAAATGAAACTGAAGCTGAAGAAGCACTGGACAACTGGAGAAGCAGTATTACAAAAGTTTAGTACAGCCTTTCTCTGGAGTACTAACAAACTAACAAATTCAAAATGACTCTCAATAATAAGTTCCAGGCACTTCACGATCTACTAGAAAAAGGTGAAACTAATATGGAAGACAAGTGGAAAGGGATTAGGGAAAAAATGACTTCAACATGTCAAAAGGTTTTGGGTCTCAAGAAACAACACCATAAAGAATGGATTCCTGTTGGTACTCTGGACAAGTTCCAAGAAAGGAGGAGCAGTAAGATAGCGATTAGTAATGGCCGGACAAGAACAGAGAAAGCCAAGGCACAGGCCGAATACACCGAAGTCAACGAGGAAGTGAAGAGAAGTATCGGGTCGGATAAACGGAAATATGTTGAGGACCTAGCAACGACAGCGGAAAAAGCTGCAGGTAAACCAAACATAAGGCACCTATACAATACAACGAAGAAACTAGCTGGGAATTTCAGTAAGCTAGAACGGCCAATCAAGAATAAGGCTGGCAAACCAATCACTGAAGTGCATGAACAACAAAACAGGTGGGTAGAACATTAGCCCCACTGAACCCACCAGTCATCGAAACAGCAGCCACGGATCTCCCTGTAAACACCGACCCACCGACAGTCGAAGAAATAAAAATGGCCATCCAGCAAATCAAGAGCGACAAGTCAGCAGGGCCAGACAACATACAAGCGGAGGCACTGAAGACAAACATAGTAGGAACTGTAAAAATACCCCACATTCTCTTCAGGAAGTTTTATCAGAAAGAACAAGTCCCAGTAGGTTGGAGAGAAGGATACCTCATCAAGATACCAAAGAAAGGAGACCTTAGAAATTGCGAGAACTACAGAGGCATCACTCTACTATCAATACCAGTCTTCAACAGAGTGTTATTGAACTGAATAAAATATTCGGTCGATGCCCGATTTCGATATCAACAGGCCGGATTCGATAAGGAACAATCGTGCACTGGCCAAATCGCTACTTTACGGTTCATTGTTAAACAATCAGTTGAATGGAATTAACAACTCTACATCAACTCCCTCGACTACGAAAGAGCATTCGACAGCGTGGATAGGAGAACATTATGGAGCCTTCTTCGACATTAAGGCGTATCCGAAAAAATATACAAGATTATACAGAATTCTTACGACGAACTACTCTGCAAAATCGTGCATGGAGGTCAGCTCACAGATTCATTCGAAGTGAAGAGCGGTGTCAGACAAGGCTGCTTACTCTCGCCCTTCCTCTTCCTACTGGTCATCGACTGGATCATAAAGACGTCAACATCTGAGAACACTCTCGGTATACAGTAGACAACATGAATGCAACTAGACGACTTGAACTTTGCAGATGACCTACCTCCTCTATCCCATACACAGCATTAGATGCAGATGAAGATTAACAATATAGCAGCAGCCTCAGCAGCCACCAGTAGGCCTCAACATACACAAAGGGAAACGCAAGATCCTTTGATACAAAACAACGAACACCAACCCAATTACGCTTGACGGAGAAATTCTGGAAGATGTAGAAACCTTTACATACTTGGACAGCATCATCAACAAACAAGGAGAGTCTAATTCGGATGTGAAGGCGCGGATTGATAAGGCAAGAGCAGCATTTCTACAACTGGAAAACGTCTGGAACTAAAACCAACTGTCAGTCAACATTAAAGTCAAAATTTTCAATACAAATGTGAAGACACTTCTGCTGTATGGAGCCGAAACTTGGAGAACTACGAAAAGCATCCTTCAAAAGATACAATTATTTGTAAACAACTTCGGAACCGTTGGCCAGATACCATCAACAACAACCTCTTGTGACAGAGGACTAATCAGCTACCAGCCGATGAAGAAATTAGGAAAAGACGCTGGAGGTGAATAGGACACACATTGAGGAAACCATCAAACTGTGTCACAAAACAAGCACTGACTTGAAACCCTCAAGGTCAAAGAAAAAGAGGAAGACCCAAGGACACATTCCATCGGGAATTGGAGACAGACAAAGAAAATGAAGACCACTTGGGAAGAGCTGTAAAGAGAAGCCCAGGACAGAGTTAGTTGGAGGATGTTGGTGGGCATCCTATGCTCCACATGGGGTAACAGGCATTGACTGATTGAAGATCCATGATCATGGAGTAATTTATGAAACTTCTGAAACATTTTCACGACTAAGATAAATGACATTTAGTGTCTCCGAAAGAAAATCATGCCATATAACTGACAACCAAGCAGTTTAAATTCAGAAAGAATATCACATAAAATACAAAGAATCAAGTACACTTTCTGAATGAATAATATGTAGGATGACAAAAGTGAAAATCTATCATTATCGTTTCCGTGCACAGTAGTCTGTAATAAAATTATAAATGGCTAGTCTTTTAATCCGGTCATTAATGAATTCAGCTGCTCCTGTGACAAAAGCTATATTGGGCGCACGACTAGATGATTTAACCAACGGATTAACGAGCACCTACCCCGTGTGTTTGTTAACAGGCCAGTGAAATTAATACTTAGTCCTATTTTGTCACACTTGATAGACAGTAGATACCCAACGGATAGAACCGAAAGCGTTCAGAGTGGTATACCGCGTACCATCAAAATTTTCGCACAGGATTCGTGCTCATCTCCTACACATCGCTGAAGCGTTAGGGATTCGAGTTAACCTGAGTCTATGTGTTCAAAATAAATGTGTAACACCCCTATCCTTTCCATGGACTTATAAAACATAATAAACGTCACACACAATCTTCACATAGTTTGCTGTTTCTTTGTTTCTACCCTACCCCTTTAATACCTTTTCTGCACCATGTTAGTATAAGTTACTTAAATGATAATATTAATAATAATAACAGGGAAAGGAAGTTATGAAGTAATTGAAAGCATACGATTTAGGGAGGATAATCAGTAGATATATCTGCGTCATCTCCGATTCTGAGCCATGTCACTTAATGTTTCTAGCTGCTGACTACGGTATTCTCGAAGACCCCAACCAGGTAGACTGCAGCTACCGACACGACTCAAATCGGCAGTCAGTAACTACATGGACTGATGTCATGTTTTAGTTTGGCCTCATCTAACTCTCTTCCATCCTGCTCCTATATCAGCTAACAGTGCGTGTTGAGGGAGACGGTGATTGAGTATACGCAACACATGTCCCAACCACCTCAGTCGATGAAGATTCACAACCTCATCGACTGATTTACCACGTTTACCTAAAACCCGTCGTCTAACCTTGTTACTACATACTCGGTGATTCCAGCTGATGCGAGAGAAGTTACGGAGACGTCAATTATTATCACTATTATTGTCTTTACAAGTTCCATTTCACACCATTTTCACCTACATGCAAATAATAATTGCTTATATTTATCTTATGTTGAAATATGTACTCACGCTGTTATTAATCTGTTTATTATTACTATCAAAAATTTACACTTATTAGGATAGGTTATGTAAACCACCTGTTTCATTTTAATCGTTGATTCGCACAGATTACTTCATTGGTTTAATAATTTTCATATTCATAAATAAACACTGCTGTATGTTAGGGTAGAGCATGGTGATGATCTAATTGAGAACTTTTAAAAGACGGTAATGTAATTTAAACGGGATTCTGAAGCGTTCCATTAATCGTAAAAACATTATCTAACATGCGGAGATCAGAAACAGTGACAAAGATTTACTAAACGCTAACACCTCGTAATACTTTGTCTTCAATGGAATTATCAAAAATAATTTAAAACCCCCAACTTATGAACTTATCTACACTCTATGGGTAATATTTATTAACAAGAATCAGAACACGATTTTTTATTTGTATATGATACGGGAAAAACAGGTAATAATTATATATACATAAGTATTTAGTACATCAATTGGACAATTAAGTTAGTTCCTCTTTTACAGTCGAAGATGATAGTCCATGACTTAATTTATATTTCCTTCCACATTTTAACAGTGCTTCATTCAATACAGCAGGCATAAACACAGAATCCGAATTGTTCTCCTCTTTTAGTACGTTGGAAAATGGGTTTTCTTTGTGTAAGTTGTTCCTTGAATTGGCTGAAGTATTTTTATTAGTTAGCAGACTTTCATTATAGTCCTCAACAACTTCAATTTCTTGGAATGGGACATCAAGTTTCTGAATCTTGCGTTTTTTAACTCTTGGTGATATAACGTTATGTGTATATGTGACTGGATTAGAAGAATCTCCATGAATTGATGTGGCAGTTTGACTACTAGTAGTATCATCGGATACTTTTATTGCCCCAGTACTAGATGGATTAATACATGCAGAATGTGCTTGATGTTTATGTTGTGCCTTAGAATGTTTCAATAAGGGTTGAGAAAGACATTTTATAAATTCTCCTTGTAAAACTGATGAGCCAAAGCTAATATCAACCTGTGTCAATTTAACCTTTATTTTATCGAAAGGTTTCAGCACTGAGGAATTGAATTCTTCTTCTTTCTTTACTGACTCGCCAGATAATCGTGGAAGACTAATCATTACATTAGATGTTTCTGTACGGCAAAGAATAAATTGTGGTCGGACCATTGAAACAATAGCATCTACCTCTAAACCCGAATATGGACAGAACACACTAACTTTTATCTTTCCATGTACAAGAAGGTGATTTAACTCTGGATGTATAACAAAACGACAACAAGTGGAGCCAGTAGGAACATTACAGTCAGAAAAATCAACCTCAGTTATGACCTGTAAACTTCTTGCATCATAATCCACAAGGATGCCTTTTAAATCAGGGACAAATTTATTAACATATGAAGTAACATGCTGAAGTAAAGAACGAGTCAACTGAGTAAAATTTATGGGATAGATTGGGACACAAAAGGACCATATGCAACTTTCCATCTTCGCCCATTCTAGAGTGGGAAAAAATAGGGATAGACAAACACTACGCAAGACAAGAAATCGAATAAAAAAATCACAAAAGATAGTTATATAAAAGGAGAGTGTCAGTAATTAGGTACTACATATCAAACAAGTTCGTTCGTTACTATTTATTTTAAGCTGCATGATCAGAGACATATAGCAATTAAACTCTTGTCATCCGTCGAAGACTCTATAAATAACGGCTATCAGTTTTTGAACTTAATTTTGTAATATCAAGGATTGCAAATATGATATGACTATGTAAGACACATCACAGACTCACTTTTTAACAATTATTTATCATACCTAAGACACTGAAACTAACTTGAATAAGTAAAGCTTTTGTCTATTAATTTACAAAATCTACTTTGTGGTTTAAACACTACATATCCACTCCGTTTTATTTTCACTTTTCTAAAACACTATCAATTACAAGCGTTTCTTCTAATTCTAGGTTTTTGCTTTTTTTGCTTCTAACGACTCCATAAAAGTATATATTCAACACATGACTGGATAACTATCAAATCACTGATTGCCATATGCCTATTTTTTATTACTTTCTGGATAAAGCAAGAACCAATATAATTTGTTCTAAATGCCTCGTACATCCTACCTTGTGTAACTGTATAGGAAAGTCATTGTAGAAGCATAGCATGGTAAACACAACTTGTAGTAGTGTATGTGAACAAGTTATATATCTGTTAGGGAATAAGTGTGAACAGAATTTGGTTCGGATGACTCATAATTCAAGTTTCATCAACGAAATGTTCAGCGTGTTAGGTAAGTTTATAAACTCGTACCAATTGAATGACTAAACGAATGCATCAAGTCATATTGATTCTCTATAGTGAAACATAAGAACGGTTTCGGCAATTAGATCTATCCGTAGTGTAACTGCAACTTTAGGCTAATCGTAAGATAGGCATACATGCAAGTTATTTACAACGTATGTTGTTTGAACCATAGTGTATTAAGAGTTTTGGCATAAAGCCAACTGCTTCAGGAACTCTGCTAAGAATTTTAATCCTAGTAATGTAAGTAACTTACTACTACGGCAAGAAGATAGAGCATCCTCGAGTTGTAAAAATCTGAGTTTTATTTAAGTTCACTGTCGTTCGTGGAGGAATGATTATATTAAATGACGATAGTCTGCAGACAAAAAATGTTCAGAAGAAAGCAGTAGTCTCCAATGTGAATACTAGTTAAATAGTATCCGGTTAATTTTGATGGCTTGGACGAATTTGTTTAACCATACATACAAATAGTGATCCATAGGAATGTCTATTTGATTTTACAGGTTGTCGTAAAAACGAAACCAGGCAATGCATGAAGCGCAGTTGTAATACAACCTATTTATGACTTCTGAAATCATGAAAATAGTGGGCCAGAAAAACAGCACATGGTTAAACAAAGGTTACTAACTAGTCATGTGAGGTAGTTAACTCGTAAGACATCGAAACAATATTAGCCATATTAATTGAATTACTTATGGGTGTACCATCTTTTAGAAAATAAGTTTTATAAAGTCCAAAAACAGTGAAAAATTAAGGGAAACCACGTCGAAATGTAACCATACCACTGAAAAACCCGGTATGAATCCTTCAATCCTCAATCTTTACATAAGTCTAATTTAATAGTGAATCCTACAGCTGATCTCTTAAAATTAAGTGGGTTATAATCCATTTGACGCATCTTGATCACATTACTTCCTAATATTTCTGCACTTTACTAGACGCAAATTTAGTATTTCATGATGGGCTGAGTCCAACTACAGTATATTTTGCACTTATTTCAGCATATTTTGAGCAGTATTTATTCAAGTAATAAAGCATGATATAGGAGTACTTCCCACAGTAGATCTTAGTCAGGTTATTAAGGCAGTGAAAGATTATTTCGGGAACATGATATCTGTCGCTGTGAAAAAATTACCAAGGTAGAATAAGGTATGTTTGCTACAAAATGCCAATCGTGTACAAATATACGTCAACACGATTACTGCCCTGGTTGTTCTGCTTGTGCATTCATGTCTGAATCCTGGTCAGAACATAGTATTTTAACTCAAAGGGTCTGGTCGGTAAACAGTTAACGAGTCAGTGTTTGACAATCTATCACCTGCACATTTCCTTGATGAAATCACTTTCCCGATATATGTAATATTCGTATGTTCGAAAATATTTGCTCCAAGTTGTAACCAGTGAAGTGATTTGTTCAACATGCTTATAATTAATTAAATCCTACTCCACTCTACATACATCTTCCATGATTTAGTTCTGTATTACCATTTACTTCTTGGAATTTGTTCATCGGATAGCAGTGTACCCTGAATCTGAAAGGGTAATATTAATTACAGTACACCTGTAGTAAACTGCTATGTTTATTGTAGGTTCTCGGAATTTCGCATAAATTCTTGATCCAGGTGAGGTTATCACGATAACGAAAGTAGCAACCTTGGCTCATGACTGATGTGATTACAATTTCCGAAGCAGCTACCTACCAAGTTAACACTAACCTGTCTATACGATTTACAAATACCATTTAAAGGCATACTTTAGTATCGACACAACTGCTATAGAGGTGGCATACAGGCGGTATTCCAACTTTAAGAAGGGCTCTAGGCTTAGTATGGAAAACTATCATTCAAATAGTCACTCTTTTGTTTTATTTTGAGCGATAGAGAAAGTCATAAAAGAGAGGATTTACGCTCACCTAGTTAAGAAATTATATCTTCCTCGCACGGCTCCACGTCTAAGAAATCCTGCAGAAATCTCTATCCAGAATACTTGGACTATACAATAAACAATAGAAATGAGGGAAAACCAGTTGTTACATTACACTTCGAATTCACTAAGGCGTTTGACAAAGTATATTACTCATTTCACTTAGGTAAATTAAAAGCCTTCAGAACAGCAGAAAAATTTCTTGACTGGACAGCTTCATTTTTGGAAGGTAGCATTCAAGTAGAAAAACTGGGGTTCAGTCGTAGGACCTTTGCTGTTTAGTGCGCATACTAATGACATATTCCATTCCTTTCGAGGGAGTAAAACTCTTATGTTTGAAGACAACCGTAGATGAAGGTCGAAGTGTTAATGACAATGCAAAGAGATCTCAACAAATTAAGTGAATTGTGCAACACATGGTTTCTTAGCCTTAACACACAAAAGTCAGGGTACCCATATTCCGGAGAATGTAGCGTAGAGATTAACCAACAGCTTAAAAACTATAAATTCCGTCAAATAAGTAGTATCTGTGAGTTGGGATTAAGATACTTAAAAAGCTTATTCTTTACCAAGTAAGCATTATCACAAGCCTCTGAAGCCTACAAACTTATTGGATATATTCATCGCGGCAGACATCTCAACGATTATAAGTGACCCTTTATATAATCTACGTTAGATCCCAGGATAAGTACCGCCATATTATGCACAGTTGCGTGCGTTTACTACATTGACAGAAAATAGGGAAGGTTCAACGGCATCTTACTAGACTACTAACCCCTAAACAACCATACAGTGATAGACTCTATGCTAGGAACTTGGAATCATTATGGGTTAGTAGGTTTAAACTTGGTATAATGATGCTCTATATAACTCTTCATTAAGAAACTATAAAAGATCGCAATACTTTAACATATTCCCCAAAACGGAAGTATGGCCTACGGGACCGAAATTCTCCGGTAGGAGTGCCGAAAACCTGGAGTGGATGAAAATTCACCTTCATTATTTCACGCAATGCCAATATCTGGGACCATTAACCAATAAGCATACGACGATGAAGTAACCTATTACAATTTATAAATCAATTTACAAATCACTACGGATTATTCCACGTGGAGCTTAGGCCGTAGACCAGCATTAACAAATCAACTCTGTACTCAATCTTCCTTCCCAGTTATATCTAAGTCCCTATCATTTTCTTCATATCTGTCTCCGATTCTCAAAGAAATGATATTTGGTCTCCCTCCTTTCCTTTAGATTTGAAAACTCCAATCCGTTAAGTGTAATTGGGTTGGTGCCCGTTGTATCGTATCTAGGGATCTTGCATTTTCTAATGGATAGGTTGACACATAATGCTACGAAATCTTCTGTTACACTGTCTGTCTTCACCAGCATTTGTTGCTGTGTGTGGGATAGATCTTGGTCACCTGCAGAGTTCAGGTGATCCAGTTGCATCCCTGTTGTCTACTGCATTCAATTCTTCCCTTAAGATGTTACAGTTTTCACGATTTTTTATTTGGTTCAATAACACTCTGTTGAAGACTTTTCCCGATACCAAAGGTAGAGTGATTCCTGTGTAGGTTGTGCACTTACTAAGATCCCCTTCTATTGTTATCTCGATGAGATACCTTTCTTCCCAGTTTGTTTGCACTTAGTCCTCCCCTCCCTTAAAATATTTCCAAAGAGCACGTGGAGTATATTTTGAATTACTTATATATCCAACTTCAATGCCTCGCTGGGCCCGTATGCTGTCTGGCCTTGCTGACTTGCCACTTTTAGTTTGTCGGATGGTCATTTTGATTTCGTCGATTGATAGTGGGTCGATATTTACAGTGAAATCCGTAGATGCTGCTTCGATGACCGGTGGGTTTAGTAGGGCTGGTCTATTCAAGAGTTTTTCAGTGTTCCATTTATCTGTTTCATTGTTCTTGGGTCTCAGTGATTGATTTGCCATCCTTGTTATTGACTGGTCGTTCCAGATTACTGTACTTTCCGGTTAACTTCTTCATTGTATCGCGTAGGTGTCTCATGTCTCCTTCCTTTATAACTTCTTCCGCTGTCATTGCTAAGTCCTCTACATATTTCCGTTTATCCGATCTAATACTCCTCTCCACTTGCTCGTTGGCTTCAGTGTATTCGGCCTGCGCCTTGACTTTCTCTGTTCTCGTTCGGCTGTTATTCATTGCTATCGTCTTGTTCCTCCTTTCTTCGATCTTGTCCAGAGTGCCAACAGAGATCCATTCCTTATGGTGGTGCTACCTGAGACCCAAAACCTTCTGACATGTTGCAGTTATAATTACCAGAATCTCTTTTCAGTTGTTTTTCATCATAGCTTCCTCTTCTTCTAGTAGGTAGTGTAAGACTTATTGCTGAGAGCTATCTTGAATTCATTGAGCAGGCCAATATCCTTAAAAAGACCATTCAACTTTTATAATACTGTTGCTCCAGTTGTCCTGCGCTTCTTCACCTTCACTTTCACTTTTGCCACTACCAGATAGTGATCTGAAGCTATATCAGCTCCTCCTTTTGCTTTTTCGTTTTCCATGGCCATTCTAAACTTTTTATTGACGCAGATGTGGTCGCTTTGACTCGCCGTAATGTGGTCCGGTGAAACCCATATAAATTTGTGTATGCGTTCGTGGGAGAATATGGTGCCACCTATAATCATTTTGTTGAAGGCACATAAGTACGCAAATCTCTTACCGTTCTCACTCCTTCCTCCCAGTCCGTGTCGTCCTATGGTGTCTTTATATCCGGTGTTGTCCACTCCAACACCAGCATTTAGGTCCCTCATCAAAATGGCCAGGTCCTTGGTTTTGCATTTCTAGACGATTGACTGTAGCCTCTCATTGAACTGGTCTTTGTCATCCTCGTGGCCGTCGTTAGTGAGCGCATAGCACTAGACGACATTTATTGTAATCCCTTCCTTCGTTGACCTGAAGGATGCTTTGATGATCCTAGGTCCTTCAGGTTCCCATCCTATAAGTACCTTTTGCGTTTCTTGGGGCAACGTTAATGCTACTCTTTGTGTGTGGGGCATTTTCTTCTTCGTGGCCGGGGTATGAAAACACTTCTCTTGAGGATATTCTTTGCTATCCAGCTTGTAACCAGTCGGTTTTTTTAATTCCAGGTACCTTCATGTCGTATCTTTTCATTTCTTCAGCTATTCGGACGCTTCTCCCTGTCTCCTTCATCGTGCAAACACGCCATGTACCTATATTAATTGTTCCTCTGGCTGTCAGAAGTGGTATCGGCCTCGTGACTTCCGATGAAGTTCGGCTTTCATCATGAGACGTCATAACCCTTCGAAATAAAGACCTTCCAGCCCCCCGGGCAGAGTTAACATGTTTCTTTCTGGTTAGTATTTTTAGCAGAGTTTGTTTTTTTAGGGATGGCGTTCGTAATCCCATGACCAACCCTCCTCCTTTTTCCGGGCTTAGGACCGGCATTAATCTTACGGAGATTTCAGGTGGTGTTACTTAATATATGTACAAAACTAAATTTACGAATCAGTAAAGTCATTTAAATTAACTTAAGACAAATATTTCAGCAACTAAGCGGGTGTTCCTGCATAAAAAATGTTAAATGAACAAGACTAACGATAACAGATACAACATAATACAAAAATACTAATTTAGGATTCTTAGGTTTACTACTTATCTGCCTCGGTTACCTCTGTAAAGTATGCAAAGGTATACATTTCATATTCCGTATGGAAGGGCGTGATAAAAGCATCTTCAGTCTGTCATATATTTCTTTTATAGGAGTTTCTTGATACCATTTATCTTATGAAATATGAGATTCAAGTTACGATAATTCATTCATGAAAGATGGGAATTTACGGAAAATCGATCTAATAATCAAAGCACCTATATGATTTTAGTTTACTACACAGGCATAAATCCGTTATTCATTAGTCAAAAGTGGGCTGCTTTTCAACAAGTAGAAGTTTGGAGAAGGTAGAAAAGGGTGGGAAAACAATCTTTCATGTGTTTCATATACGTTTGCAAATAATTGTGGGTTCAAATGCTTAGTGATCGCCTTGATTTCAGGATGAACAAGTTCCATAGTGCTCAGATCGTAATAGAATCGATTCGTCAAACTGCCATTGAACAGAGACATCTTTGCAGTGGATAGTAACAATATTTTACCTAGTAACATGCCAACCTCATTACGAGACCACATATCGTCTTTGGTGTCGTACAGAGGAGTCCGGATGCACTAGCCCTAGTGAAGTCGACAGGAAAAAAAGTATTTGTCGTTACCATAACTCTTTCCCTTAATTTATTTTCACTTATTTTGTTTTTGACATATAATTTCCATTTTGAAACTATAATCAAATGATGACCATGTTTCTATTCAGTGTTTCCTAAATGCAAGCCTTGTCTTCTTTTTCGACCATTTATTTTAACAGCTGGCTCTTAGTAAACTATGATTCTACTTTTCACTGTGATTTTTACTAATTATTATTAGATTGTTTATCTCGTAGGATCGTAGGTACAACATCATAACTTCTAAACAACTGTCGTACTCAGATCATAACAGTATCCACTAGACATGAGCTAGGACGAGGCTTCGTGCGGCTTAATACGGGCAACGTACGGATTAGATAAATAGTTTACTACCGTTCGTCAGCGGCCATGAAGATTGTTCTTTGGGTCACAATACACTCCTGTCAATTTTGCACCAGTGTTTGTATGATATCCATCGGACTAGTGACCGAGTCTCTAAAATACCGGATAACGAGAGAACATGGCAACTAGGTCAGTCTGGATCAAGATTAGTAAAACGTCATATTCCAAATGTTAAACGATGATCAGCAGAATTGGAGATCTATTATCCATTTGATATCTGGGTTTAAGTATTCTTTTCAAAACTTAGTTCACGGAGTGCTTGATTATCAGATAGCTAGCAAATTATACTGAGGCTCATTCAAGAGTATAAAAATGTAGAAAAAGATAGTGTATATAAAAAATTTTCTAGTGTTCAGACGTTCCAAAGATTAACTTCAGAGTTTGGAGCGGGGTATACAAAGTGGTAAAAGTTAGGTATTATTTGCAGTTGCCTCATACTTTCGCATATCCTTATCTCACCTTAAAATGCATTTTCCAGGATGTACTCTTTCCGTACAGTCTGACCTGAGTTTTACGCTTTTTTTAATATTAGTTTCTGGTTAGGAACAATATTTCTTCCGAAAGTTTCTCATCAGTCCTCTTCTCCTCAGGTGTTGCTCTGACATCCAGTGATTTTTCTTCTTCGAATTCCACGGCTAATCCTAATATTTTTCGCGGGATTCAAATAATTTTTTTCTTATAGACATACTATTTGAATCACTGGTTTTACTTAGGACGGAATGCCAACATAACATGTCAGACCTTAGAAATTATCGCCTTTTATCTAGTCACATCGTATCTCCAGGTAGATTTAAATGAAAAAACAACTGCTCAGTAGGATTGACATACGAATCGGGTGATTTCAACCGAAAGACACCTATAGTCTTTGGGTAAAAATAAATATTCCCATACCGTGATATATATATATATACATATATGTTAATGACATGTCATTGTTTATCAAAAAATATTGCTCCTACTCAGCGGTGCACTATAATAGCATCGACTGGATTTACTAAATTTGTTTCAACTGTTATTCTTCGTAGCTTATTGAATGTTTCTATCTATTTCTAGGTACAGTGCTTCTAGATTCCCTACTAATTCCTGAAGATACACATATATGTTACGTATTCTCTTCAATGCCCTTATCAACATTTAGTGATTTCAATGAATTATCCTCCTGCGAAACGTTCATATGTCACCAAGGGCTGCCAGGTTTGGAGAAATACTTTGCTAATTCTGATGAAGCCATCAGTTTTACACAGGTTTTTGATAAGAAAAAGGCTGATTCAAACTGTCAGTCAGCCATCTTATCAGATATTACAGGCAGTAAGACATTTTCGCCAGTCATTAAAAATAGTGGACAAAATGTTACTTCGAATTCGGAATGTGTCTTTCCACCCAGTAAAAATTCAGGTTTATTTGTTAATCATGAGAACCAACTGACAGTAGTAGGTGTGTTGCTTATAAACATTTTATAACCTTTATTCCTTTTTTCACAGAGTTAGCTTTTTGGTCTTGAACTTTAAGCACTAAATATGATGTGTGATTTATTGTGGTTATCGGTCGGTCGGATTGTCAGTTACGATAAACAATGGAATAATTCCTTAAAATACCTAAATATAGGTCAATTTAAGCTGTGGACATTCGTCTCCAATATTATTTAATGTAAACGTTAATAGTGACAGCTAATCACACTTCTCGTTGCTCTGGACGCTATTAAAGCATGTCTATTAGTCAAAAGGATTTTACTGGTTAGCGTTTTTTTTAGCACATTTGCTGTTTTACGGGATGGGGTTGCTAGCCCCATGCCCAACCCTCCTCCTTTATCCGGGCTTGGGACCTGCAGCAACCCTAGGGGCTACAGGCGGAGAAACCTTTACATATTTGGGCAGCATCATCGACAAACACGGAGGGTCTGATTCGGATGTGAAGGCGCGGATTGGTAAGGCACGGGCAGCATTTTTACAGCTGAAAAACATCTGGAACTCAAACCAACTGTCAGTCAATATAAAAGTCAAAATTTTCAATACAAATGTGAAGACAGTCCTGTTGTATGGAGCTGAAACTTGGAGAACTACAAAAAGTACCCTACAGAAGTTACAAGTATTTATAAACAACTGCCTGCGTAGGATTCTTCGGATCTGTTGGCCAGATACCATCAACAACAACCTGTTGTGGCAGAGAACTAATCAACTTCCAGCCAAGGAAGAAATTAGGAAAAGACGCTGGAGATGGATTGGACACACACTGAGGAAACCATCAAATTGTGTCACAAGACAAGCACTGACTTGGAATCCTAAAGGCCACAGAAACAGAGGAAGGCCCAAGAACACATTGCGTCGGGAATTGGAAACAGACATGAAGAGAATGAACAGCACTTGGGAAGAGCTAGAACGGAAAGCCCAGGACAGAGTTGGCTGGAGAATGCTGGTGGGCGGTCTATGCTCCACTTGGAGTAACAGGCATTGATTGATTTGATTGATTTTTATTAGTCAAAAGTTTGTCATTTTCCTAATGTATACTACACTATGTTGAGGTTTAAATCTGTTGCCTCAGCTTTATTTACTTTCTTATTGGCTTTATGTAACAAAGTAGAATAATCAGTCCATCACAGATCGTTCTCTTTGGTCAACTAATTGGGGCGCCGTGGCAGCCGGTGGTTTATATGCCTTTCTTTCTCTATGTGTCCTAGAGTTCCTGTACACTTGTTTGGAATAAAAGTTTGCCAACTCTTCCTGGAGGACTTTGCACGTCCAGTAACCCAATGAACGTGCTAGACGTTAGCTTTCGTTTCATTTTTGTAAACAACACCCTTACTACAATAAAGAAGTTAGTAGGACCCCCACAGCATATAGACACGTTTTTATGAGAGCGTTTTGAAAATTATGTTGAACTCTCTCCATCCTCGGTGGTGCACAGGTATTTAATATGTAATCAAGTAACCTGTAATTATATCTGTATATTTTCATGTATAAAACTAAATGTTTTTTTTCTGCTCATTACACAAGATTTCAAATGTTTCATATCTCGCTCTTATTTTAGATCCCTTTTTATCGTCCGATGATGGATTCTCTGTAAGTGTTGTAGTCTTCAAATATTTCATATTTTTGGTTGGTCTTTTAATTCACTTGAGTATTAGCAACTAACGTCTTTATGTTAGCCTCTACCATTCGAAATGAAATAGCCTTTTCTGTCGAAACTGTTTTTGAGCTAACTAAATGTCTTATTTCTTCGCACGGTTTGCCTAAATTCATTGTATTGCAAAAGCACCTTATTTGTTTGAAGTATTTAAAGTTTCACATTTTGGTACATAAACTTGATGCATATATTATGCATTTTGATACTTAAAAGTAATGTTTTTGTTTATTTAGTAAAGTCACTTATTTTACCTGTTATTCATATTGGTAAGTCAGACATTGTTTTGTCACAAATTAAGCGGGTAGTCAGATTACTTATCTTCATAACAGTAGCTAGATTTATTGTGAACGTAATTTGGATGAATTAATGTTGACCTAACTGACATTTTGCCACACATGCATTGAACAACAACATTTCGCCATCATAATTTCATTTATTACTATGTTTGTATGTTTATGAAGTAGTTGTGCGCAATAATCGGTCGTCAAAACTTAACTCATTAACCTCTGCTTTCAATAATTTCATATTATTCTATCCTCGTTATTGTTTTAGATCTCTTAAAGTGTATAACGAAGGAAAATCTTGTTGATTCTAAGTTACTTGGAATCTGATAAAGGCTTTGAAAATGAGTTAGATGTGTAAATCCTGTGTAATGGTTAGCCTTTTGGAAAGCTACAGAGTGGCTAGTGTACTTTTAAGACAATTTAAATGTCATTTTCATTTTTTCATAGCCAAATATTTCTTAAAATGTTTTTAATGTAACATTTAGATGGCTTCTCGTAAACTTCGAGGTCGACGTAGACGTGAAAAACACAATTTTCGGGGTTGTTGTAAGCCTATTTTTTACATTTTTATGTAGTATATTCATCCCCTAACTTTATATTATTAAGTTAAAAAAAACGATTAAGTAATCACTTTGTTATATATTTGTGTTTTTCTGTATTAATCATAATGGATTCTTGTTTTTTTTCTAGCATCCATCTCACCACTTCGGTTAGACCAGTCAGGCTTACTTCAGATGTCAAGTATTGAAAGTAATTTTTCCTGTGTTCCTTATAATGTCATTAGTTCTACAAATATTTCGAAATTCGATTACTTATAGCTTCATTCGTAGTTAACTTCCTTGAGGGTGCTACAAGCTTAACTATTCATGCAGTTCTGTACCTATCATACAATGTACATGATCAGATATTTATCAGTCGATTGAAAAGTGTTAGTCTAGTGTACTGAAATATGTATAACTTCATCGTCTAATGGGTAAGACTAAACTATAATAGTGAATGGATTAGATTTGTGAAGCAATTTTCAAGGTCGCGGAACATCAGTAAAATTCTGATACTGATGCTAGAGCGCTCTTCGGAATTTAGATAAAATGTTGATAAAAACTTATTTATAAGTTAAGAGAACGCTGAGAAAGATATTTCTTATTGTTTTGAACGTAAAAGAGGTGAATTTAGATACGCAAAGAAACGTGATAAGCATATATTTTGATGTTATGTACAATGTTATTGAAAAGTCAATTCAAAACGAATCGAGAGTTACTCTGAAACAAGTTTTGTATTTGGTAATGTGTTAGCTGATAAAGTCTCGGTAACAACCGCAGAGGCATTATGTTATGTCGACGAAGTGATGTCTATCTATTTGTACTAGTATTGCACAATTATACACTGCGAGAAAATACTAAAAACTAGTGTATCGACCGGCGGTGTTGGTCAGGTAGTCTAGAATGAATATACAGTAGGCTGAATAGTAATTGAAACCGTATTAAGGGTCGTTTAAACAAAACCTACATGAGAACGAGTTTCTATATAATTATTCATTTAAATTTGGGGACAGCACGACTAAGCAATCTTGAAAGGTTTACAAATCATCCGGGTTTAATATAACCACTGTAAATTTTTTTATTAAAACACCTAGTGCATTTTTCGTTTTGAGAGACACGATTTTTAAACCACCATTATAACAGCTATACTCTAAAAAAAATAGTTCAATCGTGAGGAAGGAAAAGAATAATTATGCTCTCCATTAAATTTACACAATTCTACTAAAATAATGAAGTAAAAAAAAGAATGCTTTCATAATATACTTCTGAAATGAATCGTCTATGGAATTGAAAATTAATGATGTAGAATATTGTTTTCATGGATGTGGTGAATCACTGTGAATTTTGTGATAGTTTCGTGTTGTGTGTTGCCTTTGTAGCGTATTAATGTGTGTGTGTGTTTTGATTTTCAGGTGTGACGACACAACCAGTGAGTGCAGTCGTTCCTGTAAGTTGCTTTTCAATGATATTTTTGGTGTCCACAGTTTATGTGAATAGTTGTGCGTATTTGTTGTATAATCGATGGTGGTCGTATACCTCATATGTTATTATTATTATTATTATTATTGTGGTTGTTGTTGTTGTTGTTTTGCTTGTAGATGATGGTGGGGAGACGGCGTGGAAGAAGAGGGACAGTGAGAGGGAATGTTGGCAGTGGTGGTAAGTGTTATATAGGGTTTCTGTGTAGTTGAGGGATATGAAGAGTTAGTGTTTATGTGGAGTGTTGAATACGATACTTGATAGTTGTTTTGTTCTGCATAGTTGCCTGTGTGATGATGTATGTGGCAGTTGTTTTGATTGTGATATTTATGCTTGTAAATGTGTTGCTTGTGTTGATGGTTATTTTGAATGTTGGTGATATTGTCACATTGGAGTGTTTATTGTTAATGATAGGATGGGTGTTTAAAGTTTTGCGTTTTGTTCTTTGCATGCTTACAGAATCCTTCTCTCCATTGAGGTTGAGCGAGTCTGCGTTTGCAGAGCCGACAGTTGAGAAAGGTAATTTTAATGTGTTTTTTTTAAATGTTTAATTGGATGTTATTTGTTGTGAACGACTGATTTTGTTGTTATTGATTATGTATTATATTGTTTTCGGTTCAGCGAATGTAGATGCGAGTTCTATGCCAGAGTGTTCTGTTATGAGAGTGGCTGAGACAAACGCTGTGTGCATTTTGACGGCGATTGATTCGAAGTTGACGGACCGTGATAAAGAAGGTGAGTGTATTATATATAATGCGTATAAAAGTGTATTTGTTTGTGTGGATGTGTATGAGTTCAGTATATTTGTGTTTGAGAGTTGGATGTGTTGTGAGAAGAAGGAGAGAGTGGTGGTATTGTTTGTTGTGATATTTTGCTTATTTTTATTAAGTAATCATTTATTGTTTCTATGTGATAGTGCCAGATCCAATTTCTATGTGTATTTGCTAATCGTTGGATATTTTCAGGAGTGTCTATATCGGTGAATGGCGACTTGGATTCACCGGTTTCGTGTCGATCGGTTATTTCTCCTGACAGAGGTAGTTGGGTATTTTTGATATTTTGTTTATTGTTTCGAGTTTTGTAGTGTGTATTGTTTGTGTGGGACGTACTTAATTTGTGAATGAACTTGTGTCAATTACGTTGCTTTTCAATGATATTTTTGGTGTCCACAGTTTATGTGAATAGTTGTGCGTATTTGTTGTATAATCGATGGTGGTCGTATACCTCATATGTTATTATTATTATTATTATTATTATTATTATTATTATTATTATTATTATTATTATTATTATTATTATTATTATTATTATTATTATTATTATTATTATTATTATTATTATTATTATTATTATTATTATTATTATTATTATTATTATTATTATTATTATTATTGTGATTG